>SJYO01048061.1:2621278-2944372 GCA_006410555.1 Capra ibex | reverse complement strand
AGTACTGGGTCTATTAGTACTACCACACTAGTGAGTAGATCTCGGTCTGTAGGACCTTACACTTCAGTTCACCCGGAATCTTTCGTAGCGATACTTCTTTCGATCACCTCCACTACCTTAAGGTCAACTCGACAAAGTTTAGGACTTTCTACTACGACACTTTCACAACGTGAGTTATACGGTTGTTTAAACCTTTTGAGTCGTCACCGGAGTCCTGACCTTTTCCAGTCAAAAGTAAGGTTAAGGTTTCTTTCCGTTACGGTTTCTTACGAGTTTGATGACGTGTTAACGTGAGTAGAGTGTACGATCATTTCATTACGAGTTTTAAGAGGTTCGGTCCAATGTCGTTATGCACTTGGCACTTGAAGGACTACAAGTTTGACCAAAATCTTTTCCGTCTCCTTGGTCTCTAGTTTAACGGTTGTAGGTGACCTAGTACCTTTTTCGTTCTCTCAAGGTCTTTTTGTAGATAAAGACGAAAGAACTGATACGGTTTCGGAAACTGACACACCTAGTGTTCTTTGACACCTTTTAAGACTCTCTCTACCCTTATGGTCTGGTGGACTGGACGGAGAACTCTTTAGACATACGTCCAGTCCTTCGTCGTCAATCTTAACCTGTACCTTGTTGTCTGACCAGGGTTTATCCTTTTCCTCAGACAGTTCCGATATATAACAGTGGGACGAATAAATTGAAGATACGTCTCATGTAGTACTCTTTGCGACCCGACCTTCTTTGTGTTCGACCTTAGTTCTAACGGCCCTCTTTATAGTTATTAGAGTCGATACGTCTACTGTCGTAGGAATACCGTCTTTCACTTCTCCTTGATTTTTCGGAGAACTACTTTCACTTTCTCCTCTCACTCTTTCAACCGAATTTCAAGTTGTAAGTCTTTTACTTCTAGTACCGTAGGCCAGGGTAGTGAAGTACCCTTTATCTACCCCTTTGTCACCTTTGTCACAGTCTGAAATAAAAAACCCGAACTTTTAGTGACGTCTACCACTGACGTCGGTACTTTAATTTTCTGCGAATGAGGAACCTTCTTTTCACTACTGGTTGGATCTATCATATAAGTTTTCGTCTCTGTAATGAAACGGCTGATTCCAGGCAGATCAGTTCCGATTCCAAAAAGGACCCCAGTACATACCTACAGTCTCAACCTGACACTTCTTCCGACTCGCGACTTTTTAACTACGAAAACTTGACACCACAACCTCTTCTGAGAACTTTCAGGGAACCTGACGTTCCTCTAGGTTGGTCAGGTAAGACTTCCTCTAGTCGGGACCCTAAAGAAACCTCCCTTACTACGACTTCGACTTTGAGGTCTTGAAACCGGTGGAGTACGCTTCTCAACTGAGTAACCTTTTCTGAGACTACGACCCTCCCTAACCCCCGTCCTCTTCTTCCCCTACTGGTTCCTACTCTACCGACCTACCGTAGTGACTGAGATACCTACACTCAGACTCACTTGAGGCCCTCAACCACTACCTGTCCCTCCGGACCGCACGACGCTAAGTACCCCAGCGTTTCTCAACCTGTGCTGACTCGTTGACTTGACTTGTCAAAGTAAATCATTCAGTAATTCAGTTTTGTTAAATCATTCGTAGCTACAGGATCGTTAAATCATCGGTTGACTTTTTTTATATCTTAGGATAAAATTAAAATAAGAAATCCATCCGTGTTACTGCTTACCCAAGAATAATTCGTGGCAGGTTGACGAATACGAAATCTTAGAATAAAATGACTATACAGAGGGAATAAAGGATAAAGAATAATTAAAAAGAACGCTATAAACGAAAATCAGTTTCGTAAACGATTGTTTGGTCCAAAAGTTTCTATCCTGTAATGACTCTCCTTCTGTCGTACTAGATTATGTCTTCGATAACTGCTGGGGTGCGATCATCGAATACTACAATTTTTCTACACCCCATAAAAAGACAAAGTAACTTTTAAACATTTAACGTGTGTCGTAGTGGTCCTTGAACGTCACCGTGGGGTCTCACGGAGTCATGCATCAAACCCTTTGTTCATCGTAGTCATATGAAGTACATTCTATAAACTGTATTTATTAAAATATCATAAAGGATAACGGTCAATTCCAAATGTAAATTAGATGAATATTTTTACCCGAATTATGTCTTTTCATATATTTAATACTAATATGTCGACATTTCACTTGTCTGGGTACATTGGAGGTGGGTTTAGTTTCTTTTCTTGTAATTGTTATCGGGTAAAGTCGGGGAGTCCGACGTAAAGTCAGTGACGGGGACACGGGGATTTCCATTAATGATAGACGAGGAGACTTTGGTATATACCCTAGGCGGACACATACTTGTCGCGGGCAGACTTCGTCTCGGTAAAACCTCAAAGTCACTTAACATAAATACCGACGAAGAGGTGGTAGAAAGGGTCGAGGGGGTGTGACGCTTCAGCGAGACTTCTGACTCGGGCTCAACCGGGTTTCCGAGTCGTTACTTGAAGAATGGTCTTAGTTTTCGTTGGTGGGGTGACGTAAAGGACTGGTTCCCCCGTTCACTGGATTACACTAGGTTAGTCTTTTTTCAGGGGCCTAAAATAAAGGAGGAAGAGAAGGAGGAAGGAAAGAAGGGAAAAAAATTTTGGGGGAAAGGAAAAGGAAAAAAAGTTACACTGTGAAAGAGACAAAGTTGACCTGTTCCTTCATCCACTAGGGTCCTTACGACTGTAGTTAGGACGTCCACACTTGACTTAATCGGAGCCCTGTCTTCCGTCTAGCCTCTTTTGTATGTTTGCCTTTAGTGTTTTGTCATTTACAGGGTGTCCCAGTGGTGTCCCAGTGGCTCAGTGTCGACGTGAAATACATTTGATTATTTACGGTTAAAACATATTCGGTTAAACTCGAAAGAAGGTGAATATATGAATAGTCTAGTATTCTAATCGATTTATAGTCGACCGACCTTTGAAGTCAGTACATTTTGTTGAGGCAAGGGTTACACCTTTTTGATCTTAGAGTAAAAGGACTGTCTTTTCTTTTACGATCGCTTGATTTTAGAGGTGAACTTTCTGGTTAGCCGATTCCGTCAAAAACGATATTAATACAATATAAAGACCCCGAGGTAGCGATTAGGAGGTGAGTAAGGAGGACGTTTTCCTCTGAGTTTGTACAATTGGTTTTACCCCCACGAAAGAGTACCCAAATGTAATCAGACAACCCACTTTAAAAGGTAAGAGTTATCTGTTTAGAGGAGAAAATTATCTGTACATAAAAGTTTCGTTTTGGGGGAGTGACAGGAATAGAACGATTACTACAAGGACGAATGTCCATTAGAATGTAATGGACATTAGACATATCTTGTTCCTATAAACTACACCGTAAAAGAACTGTAAAGATAGGATGATATTAGTGTGAGAAATTAACAGAGACGGAGTAGACGTATCATCTTGACTTCAGGGTTGGATCAAAGACTAAAATTAGTCTTAAGTACCTCGGTCTTCATAGTGATTTGTAATAAGTCTTTTGTGACGATAGTTTCTGTAAAAGGGTTACAAAATTTTCCGTTTTCGTTTGATATAAAAAGAATTGTTTTTTTTTTTTTTCTCCAGTAAACGTATACACCGTTTTTTTTGTTTCCCTACAAAAAATTTAATTTAAAATTTTTTGACTTTCGGGTTTACCTGAGAAATTCGGAATTATATCCTCTTCATGTTTTGGACTGATCCTACATGGAGAATTTAATAATCCGACCATTGTAGTAGACTTGAGTAATCCGTAAACGTTTTTCGTGACTACTAAGATTATTTTACAGTCTAGATGAAAGTCTCCTAGAGACAACTTATTTAGTGGAGACAGCCCAGAGATTCCCGGGGACACCAAGGTCTTCGCTCGGTCATGGGGATTACCTACTCAGGAGGGAACTCCCACTATTAAGTGAGGGGGAGCGAGGGGTTTCCGGTCGAGGTCGATGTGTAACATAGTGGGGACGGTGTCTCAGTCCATCTCTGGAAGGACCTCCCTACCGGTCACACACGACCCTAGATATGTCTTCGTCGTCTCGTCTCTCATTTCTCCTGGTCCTCGGTACCCTCGTTGGTACCCGGTTGAGTAGGTACCCCAGTGGTATTTGGGATACCAAACTCGTCTCTTATTTCTCTTCCGTACCGGTCCTTAATCCCCTTACCAGTGCTGGTGTCGGGGAACCAGTCCGGAGGGGCACGTTTAGGACACCCTTGTTACTGATCGACATACCAGGAGTCACTCTACCCATTGACGAGACACCAAGTCAAAGGAGCTCATATTTTTACCCTTTTTATTGTTCTGGATAAAGAACTCCACCAATACTCTTAATTTTCTTATACGTATTTCACGAATATCGTGAATTGATTCGTGGTGTGCCTAAACCATTTCTTTAATTAATCTTTCATCCTGATTGTAAATGCCTCTGACAAATGATGTTAAAATGAGAAAAGAACTAAGGTGTTTCCCCTTCCTCACTTTGACATAACTTGAATAAATCATTCTGTCTAGAATATCGAGTAGATAGAGGGACCTAAGGGAATTTTTGTTTAAGTTTTATCCGTAATAATCAAGATTGAATGTCTTCTCTTTTTACTCCGTGTCTCTCAAATTCATTAATAGGGGTTACGAGACACTAAACGTAGGTCAAAAGACACCTAGGTTTTAGTTTTCACAAAAAGGGTAGAGTGTTGGAACATTCGATTTCCAATCTCATACTACCCTTACGAACTTTAACTGTTACCTTTCTCCCTTTTGTTTTCCTTTGTCTATTTCTGTTTATACTTTATCCAACTTCCGATTCCCCTCCCAGAGAGTAAAGATAACAGTGTAAACTTCCATCACGTAGGGCACCTTATTTTTTCTTATGTCGAAATGTGTTTTGACCAATCACTACTTGAAGGTACACTCGAGTCAGTGCAGTCAGCACAGGTTAAGACACGTTGGGGTACCTGACATCGAACGGTCCGAGGAGTCGGGTACCCTAAGAGGGTCAATTCTTATGACCCCTCCCAACAGTACGGGAGGAGGTCCCCTAGAAGGGCTAATCCCTTGACTTGGGTACAGAGAATACAGGTAAACGTAACGTCCACTCAAGAAATCGTGATCGTGGTGAACCCTTCGGGATTACTACTTGTCCTCTTTGGTTTTCTCTTTTCCTTCGTTCTTGTTATGCCTTTGGGTGAGCCTACTGTTACGTCTCGGTAAAGGACGTTCGTCTCCCGTTTCACCTCGATCTTATTCGTAGCCTTCCACGTATCTCTGCAGGTATAAGGGTAGAGTCGATAGTCAGTTGTAAATTAACAACCGACGTCTCTTTCGTCGACGGGTGGCAGTCAGGATTCAGTTCGTTATGTGAAAAACAATCTATCTTCGCGGTTCTGAGTGTCACAATAACGATGATAAATATTTCTTACTTTCCTAATTAATAGACGTTCATTACGGTCGAGTAATGAAGACCGTAAGAGGTCCCCGTTTTTTGTTGGACAACAAGGATTTGTCTATTTACACGTTACTCCAGACCAAATTAATTGATTTTAACGTTTTTCCGTTCCATTAACAAAGATTATTAAGTTCAATGGATTCCTTTTGTATATGTATTTCTGATGATATAAATAAAACTGAAGACACCTAAATTCCCAATAAAAATATGATGAGTAATCTTGTTTTTACTGTTTTTTTTGGGGTCTCGAGTTTCTGTACGTTTCCCAAAGATAATATCCTCAGGACAACTTTTAGGGACGAAGACATTTTACATTTTCCTCAGATAATTTTTACCTCTTTTACTATTTTAAATTTGACCTTGTAGTACTAAAATTATTTTAACGATAACCTTTCGTCACCCATTTTCTTATTAAAGGTGTACACCTAAGTATGAACTAAACAGATCTTTAAAATCTCGAAACCTTCTTCACTGATAAAAGAGTTTTTGTAGGGATACCTAAGGTTTTATAAGTTTATGTAAACGACGTTACCTAGTTCAGTAACACACATCTTTTGAGGGGAGGAGATAGTCGCGGTCGGACGGTCGTCACCCCACTTTGCGTAGTTGTGTATTTGGAATTACGATGTAGACTCAAAGTACCGTGTCCTGTTCTAATTCTTCTTTGCTCCATCTGTTTTTGCCAAACCCTTGTTTGGATAAGTCCTGATCACTGTCTCTACCTCTTAAGTCAACCCCAGATTAGTTACGAGATCATTTCACTCCTGACATCCGAAATCTTTTTAGTCTATTTTTGGTATCCTCTCTTGTGACAATATGTTACTTTTTTTATTTGAGTTTCAATATGATCAACCATTCTCCTCTATACTAGGTGACTAAGAATTCCAATAAAGTTCCATCCCACAAATCCCCAGGTAACTTTTAATCCTTCGAGGGATTTTCTTACTGTTTCAGGAGACTGAGAACCGGTTCTTGTCTCTTTAACCAGAAAGGTAATCGTTGTCATCGTTTTCCCCCGGACCACCTTCCGGAGTTCGGTTCAATCATTACGGTTGGAAACCCCCTTAGGTGGAACTCAAGGTTTCTGAATCGATGGTATCAATCAAGATGTACAATGAACCCCTTAGAGTCCTTTCTTCCCTTCCTCTGTCTTACCGGAGTCCATATCTGTTCGGAAGAATCACAGGTCACACACACACACACACACACACACACACACACACACTCACTTCAACATAGGTTGAGAAAACACTGGAGTACCTGACATTGGGTGGTCCGAGGAGACAGGTCTTCTAAGAGGACCGTTCTTATGACCTTGCCCAACGGTAAAGGAAGAGGTCCCCTAAAAGGGTTGAGTCCATAGTTTGGACACAGAGGACGTAACCGTCCGTCTGAGAAACGGAGACTTGGTGGATCCTTCGGGTTTCCTACCCATGATTTGTGGTATAAAGAGATTAAAATGGTTAATCATCCCACTCGTATTTCAAACTGTAAGTCTCTCTTTGAAACACTCTTCACAACGACCGTTATTAACACCAATTTTTTTTTTGTTTAATTAGATTGTTAAGATTAAGTTTAAGAATAAACTATATTAAAATGAGATAATCAATGTTTTCTGTGGTTTATATATAAAGATTAATTATGTGTCTAAGGTTTAACATAGAGGTAAAACGTGTTGTCCAAAATTAGATTTTCCTAAACAAAAGTTTTGATTTAAGTAGGAGTTTTATAATTCCTTCCAAACCGTGATACTTTAGAAGTTTTAACACGATGTCACATTCTATCGTAATGTTTTATTAAAGATTGTTCCGAAACTTATGATGTTATACGATTTTATTCTTACATATGTAGAACGATAGGACGTTTCACTACTTAGTTTTCCGTCGGGGAAAATATACCTACAGATTGAACATCTTACAAGAGATTTTTTATCTAGTGTTGTTAAGTATGTAATAGATTTTCACG
The DNA here is from genome assembly GCA_006410555.1 of Capra ibex. Classification (NCBI taxonomy): domain Eukaryota; kingdom Metazoa; phylum Chordata; class Mammalia; order Artiodactyla; family Bovidae; genus Capra; species Capra ibex. The sequence goes on along the minus strand of SJYO01048061.1, from coordinate 2,936,972 downwards.
TTTAAACGTAAAATTTGTATAAACCCTCGATCTGTACGATGTAGAGTCTCTTTGGGTTCCTTACACAATCTCTCTGTTTTTCGGGATAATGAGTACAATGATCTCTATGTGATACTTATATCTACTTATATCGACCGGTCGAGATAGGGCCTCTTGTCTTTCTTTTTGACCTTTTTAATTTGGAAAGAATAACGGACTAAATTGATAGGATAAAACCCATTTAGACGTCTTCCGAGAATTTGATGAAATGGTTTCAGTCAGAAGATCGTTCGTCTACCTTGTTTGATCTTTCTTACAAAAGGACAGGTTTGAGTATAATGGGTACTCTGTACTATATGGACTGAACGAGTCTACGTTATTACAATGCATCTGTGAAGATACACTTTAAAGATTGGATTTTTAATACCTATCTTCGGTAGATCTACGTTTCTACTTTCGTATAATTGACTCAGGACGATTGTAAACTATACTCACCAACGACACATCACCGAGAAACCTCAACATTTCTTTGCTGGTCTATTTCTTAGAAACTCTTGATTGAACAATCTTACATCTATTTGAAAACACGTCGATACAAGATGGGTCTTAGTAACCATAAGGGTATAGGGAGACCTGGTCGTGGTAGTAAATCATAAGGATAATTTCCTTAATTGGATACGTGGTCCCAATTAAGTTATACGCATATGGTCTTAATATTTTCTAAGATGAGTTATGACTTGATAGTAACGTTGTAGTAAAATGTTGATTTTATAAAGGTTATTACACAGTAACATTAAGTACGGAAACCGGTCAAGAGTTTGTGATTGACTTTTGATGTAACTTTATGAATTTTCATACCTCTTGTCACCCGAAGGGAGTGTCGAGTCGACCGTTTCTTAGACGGACGTAACGTCCTCTGGGGCCAAGTTAAGGACCCAGCCTTTCTAGAGGACCTCTTCCCTATCCAATAGGTGAGGTCACAAGAACCCGTAAGGAACATCGAGTCGACCATTTCTTAGGTGAACGTACGCCCTTTGGACCCAAGCTAGGGAGCAAACCCTTCTAGGACCGGACCTCTTAAGGTACCTGACATATTAGGTACCCCAACGTTTCTTAGCCTGTACTGACTCGTTGAAAGTGAAGTGACATTTCTTACCGTACCTCCAAAGAATTTTTGGAATTTTATCCTGATGGTTACTAGGTCGTTAAGATGACGACCCATACATAGACCTCTTTTTGTATTAAGTTTTCCTATATGCGTGAGGTTACGAGTGACGTCGTGATAAATTTTATCGGTTCTGTACCTTCATTGGATGCATAGGTAGTTGGTTCCTTCCCTACTTCTTCAACACCATGTATATGTGTCACCTGATGATGAGTCGGTACTTTTTCTTACTTCACTACGGTACACGTTGTTGTACCTATCTGGATCTCTATCATTATGACTCACTTCATTCCATCTGGTTACTTCTGTTTATGGTATACTAACAGTGAGTATACACCTTAGATTAAAAATTTTTTCTATGTTTACTTAACTAAATGTTTTGTCTTCGTCTAAATATCTATTACTTTTGTTTGAACCAATGGTTTCCCCTTTGTACCCCACCTCTCCTCCTCCCTATTTAGTCCTCAAAACCTACTTGTGATATATATCCGATTTATTCGTTGTTCCTGCATATTGTATCTCTTGAGATGGGTTATAAGACGCTGTTCGATATACTCTTTTCTTGGATTTTTCTCAATTATGTACATATACATATTGACTTAGTGAAAGTGGTTATTTTAATTTCATAATTTTTTGTTTTTTTATAAAATTTAATTCATAATAAAAATAATCCTTGCTACTCTATTATGTTAGTCATCACTTAGGTGGCTGGGGGGGTTTTTTCCCATTCTTTTGTAAAAACTCAGAAACTAACAATCGGGACTTAGGTAGGGTATTTTCTCTTTATCGTCCGGGTTAATTGACAGGAAAAGACACCAGTCAAATATCAAAAAGACGGTCATCTAAGGAGTAAACGACCTTATGTAATAGAACTCCTGGGTTCCCCGACTGGGAGTACAACAGACGTTCACAGGGACTCCGTTTTAACTGTCCTCTTTATAAAGTTTTCTAAGTTTGGGTCTGTACACGATTTCGGTAAAGACCCGTCTGTAGTTAATGGACTTTTTATTCTGATTCTGAACACGAACCTATTTTTAACTCGGAACGGAGACACGTGGACAGGGTGTCCCCACACGTTTCCGAGTGGTCGACCCTAGAGGTACTCTGCTCTCGAACTACCGTCCATCGGTACCTCCTCTACCGGAAAGGACTACTAGACCCAAGCGACGAAGCAGTGTCACCCAGCAGATGTGAGACCTCAGTCTCTGTGGACTTAAGTGAATAATAACGGTGAAGAAGGAGGGTACTTGAGTCTCTTTAGTACGTCGAAGAGAAAATCGGACGGATAAGTAGGTATATTATCTCTATTATGTAGGAGTACCCTTGTATGGGGGTACAGTGCCCTTAAGTAGTTCTACTACGTACATTTCATTGTCCGGGAGGTTTGATGCCGACGGGCCATATAACTATAGTATCTTCCGGACCCTTTATGTAGGGTTCGAACTGGAACACTACGAAAGGGCGAAACACAGAAAGTGTATTCATAAAGTGTGTTTTTACACGTTTCTTTTAACGTAGATATTCGGTAAAACGTCGGTATTGGAAAGATTCTTGGTTCGACTTAAGTTAGAGAGTAGACAACTGTGGTACTTGTAACTTTTTATCTCTATTTAATTCAATTTAATTTAAAAAAAGGTAGACAGATCAAATACTAAAGATGACAGAAACCATTGTTCCTCTTTAGAGTACCCTAATGACAAGAAACTTTCAGTGACCCCGTTTTTACTTATTTTACCTAAAATGATTTTGAGTAAAGGTTGACGTTAAAAATTCTCATTTCTTTCCCAAATAAATTAAGATGTAATAAAGTAATAATAAATTGATTTGGATTGGATGGAATATTCAGATGGTCTTAGTGGTTAAAGATGTTTTACATCGTGAGAGTACTCTCCCCTGGATACGTCCGGTAGTTCTAGACATGACAGGTTTTTATGTATATCTTTAAAATTTTATTCAATACTGTTGATTTAACGTATCCTCTGTACAAGTATTTTTACATTCTTTCCAACATAACACACCTTTTTGTACGGGTTCAACACTTTTATAATGTAGATACTCCTGTCGTAGTATTTTAGATCTATTAGATATTATTCTTTTCGTGTTTTTATAAAAAATTTATATTTAAAAATATCCGGAGTCAACTGGATGCCTAATTTTAGACTAAAATGTCTAACCCTTTCTGTTTATGAATTTTACGTTTATTTTAAATTTTTTTTTTTGTCGTAGTTATTTAGAAAAATGAACAGTACTCGTATAGTCTTAACTTCTTAACTAGTGTCTAAGTTCCAAACGTCGTGGTGTTTTAGTAAAGTCTATAAACGAAATTTTTCTCAAAAAGATCAAAGATATATTCGTCTAGTAGTCCAATGAAGATAATAGAAGATTTTCCTAGTTGGAACTCACCTACGAATTCGATACCTCCCTACAGGGTTTTATCATTGTTAAAATTTCAATCGAAATTTAATTCCTGTAACTAGTTTAAGGGTACACACGTACACTAATCATAAATCTATTTCTTCTCAATATCAATAGACACACGACTTAAGAAAAATGTCTTGGGTAAGAGTACAATTTATTGAAGACCTTTATTTTTTTTTTAATTGTGTGAGTATTTTTATAGGGTACCTGGTACACAATGTTACTAACGTAAATATTTTACGGTTTTTTAGGGTAATAAAGTCATAGAACGACACAAAGTGACTCAGTAGTCGTAATTAGTATCTACTGTATAACGATTACGTAATCGTGACAGGAAGTACCACACTCTTATAGATGGTCCCTTTATCGAAAAGAAACAACTTTTTTTAGGTACCGAGTCTATTTCTTTGGACTTTTATGTACAAAAAGTAGAAATAGAGACCGGAGAAAAAAACGTCGACGTTTACTGTAGGACATTCTACGACACGTATCTAAGAGTTTGTTCAATAACGATAAGTCAAGTATTATTTTTTTTTAATGAGTTTTATATTCGACTTTTTCGTGTCCCTGAAACTACGGCGAATGTATAAATTTTCATCCTATTTTATCATACGGTCGAAGGGTAAAAGAGGTTTCAAAACAGTTTTGTCGATAAATAAGTCGAGACGGTAAAAATGGTAAGGACGTTTTAGACGTTCCTAAGTCTTCTGAGAGTTGAAGTTGACTTCGGGTCCCAGTGTAGGTCTCAAAAATTACTGACTAGGCACACACTAGGCACACGTGTGTCCTCTGTCTGTCTGGTCTCTTTTTAGGTTAAAGTTCCAATTCTTTAATTAAAACGTCGGTACAGAGACGGGGGTGGAGGTTAGACAATCCTTTAGTAGCCGAAATGGAAGTACTGTACAGATCCTGAATTAGTGAAGGGTAGTGAAGTTGACGATGTCGGAGTCAGGTTCCGTAATAGTGGAAACCGAGTCTAATGATATTTTTAGGGATCGATGCTGGGATTGAGGTCCGATGTTGGACTGGAGGTGTCTGATAGAAGAAAGAAACTTTTGTTTTAAGTCTACGATAGTGAGGAGAGACTTTTTAGGACGTTGTTAAAGGGTAGGGTGACTTCCATTTTTACGGTGTTAGAACGGGACTGGTGATGACACTAGAGAAGAGGACACACACAAGTACTTATCGAGTCAGGACAGACTGCAAAACGCTGGGGTACCTGACATCGGGCGGTCCGAGGAGACAGATACCCTAAAGGGTCCGTTCTGATGACCTCACCCAACGGTAAAGGAAGAGATCCCCTAGAAGGACTGAGTCCCCAATTTCGACCCAGAGGACGTGACCTCCGTCTAAGAAGTGGTAGAGTCGGTGGCCCCTTCGGGTTAGAGAAGAGGATTATCGAAGCATTAGGGTGGAGACGAGGGTCGTGTGACCAGAGGGACGGAGGAGTTTGTGTGGGTCCTCCGACAATGAGGTCCCTGGACGGCGAAGAACGTTACAAGGAGGGGTCCTATGGACGTAGAGAGTGTGGGAGTGAAGGGAATCCAGAGACGGATTTGTAGTGGAGCAACCACTCCGATCAGGATTGGTGGTACATAAAGTTGGGAGACACAGTAAGAGAAGAGAAAAGGGACGAAACTAAGAAAAAGTGTCGTCGAAAATCACGAATTTGCGTAACTAAGGAGAAAAAGAATTAATAAAAGGAAAAGGACGATGGTCTTAGAATCGAGGTCCTCTCGCACCATAGTGAACGTAAAAACAGGAACGACAATAGAAGCCGTGGGTCTTGTTACGAACGCACACCTATAAGTTGTTTATAAACGACGAAACTGGTTATGTTTTTATTATAATTTCTTAACTTCTCCGACAATTTAGATAAAAGGAATCATAAAAATTCCGTTCAAACGACATCTGTAATGGACTCAGTGACCAATTTACTAGTAGAGGAAGACACCGTCGTATTTCAGGTATTCTTATCCTTACCTGACACAGGGTAAACGACTGGATGACGATCAAAGACACTGGCTAGTACCGTGTGAACAATTTACAATTCACCTGTCGACACAATAGAAGTAAGGGTGAGAACTTGGTATTTACTTTACGTATGTTTTGTTATAAAACCCTTAATCTTCGGTATCCATTTAAAGAATACCTGTGAACGTAAATCTAACCCTTTATATCTGTAAGTCTAAACCCTTCGACTCTTCCTAAGATTCAGTAATCGTTTCTGTCTACTACTTATTCCCAGAATTCGCCAACATCGTCTCTACGTTTGTTCACCACTACTAGTTTAGTAGTCTTCAAACGGGATCACAAAACGACTTTGAAAAGGTTTCTCGACTTAGACGAATTCTCCCAATTACTCAAAATTTTATTAGTTCATTAAAAGAGGGGAGAGACCTTATATGACAATGAACATTTAGAGTCACATTATTTACGTATTTTTCAACTTTTAAAATCTAATATGAATCATTTTCGAGGTCAAGTGTTTTGACAGAACACTTACAGACAGAAGGTACAGTAGAAGATGGGTGTTTCGTTAATAGGTAAACAAAAGTAAAAATACTCTCTGATATCCCTTAAGACACATCTAATATTTCTTCCTCTATATGTAAACTAAAAGATATAGTTTTGTACAAAACAAGGTGATGTATTTATGACCTGATAAGAATCATACTACTCGTTTTATTGATTCTTCTGTTTCCAGTGAATCTTACCACTGGTGTCAGTCTATCTATGTGTCTCTCCAGTCATTCGACCCGTACTCGAGTACCGGGCTAGTCAGTTTTCTCGAGTCTTTCTTCTTTACTCCTGTCTTATTTATTACGGTTCTTATCACGGGTTATTTGTATAAAAGGTCACCCAAGTTAGGTTGGGTTTATTTACGAAATTAGGTGTCTATGTTGAAGGTGGACTTCTGAAACAGGGGACTCTACCTTTAAACTAGACTGGTAAAGTACAACTTAGACTTAAGGGTTACAGTTCGTTTGGAACGAACGTAAATGACTAACGACCTCTTTATGGAGTATCTACTGGAATAGTCAGAAGAAGTCGGGAAACTAAGGAGACTATCATGTGCCTAAATTTTTCTTAGAAACCTATTAGTGAAATTTTTTGAAAAGGTTTCTCGATATAGACGAATTCCCCCAATTATTCAAAATTTTATTACCCATTAAAAGAAGGGAGAGACCTTATATGACAATGAACATTTAGAGTCACATAATTTACATATTTTTCGACTTTAAAAATCTAACATTAATAACTTTCGAGGTTAAGTGTTTTGACGGCGTTTTGAAGACACAAGTAGAAAGTACAAGTAGAAAGTGGGTCTTTTGTTAATAGGTAATCAAAAACAAAAATACTGTCTAATATCCCTTAAGACATACCTAACATTTCTTCTACTACATGTAAACTAAAAGATATGGTTTTGTACAAAAGAAGGTGATGTATTTAATACCTGATAAGCATCAGTTTGAGTGTCACCGGTAAAAGATTTAGGTGTGTGTCCCCATTAATTGACTAACTACTTTAAGATATCGATAACGTAATTATTTCTTTCGAAAGTCTCTGGTTCAGTATATACGACCGTATACATAAAAATATAGAAACACACACACACATATACACACACATATATATATATATATATATATTTGACTAAGACCGTGTAAATAATTTATAAATCACTAAGAGACACTATTATATATACTATTATATAGTATGTGTTTAATTGTTTACACAAATTAATTATTTATACGAAATTTGACAAACCATTTGTCCATTCGCTTGGAATCTTAAAAGGGGTACTATTATTAATGGTCGAAATTTACCCAAAAGTTCCTACCTCCCAGGACATTCATAAGTAGTCTGTAGAGTCATATGGATAATATAAAATAGAAAAACCTATAGTAGGATTTCAATAAAGTGTCGTTTGTAGATTGGTATTTAGGAACGGTTCAAGAGAGATAATGAGTGAGGTTGTGTTCGTCTAAATAATACTCTGATTGTTTAATAGGGGATTCTTTAGAGACAGAGTGTCAAAGAAGGTTTATAAAAAACAGTGGAAAAATAAACTTTTATTGAAAGATTTTAGTGTTCTCGACGCCACGAACGAGTACTTTATGATACAGTCTTGTGTTTGTTCTTTATAAGTCAACTACGGATGGACGACAAAGACTCGATCGTGGAACTAAGCCTCGAATCACCAATACCTTCCTACCCTATAAGTTGTTATTAAATCCTACCTCCAATAGTTCCGACAATGTACAAATGGGGTCAAAGACAAAATTAATTTACGGGTAAGTGTAGATGTGGTTAAGACATGAATGTTGACATGACAGGAGGATTTTCAATAAGCTGAAGATTCTCACTAACATGAACATCCCACTACACTGGTACTCTTGCTTTCCCACTGACGGGAGCCATGGCGTAATCACACCCGAGACTCGTGACATGGTCCAGCCGATGTGTAACCGGACACCCCTATGACTGAATCGTTAGTTCTACCATTCTTGCCCTCCCGCCGTCGTAGTGTTTACTTGATGTCTATTGTAATATTGGCCTCTTTTGTCAATGTTCGTTAGAATCGAGAAATCCTTGACTTTTACTTTACAATCAACGAGTCAGTACAGGTCGAGAAAACACTGGGGTGGCTGATATCGGGCGGTCCGATGAGACAGGTACCCTACAAGGTCCGGTCTTATGACCTCACCCATCGGTAAGGGAAGAGGTCCCCTAGAAGTGATGTGGGTCCAGAGGACGTAACTGTCCACCTAAGAAATGGTGACTCGATAGTCCCTTCGGGAGTTACAGGAAGGAATTGGGTCGTATTTTTTGAAACATAACGTATAAAATTTCTCTAATTAAAGAGTTCTAATTGGTATACGGGATATATATATATAAAAAATTATTGAATCCCTATGTTAGGTGTATGGTATTTTAAATGGGTGAATTTCATATGTTTAATTACCAATAATCATTAAGTGTCGTCTCTTCCGTTACCTTTGGGTGAGGTCCTGAGAACGGACCTTTTAGGGTACCTGCCTCCCCGGACCACCCGACGTCAGGTACCCCAGCGATCCTCAAGCCGTGCTTACTCGCTGAAGGGAAAGTGAAAAGTGAAAGTACGTAACCTCTTCCTTTACCGTTGGGTGAGGTCACAAGAACGGACCTCTTAGGGTCCCTGTCCCCTCGGACCCCCCGACGGTAGATACCACAGCGTATCTCAGCCTGTGCTGACTTCGTTGAATCGTCGTCGTCATTAAGTGTCTTAACACGTTGTTAGTGGTGGGTTTTGGGTTATATAAGAACTTAAAGGATGTGTTGTAGTAGTTTCCTACGCGGGAGGTACCCCTTTGTCAGACTGTTTTACTAGTACATGTCGAAGATATTAAGTTGACCGTTACTGTCAAAATTTCTTCAAACTCAAGTCAACTTACCAAAGGTCTAAGTCCACCGGTGTCCCTGTTTTGTTGGCTAACTGTACACACCTTGAACTGACCACAGTCTTTTCGATACCCGAAGGACAAAGATTAGACTATTTTTCTAACTTTCAACAGTAAGGGTCGAAGTGTGGTTCCTTTGGATCTGTTCAACTTTTAGTTATTGAAGAGAATCAAGACAGACTCTTGACTCTAGTGTTCCGTTTGACGAGGGGACTCTGACATTTCTGTCCACCCGGGTCTCTTAGTGTCGTGCAGTCCTCACCTCTGGGTCTCAGTCTTCTACGTTATGTATACATATGTGTCGCCCTATGATACGTCAGTATTTTTTCCTACCGTACTACAGTAAACATCATTGTGCCTACGTTGATCTCTGATAGTCCGATTCACCTCGTCCAGTCTTTCTGTTTACGGTTTACTACGGTGAAGACACACCTTAGATTTGCAGTGTGTTTACCTGGTTGGGTACTTTGTCTTTGTCTTAGTGTCTGGATATGTTGTCTGAACGCCAATGAGGTCCCCTCCCAAAACCTCCTCCCTACCTTACTCTTCATCCCCAACCATCTATATGTGAAAATATTTATCCTACCTATATTTTCTAGGATCATACATTGTGTGTCTTGATATAAGTTATAGGATACTGTTTGGTATTACCTTTTATTAAAAATTTTCACTCCCACTCCTTTTACTTTAACAGGAGTGGGACTTTGTTTTGCTAGAACTATTTTTAGGAGTAAATTGAACATTCCACAGGAACTTCTTAGAGTTCTGTCTTCGGAATGACAGTTACTTGAAGGACTAAAGACAAGAAATTTAATTTTTTTATTGTTTCAGAAAGACATACTACGACAAGTAAAAATAAGAAAAAAAAATTTAAAATGAAATAAAATGAAATGTTATGACATAACCAAAACGGTATGTAGTTGTACTTAGGTGGTACCCACATGTACTCAAGGGTCAGGACTTGGGGGGAGTAAAAATAAGAATAAAGGTTCTGTAACCAAAACGGGTGTCAAGTCAAGTCAAGTCAACGAGTCAACACAGGCTGAGAAACACTGGGGTACTTAGCGTCGTGCGGTCCGGAGGGACAGGTAGTGGTTGAGGGCCTCAAGTGAGTCTGAGTGTAGGTAGTTCAGTCACTACGGTAGGTCGGTAGAGTAGGAGACAACAGGGGAAGAGGAGGACGGGGGTTAGGGAGGGTCGTAGTTTCAGAAAAGGTTACTCAGTTCAGAAACGCACTCCACCGGTTTCATGACCTCAAAGTCGAAGTCGTAGTAACGAAGGTTTCTTTAGGGTCCCGAATAGAGGAAGTCTTACCTGACCAACCTAGAGGAACGTCAGGTTCCCTGAGAGTTCTCAGAAGAGGTTGTGGTGTCAAGTTTTCGTAGTTAAGAAACCGTGAGTCGGAAGAAGCGTCAGGTTGAGAGTGTAGGTATGTACTGATGACCTTTTTGGTATCGGAACTGATCTGCCTGGAATCAACCGTTTCGGGTGTTCTCCAACGGTTTAGTAATCGATGACCAATAAATTTAGGTATTTAGTGTTTAACATTTTAAAAATAAAGTAAAGGGTTCATTATGTTGTGTTAAAACATTACTCTTCATTAAACTCCAAATATTCTTGATATCCTTTATTTAATCATCATACACTTTAAATTTTACTTGATTATGTGTAAAACCTCTTCCTTTACCGTCGGGTGAGGTCATGAGAACGGACCTTTTAGGGTACCTGTCTCCTCGGACCATCCGACGTCAGGTACCCCAGTGCTTCTCAGCCCGTACTGACTTACTGAAATGAAAGTGGAAGGTGAAAGTACGTGACCTCTTCCTTTACCGTTGGGTGAGGTCATAAGAACGGACCTCTTAGGGTCCCTGTCTCCTCGGACCACCCGACGGTAGATACCCCAGTGTGTCTCAACCTGTGCTGACTTCACTGAATCGTCGTCGTCGTTATATGTAAAACGATCTAAATGTTACTATAACGTACGATGAGGAATACCTTTTTACACAAAGGGGGAATCAGTTACAGGATCAATAAACTTTATACGGGACGTAAGACATGGTACTAGAGTGGTGCTAATTTTCTGGACAATGTCGTAATAATCCTGAACACAATACGTTAATCCGTACTGTGCAATTGTATACCGATTAGTTTGACGTTCTGGAAATATTTATACAATTAAAATCAGATAAATATTCACATAAGAGAGATATTAGTTGAATATGATAAATTATATCCAAAGCTTGTAGGTATAACTGAGCTCCATTCTAGATTACGAAAGTGTTATAGCAATATGACTATATACATCGTATGGCAGTAGAATGACATATTTGGATATGACATATACAGATTGTAGGAGAGAAAAAAAAAAGTCCCATGTGAGTTTCAAATTCCTTTATCACTGCTCATGGCTTGCTCTGGTTTTTATTCAGTTCCGAGCTTCAAGATTCAGAGCTGTTTGAGGGAAATTTTCCTGGGTAGAGCTATTCCAGGGGGGTTCTTTTCTCCCTTTCATGAATAAATATGACCAACCAGTTATAACTACTTGTAAAACTGTTCAACCTAAGCATCAAAATGAGAAACAAACATGATGAAATAGAAGCATATGTTTTAGTGGCAACATTTCAGTATTTATCACATTTTAGCTTTATTTTTTTTATTGTCATATACTCTAAACTAGCAGAAGAGTCTCTAAAGAACAAAATTACTTTTCATGCTTGATCATGGCTGCTAATATAACAGCATGCACTTCACCAGTGAAGCAGATGACTCAAAGAGAATCCCATGCCACCTACTAAAATGGCACCTTTTAATGAATAAATTTGATTTCTGAGTTTGGATCTTCAGAATTTTCTATATAAGCTGAAAGTATAATATCTACATACAGTCTTCTCAAAAAGAGTTTGACATTCTTAAATTATACTGAATTATCACTAATGGTTAGAAAATGGTTACAGTCAGGATTTCTATTTGAGAAATATGACTTTTTTTCTCTTGCTAAAAAAGAGCTCAACTTGAAAAATATTACCCCATTTCTTTAAAAAAGTGCATGCTAGTTTTGAAATAGCTTGGAGATTTTATTTTATGCTTTTGTGTTTTTTTTTATGAAAATAGAATATAGTTCTATGGGTAACAATGAATGATGGATATAATGATGAGATGAAGAATTATGATGTTAATAAATTTCAAGGAGTAAAACATAAGTTTAAGATACTGAATTTGGATCATATTTTTGAGTCTTGGTAATTAATTTAGCTCCATTGAGAGTAATTATCTTAAATTTATATGTCCCTTGATTTTATTATATTGTTATTAGTATGGTCTCTGAAAGCATCTAGTTGAGTGTAAATTCCAGCTACTCACAAAAAAAACATGTTTTGTGACATTAAGGTGAAAAATCATTGAAATTCAGTTTTTCTCATCTGAAAAATGGTGGTGAGTGGAACTAAAGTGAAAATTAAAGACAGCAATCCATATAAGCATAATACATCTTTGAAATAAATATTAATTTAGAGAAAGGTTAAATATATATACTGTTTGGGTGTCGTTTGTAATAGGAGTTACCACTTTTTAACTTTCGTAAAGGGGATTTCAGTCCTTGTTCTGTTCCCACAGGTGAAAGTGGCGATGATAAGTTGTATCAAGACCTTCAAAACCGGTGTCGTTAGTCTCGTCTTTTTCTTTATTTTCCTTAGGTTTAACCTTTTCTTCTTCATTTTGAGAGTGACAAACGTCTACTGTACTAGGAGATGTACCTTTTGGGATTTCTGAGGTGGTCTTTTAATGATCTCGATTAGTTACTTATATCATTTCAACGTCCTATATTTTAGTTGTGTGTCTTTAGGGAACGTAAGGATATGTGATTATTACTCTTTCATCTTTTTCTTTAATTCCTTTGTTAAGGTAAGTGGTAACGTTGCTTTTCTTATTTTATGAATCCTTATATAGATGGATTTCTTTGATTTCTGGATATATATCTTTTGATATTTTGTGACTACTTTCTTTAGTTTCTCCTGTGATTATCTACCTCTTTATATGGTACAAGTACCTAGCCTTCTTAGTTATATCACTTTTACTCATATGATGGGTTTCGTTAAATGTTTAAGTTACGTTAGGGACAGTTCGATGGTCGGTGTAAAAAGTGTCTTGATCTTGTTTATTAAAGTTCTAAACATACCTTTATGTTTTTTGGAGCTTATCGGTTTCGTTAGAACTCTTTCTTCTTACCTTGACCTCCTTAGTTGAACGGACTGAAGTCCGAGATGATGTTTCGGTGTCAGTAGTTCTGTCATACCATGACCGTGTTTCTGTCTGTATATCTAGTTACCTTGTTTTATCTTTCGGGTCTCTATTTAGGTGTGTGTATACCTGTGGAATAGAAACTGTTTCCTCCGTTCTTATATGTTACCTCATTTCTGTTAGAGAAATTGTTCACCACGACCCTTTTGACCAGTTGGTGAACATTTTCTTACTTTGATCTAGTGAAAGATTGTGGCGTGTGTTTTTATTTGAGTTTTACCTAATTTCTAGATTTACATTCTGGTCTTTGATATTTTGAGGATCTCCTCTTGTATCCGTTTTGTGAGAGTCTGTATTTAGTGTCGTCCTAGGAGATACTAGGTGGAGGGTCTTAAGACCTTTATTTTCGTTTTTATTTGTTTACCCTAGATTAATTTTAATTTTCGAAGACGTGTTGTTTCCTTTTATATTCGTTCCACTTTTCTGTCGGAAGACTTACCCTCTTTTATTATCGTTTACTTCGTTGACTGTTTGTTGATTAGAGTTTTTATATGTTCGTTGAATACGTCGAGTTAAGGTCTTTTTATTTGCTGGGTTAGTTTTTTACCCGGTTTCTTGATTTATCTGTAAAGAGGTTTCTTCTGTATGCCTACCGATTGTTTGTGTACTTTTCTACGAGTTGTAGTGAGTAATAATCTCTTTACGTTTAGTTTTGGTGTTACTCCATGGTGAAGTGTGGTCAGTCTTACCGACGCTAGGTTTTTAGACGTTCGTTATTTACGACCTCTCCCACACCTCTTTTCCCTTGGGAGGATGTGACAACCACCCTTACGTTTGATCATGTCGGTGATACCTCTTGTCACACCTCTAAGGAATTTTTTAACGTTTATCTTGATGGAATACTGGGTCGTTAGGGTGACGACCCGTATGTGTGGCTCCTTTGGTCTTAACTTTCTCTGTGTACATGGGGTTACAAGTAGCGTCGTGACAAATATTATCGGTCCTGTACCTTTGTTGGATCTACAGGTAGTCGTCTACTTACCTATTCTTTCGACACCATGTATATGTGTTACCTCATAATGAGTCGGCAATTTTTCTTAAGTAAACTTAGTCAAGACTACTCTACCTACTTTGACCTCGGCTAATATGTCTCACTTCATTCGGTCTTTCTTTTTGTGGTTATGTCATATGATTGTGTATATATACCTTAAATCCTTCTACCGTTACTGCTGGGACATACGTTCTGTCCTTTTTTCTGTGTCTACACATATTGCCTGAAAACCTGAGTCTCCCTCTCCCTCTCCCACCCTACTAAACCCTCTTACCGTAAGATTGTACATATGATAGTACATTCTTAACTTAGCGGTCAGATACAGACTGCGTCCTATGTCGTACGAACCCCGACCACGTACCCCTACTGGGTCTCTCTACAATACCCCTCCCTCCACCCTCCCCCCAAGTACAAACCCTTGTGTACATTCTTAATTTCTAAAATTTTAATTTTTTTTTATTTATTTATTTCATTCGATTTTATTAAATTTTATTTATTTATTTATTTTCTAAGTACATTAAATAATTGAGGACATTTACTAAAGCTGACACGAAAAGTCTGATAGACTCTTGTCCTACACCGCCATCCCTTTGCATCTAACCTCCCCCTATACGTATAAATCTTTAATGTATACGTTTTTACATTACTCTTTACTCTTTTGGAGTTGAATCGACATATTTATCGACACTATAAACTGTAAAACAATTTCCTCTTACATTGAAAATGTTAGAAGTAGTTTCCACTGTACTCAAATGTTCGCTACTCGCTTTGTGATTGTACTTAGTTATTTATTAATCGACTCAAAGACCTATCCAAAGTTTCCTTTATTTCTTTTAGACTGTTGCACATCTCTGAGTAAATCTCCGGTCCCTCGGTTCCCACCATTCACCCACTGGGTCACAGTGAATTGTCTTCAATTCACGAAGAATGTCGAAGACAAAAAACATCTAAGAAATAAAGTAAGGGGAGAATTTGTGTGTCTAAGAGATTTTCAAGGTTTGATTAAAAGGTTCACGTAGAAGAACCACCTTCGTGGACGAACGGTTTCTACCCCCACACCCCAACCCTCCTGGTGCCTTAAGTGATTACTTACGTACTTGACATTAATGTTTAACCATGGAACATTTCTCCTATTTAAAATAAGAGTAAGGTCCTCGAATCCGGGCTCAAGGTGTGAAGACCCGAAAGTAGTCTTAGGGTTCGATGTGTTAACTGATAAGAAGTACGTAATAGGAGTCAGTACGTCTTAAAAATTTACAGTCTCGACTTTCCTGGACTCCCAATTTGATTAGGTTCTGGAGTTAATATATTTACTCCTTTTCGTCGGTGGGTTTCACACGTCATTGAATAGGTCTCAGTATTTCTACCATTTTGTATCTAGTATCCACCAGTACCGGATCTTTGGGTAAGGACCGAGGATCTTGCTACGAGGAAGGTCACCGAATGTGCAGGAGAGGAGAGGAAATCGGTAATTTCTACCTGGGTTTCCCCCAAAGAGGTACTTAGGGAGTTTACCCAGGAACCCAAAAAAATTTACAGATAAATAAATAAAGTGACACACGCCAGAATCAACATCGTAAACCCTAGATCAAGGGGTTGGACCCTAGTTTGGACCCGGGGAACGTAGTCCTCACGTCTTAGAATCGGTGACCGGGTGGTACCTTCAGAACAGGAACCCCAAAAATTTTCAACGAGAATTTACTGGACCTGTAGGTTATTATCCCCTTACGATTTGTCTAATATATTTGGATATACGACTTGGTGTCACATAGGTATTTTAAGTATGAGATTCTATAAAGTTTTGCACTTATACACTCTATAAGTGTGTATGACAAATTTTTCGTCCAATATTTCCACTAACAGAATACTGAAAACTCATAAATATTTACAGGTTCCTTCCAATACTTTCCAATATGTGGTTCTATAATTGTTGGTGATTGAGATCCATAACGATAAGGACCACTTACACATCAAATGAGACTATAGGTATACGAGGAGTTTTCATGTACAATAAAAGGATCGATATTTTCTCTCTCTTTTCTCGACCTGTCGTTCATTTATAAAGTCATTCATTTGTTAGACTCGGAAAAGACTGGGACAAAAACCGAAAGAGGGAAAACGGGACTGAGGTGAAAAGGAAATTAAAAGGAGGTTCTGAGGAATATTGACGAGAGTGACAAAGACTTATCTTTACAAGTAAAGTCAGTAGTCAGGTCGGGGTCTGTCGTGGAGACCAGAGGCAATACAAGTGAATACTAGGGAGTCATGATCTTGTGAGTTGACTTTGATGTTCACTCTTTCTTCTGCTCTACTTCCGACTCCTCAGTAGATGAACGTTCCTTGTCGTTTTTGGTTCTCTTACCTTCGGTTCCTTCAGAATCTCCCGTGAAGTTCCGGCCTTACATCCCTCTCTCGGTTGTCGACCCCAGCCCTACTTCTTCCCGTAGTCGCTTGTTTGTCTCTTGTGTCAGTTTTCAATCTAGTACCTTTGACTCTTCTTTGTAGTCACACACTTTACGACGAACAAATACACATCCGCGTCTTAGCCCCCCATTTCTTAGGTGGACGGTTACGTCCTCTGTATTCTCTACGTTCAATCTGGGGACCCAACCCTTCTAGGGGACCTCCTCCCGTACGGTTGGGTGAGGTCATAGGAACGGACTTCTTAGGGTACCTGTCTTCTCGGACCACCCACATCAAGTACCCCAGTGTTTCTCAGCCTGTGTTGGCTTCGCTGAATCGTATGTCTTAGTCCTGTTAATTTCTTATTCGACTTTTGTCAAATTTACTTACTATCGGTTTTGTAATAAAACTAGTAAATTCTTGTGCCTTCTCGTTAAGACCCTTTTACCGTGTGACTTTTTAAAGGTACACAAGAAAGTATTAATCTTTACTCCTTGTAATGGGAATCGCATTATGGACCAGAGTCTCCTTTCTATTTTAGTCCCTTTCTTTAAACAGTCACTACCTATGAGTAGTTCCCTCGGAACACCGTCTTCTTGGTCGTGTGGAAACGAGTCTCTCTGTAGACCTTCGGTATACAATCTAGTACCTCTCCGATTACGGTCTGTGAAGAAACGTTTCTTGTCGGAGTCCCCGTTCTCTACTGGCCGAGGAGAGATTCGGGGGTCCCTTTCCGAAGTTTACCAACTTTAAATGAGCGTTTTACCATTACTCGACAGTGACAAATACTACTCGGTACTGGAAGAAGGTCGGAAACCTAGTCGACTCGAGTGTCGTTCAAGGACTGGAAAAAGGCAAAAACGGAAAGGGGAGAAAGAAGGTGGAAAGTATCGAATGGGACTACTATTATCTTACCGATTACTACCTTCTACCAGTTTCGTAAAAGAAAGGATAATTCCAACTCTACTAAAAAATTCTTTAATCTTAAATTTTGTTAAGTCCTTAAATTCTAACGATTAACTAAAAAAAAAAGGAAAACGTTAGTATGATATTAAACCACGTGCCTCTCCTCGACACAGAACTTCTGTACGTATGTTTCCACTGAAAGGAACACCGAGTCGACCATTTCTTAGGCGGACGTTACACCCTCTGGACCCAAGTTAGGGACCCAATCCTTCTAGGGGACCTCTTCCTTTTCCGATAGGTGAGGTCATAAGACCGGACCTCTTAAGGTACCTGATATTTCAGGTACCCCAGTGATTCTCAGCCTGTGCTGACTCACTGAAAGTGAAAAAGTATGTTTCCACTGAGAACCCGACCATAACAAGATTTAGATTCAAAGGTGTTTTTTTTATGGACCTAGTGTCCACGGACTTTCCGTCGGAAATGTATTGTGGCACTGTTTCTGGACACGACTACAGTCCACAACGAACTTTTTAAAACGTGTGTCACTGAGTAAATTAAGAGTGTGTCGGCATTCTCCACCCGTGACGATAACAGAAGTAAACATTTTTGACACCACCCCCCTTCAATGGTGTTGGGTGAGTCCTCGGGTCGTAGTTATTGTCTTCTCGGACCTCAGAAGTGTGTCAGTCCGAAGTTTGGTAGTGGGACATTCGACAGAGATATGTTATCGTCAAGTGCAGGTAAAAGGTATGTGTCCATCCGACGTTGATACTTAAGTAAAATATAGTTTGGTCAGCTAGGATTTCCCTTAGTTGGGACTGATAAGAAACCTTCCTGACCACGACTTCGAACTCATGAAACCGGTGGACTACGTTTCTCGGTTGAGTAACCTTTTCTGGGCCTACGACCTTCTAACTTCCGTCCTCTTCCCCTGTAGTCTCCTACTCTACCGACCTACTGTAGTGACTGAGTTACCTGTACTCAAACTCGTTTGAGACACTCTGTCACTTACTGTCCCTTTTGACCACACGACATCAGGTGCCGCAACGTCTCAGCCTATACTAACTCGTTGACTTATTGTTGTTTTCAGTCCCTTTCGTAAGGGTCTTATAGTTGACCAGTAATTTACCAATACTAGTAAGTCGATAACAAAGAAGTTGAAAGATATAAGGATGAGTGTCGGACGCTCTATCCGAACACTACGATACTTAGTCTTTTCTGAGTCAGAAGGCTCTTGCTTGAAAAAAAGTGAGTCATTTATAAATGGTCTAAAGAGAGTACCCAGACAGTCCGTGACATGGACCAAGATCCTCTGACACTACTTTATTGGACTGTACGCAGGATGGCAGTTTCTGGAATGCTAGATAATACCACCACTAAGGGCTCATCAAAGTGTGAGTCCGAGTCTCTTTTGTCACTATCGTAGACATGACCTCATTTCTCAACTCTGAGACACATAGTCGTGAACTGGGTGAGGTGACGGGCTGAGACAACTCACAGGACCCCGACTCCCTAGTTGATAGGGTATGTAGACTAGGGAAGATTTGTGTACCCACATAGGTGTGGGTATTCTTTTTGAAACCTCTTCACTTACGTTTATTTATATATATGATACTGTAACGCCCTTGGTTACAGAGTACGACCCCCTGTAGTGTTCCCTAATGTCTTGGTTCATGTTCCCTTCGGATTGAGTCACATCCCATCCAGTCCGTGCCTCAGGGTCCTTTTGTTGTAGATTCAATTTTTGGTTACTTACCCAACTGGTCTACTTATTTCTTCTTTCCCTTCCTACCAGATCCTTTTATTCTCTTTTCGTCCATGTTAGTTTGACTGACCCAGTGACTTGAGTTAACCTGTACACTCGACCACACGTAGTGCCACCCGTCCCCTCAGATCCCCTACTCGACTGAGTACTTGGTACATGGACAGAGAAACCTTTGTGTACTGCATTCGACCCTTGCAAGTGTAACACTCTGGCACTCGGTGGTACCTTCGATGTGGTCCATGTAGCTCCTACAGTTTGGTTCACCGATCAAAAACGACGTTTCCCAACCGACCGAAAACAATTGCACCTGTAGACTCGTTAAGGGTCTCCTGCACTGACCCCCTCATTCTGCAGGGAAAAGAAACGGTCGAGAGGGGCCCAAAGTTTTTACCGTCGGAGGTCGTGCCTGATTACCTAAACAAGTCACAAAGAATTACGAGTACCCATCTCGGTTTTCTCTGTAAGTTGCATTGTTTCCTTGACTTCAGTAGTAGGACAATCTCGACTTCACCTTTTGTCTCGAGTTGGAAAGTCGCGTGACGGACCGCGAAGACACCAATAGGGTTCGTGGGGGAGACGAAAGAGTAAGGAGAGGGCTCTCTCAATTGGCACGGACTAGGGGTGAAAGTCCTTTCGACGGTTCGACTTAGTTGACGACACTGTAGAGTCTTAAGTAGCCCCTTAAACGCCGGGACCGAAGACGTACCTGACCGTAATAAGTTTGTCAGAAACGAGTAGTGCAACCTTCTATTTCGTAGGTCACGGAAGTCGTCTCTCCTTCCCTTAAAGATTCTCCGAATCTCAACTTTTCCCTGATCTAATAGGGTGTGTAAAAGATAGTCGGACCAATACGAACCCCTCTCTTTTCTCTACTCAGTGAAATCTTCCGATACGAATACACCAAGTTGTGTCCTCATCTTTTTATCTACAAAGTAGTCTAGTCTGCCCTTCGTTCAGGACCGTCTTCGTCTTCACACTGGACTTCGGACTAAAACCTGGGAAGTTGGGTTGATAAGGAATTAGAGGTGGACTTGTGGACAGTTGAACTCACTACGAGAGGGACGCACTGTGGACAGATAAATCTCAATACCGGGGAGGGTCATCTCGAATCGGACTAATTGATGACCTGGGTTCCAATCGTGTAGGTAGTCATTACTAGAACCGACTAAACAGAAACTCTTTGTTTCTATGTATCCTACCGTAGTCAAAGAAAGGTTTCTTCTCTGGCGAAATCCTTACAGTCCGTTACTTACTGCAAAACCGTAGAACCTGTGCTAAATTAAATAGGAACCCTAAATAAGATTCCTTCGTTAGGTTTTAAATTATGTTTAATAAACTCAAAACGAAATGATAGATAAAAGGTGTCTGTTCCGACAAAAAGTAAGAATATAGATAGATCACTCCGACAATATTTTTAGGGGTGTATCTATGTATTAGTTTACGTTTATTCGAGTTCTTTACAACTAAAACGAGAACTTAATATCGTAAGAGATACGTTTATCATCGAAAATTTGAACGAGTCTCGAAAGAGACGAGTTACGGTCACCGTCTGTTTTATAAAATGACACCGGAACCGAAGTTCTAAAATAACGAAAGTAGAAATGTGTATCCTTGTTATAGTCAGGCGTCCGGAAAGGTTATGCGAGACACACGAAATGACTGACCAAAAACTTCCCGTCGTGTGGAAGTCCTGTCCTGGATCGATCTTCTGAACCCATTAATGGTATAAATATTTCTGCTAAGAATTGATTCTTAAAGTTTCGGTCGACTCTTTCCTACAACCCATTATGGGGAGAAAGCTACCGAAGAGTAGTGATTGGTTTAAACTTTCTCGAAGACAACTACACTCAATTAGAATATTTTGATCGAGTGTATTATGTAGTAAGTCCATATTGTATTACTTTATTTACAGTCACAAAGGATTTTCTACTAAGGATACTACTGGACGATAGTTAAATCTCTTTACCTGGTGGAGAATAGAGAGAGTTTCAGAGTTCATGTTGTAAACGTCTTGACTTCGCTGGTAATATTAGGGTATCTTTTCTGTGTCTTTTAAATTTTGCTTACTGTCGAACACGACTTGAACGTTAATGTAACCCACAAACATATCATATAAATCATTAATGTTGTTGACGGGAATAAATGTATATTCTATATGTAGTCTATTTTACACAAAAACGTTAACAGATAGATAAGAGTTACATAATTCTAGGTCACTCATTCATGATGCATGTACTTTCCAAAAGTCACGATACTTCCCGAAACCTCTGTTTTCCCTGTACAAGAAACAGTCATTTTTCAAATCTTAAGAATGACACATTTTACCTCTATCGACTCTTTCGTATATGTCTTGGAAAGAAATGACGGAAACGGTGAAAAGACATTCAGACTTGAAGAAGGTTTTATTTTTTCCAATAATATTTTAACATGACCCTTTTCCCTTGGGAGGATGTGACGACCACCTTTACATTTAACCACGTCGGTTACCTTTTGTCATACCTCCAAGGAATTTTTAGATTTTTATCTTGATGGTAGACTAGGATGTTAGGGTGAGGACCCGCGTATAGTCCTCTTTGGTTATTAAGTCTTTCTATGTACGTGGGGTTACTGGTGACGTCGGGTCAAATGTCGTCGGTTCTGTACCTTTGACCGACTACTCACCTATTTCTTCTGTACCTCGTATATATGTTACCTTATAATGAGTCGGTATTTTTCTTACTTTGTTACGGTAAATGTCGTAGTACTTACCTGGATCTGTAATAGTATGATCCACTTCGTTCGGTCTGCATCTGTTTTTAGTATATTATAGTGATTATCCACCTTAGATTTTTTGTTGCTATGTTTCCTTAAATATATGTTTTGTCTTTATCTGAGTGTCTGTGTCTTTTGTTCGAATACCAATGGTTTCTCCTTTCGAACACCTCCACTACCTTAAGGTCAACTCGATAAAGTTTAGGATTTTTCTACGACGACACTTTCACGACGTGAGTTATACGGTCGTTTAAACCTTTTGAGTCGTCACCGGTGTCCTGACCTTTTTCAGTGACAAGTAAGGTTAGGGATTCTTTCCGTTGTGGTTTCTTACGAGTTTGATGACGTGTTAACGTGAGTAGAGTGTGTGATCATTTTATTACGAGTTTTAAGAAGTTCGGTCCGAAGTTGTCATGTACTTGATACTTCAATGTCTACAAGTTCAACCTAAATCTTTTCCGTCTCCTCGGTCTCTAGTTTAACGGTTGTAGGTGACCTAGTAGCTTTTTCGTTCTCTCAAAGGGTTTTTGTAGATAAAGACGAAATGACTGATACGGTTTCGGAAACTGACACACCTGTTGTTTGACACCTTTTAAGACTTTCTCTACCCTTATGGTCTGGTGGACTGGACGGAGGACATACATCCAGTCTTTCGTTGTCAATCTTGACCTGTACCTTGTTGTCTGACCAAGGTTTGTCCCTTTCCTCATACAGTCCGACATATAACAGTGGGACGAATTAATTGAATATAAGTCCCATGTAGTACTCTTTACGACCCAACCTACTTCGTGTTCGACCTTAGTTCTGACAACCCTCTTTATAACTATTGGAGTCTATACGTTTACTGTGGTGGGAATACCGTCTTTCACTTCTCCTTGATTTCTCGGAGAACTACTTTTACTTTCTTCTCTCAGTTTTTCAACCGAATTTCGAGTTGTAAGTCTTTTACTTCTAGTACCGTAGACCAGGGTAGTGAAGTACCGTTTATCTACCCCTTTGTCACCTTTGTTACTGTCTGAAATATAAAAATCCGAGGTTTTAGTGACGTCTACCACTAACGTCGGTACTTTAATTCTACGAATGAAGAACCTTCTTTTCAATACTGGTTAGATCTGTTGTATGATTTTTTGTCTCTGTAATGAAACTGTTATTTCCAAGTAGATTAGTTTCGATACCAAAAAGGTCACCAGTACATACCTACACTCTCAATTTGATATTTCTTTCGACTCACGACTTCTTAACTACGAAAACTTGACACCACAACCTCTTCTGAGAACTCTCAGGGAACCTGACGTTCCTCTAGTTTGGTCAGTTAGGATTTCCTTTAGTCAGGACTTATAAGTAACCTTCCTGACTACAACTTCTACTTGGAGGTTATGAAACCGGTGGACTACACTTCTCGACTCAGTAAACTTTTCTGAGACTACGACCCTCCCTAACCCCCGTCCTCCTGTTCCCCTACTGTCTCCTACTCTACCAACCTACCGTAGTGGTTGAGTTACTTGTCCTCAAACTCACTTGAAACCCTCAACCACTACCTGTCCCTCCGGACCACACGACGTCAGGTACCCCAGTGTTTTTCAGCCTGTGCTGACTCACTGACTTAACTTGACTTGACTGACTTCCCGTTTCACCCTCTCCCTATTTAATCGTCAAACTCTAATTGTCATGTATGATGATATATATATTATTTGTTGTTCCTGGACGACATATCGTGTCCCTTGATATGAGTCATAAAACGTTATTACATATTCCCTTTATTTAGACTATATATATATGCACACACACACACACACATTGACTTAGTGAAACAACATGTGTTATAACATTTAGTTGATGTAAAGTTATTTTAAAATTTTTTAGAATAACCCCTTTATTTTATATAAACATACGTTAATATTTTTCTATCCTGTATTTCTGTCGACTCTTTCCAATTGTCTCCACGAACACGAATTAACAATTCGGTTAATATAATTGTCATTCAGGACTTCTTAGAATCACGTTAGGTCGGTACACCACCATCTAAAAATAAAATCTTATTGTAAAAAATTTTAAAAACTCATTAAAGTTTAAATATCTTTTCAAAGTTTCGAAGTGACAAACTCCGGTTTATAAGAGTTGGGTAATATTAAGACAGTCACTTTGAGACTTTCTTTTGGCTAAAATGTCTATGGTATTCAATCGTATCTTTCAGATGTCTGTCAAGGTGGAAAATATTTTCCACCGAGAGGAAATAAGGTGGACCCGTGTCCTTGTTTTGGTCGGGTTTCATCGGTTTGACTTACAAAATTATATGTCCGAAAACAATGGACTTTATTCGGACTTATTTGTTAGTTCTCGAAACCTTTTACGGTGTCAGACTTTATACTTAGTATTTAAGAATGAAGGCGTTCCCCCTGTTTATGGTCATCCAGTTTTTCTTTAGTTAAAGGATCTTTTGTTGTCTTTACCGTTAATTTGGGTTTCAAGAGTTGACGCCAAGGGTCACACCAATAGAGTCGATCCGTCGGGAGACCTAAACAAACTATCTTCCATTTGCCTTTCCTTTCGTTCAGCCAAGAGTACTCGTTACCCCCGGAGTCCCTAGTGAGGGAGACTTAGTGTCCTGTCAGATTTACTCTACGGTGCTTGTCACCCACCACCCCACGAGTGTATTCAGACTCCGTCACAATAGTCGAGAGCACATCTCCGCTTGCACAGGTTACTAGTTTCACGAGACTCGTGACAATGTTAGGTCTCGTCTACACTCTTTGTCCCATTTTCATTTTCACCCGTGTGAGATCTTGACACTCACACAAAGACTTGACTATCACTCACGGACTGTGAAGAGTTCCCACCTGCCCCTCTACACTTAAGGTAGTGATGAGGCTGAGGTAGGTCGTCCATCACTTCTCAGTCACTGAGTTACTGAGATAAGAAATAGGAGGTTCGACACAAGTAGTCAGAGTCGAACAGTTAGCTTAGTACGACACCACTTTATGGCTTTTCGAGTACAGACACTTTCGTGTCCGATTCTTCCCGGAGGGTTGGTGTCCACCAATGACTCGAAAGGAGATATGACAATGTAAGGTTTCTGTCCTGGAAGGGTCACTACGTAAACTCAATAAGATTATTACTTTTTTTTTTTTTTTGATGTCGCTCCAGGGTGAGATGAAGATTCTGTAAAGTAATAGACACTCTTATTTGACCTCTCCGTCTTCTTCTGTCTTTAGTCCCTTAACCCCATTCTTTATTACTCGGAATCTACGGTGACTCCTAGGTCCATCCCTCCGTTGATCTGACGTCCAGTGTCCACTCAGTGGGTTGGAGTGTCGCAGACATGAGCATTAAATACGTCTTTAATTGGGTCTTTATGACTTACAGTCAAAAGATCTTCGAATCTGTAGGAGGTGAAGGCAGTATAATCTGTTGTGGAAATACTGGTGGTTGTCTTTTACTTTTCTTTAGTCTAGTGGAGAACGGTAGATTAACCAAACATACACGATCCGTCCGTGGTCGAAGGCCCCTTAGGTCGTACCTAGAAGGTATGGACTTTTGACTAGATGGACGGAACTTTTGTATAACTCAGAAAGAAGTAGTGGGTGTCAATGATTTAAAGGAGAAGCAAAAAAAAAAAAATTTAAACCTCATATTAACGAAGTGTGACAACACAATTAAGACGACAGGTTGCTTCGCTTAGTCGATAGGCATATGTATCTAGGGGACAGAGAGCATGGAGGGAGGTTCGGCGGGGTCGGGAGGTCCAGTAGGGTCTCGTGACTCGACTCGAGGGACACGAAACGTCGTCCAAGGGTGATCGATAAAATGTGTACCACTACATAGATACAGTTAGGATTAGAGGGTTAAGACAGAGTGGGAGAGGAAGGGGGAGACACATGTGCAGACAAGAGATGTAGGCTCAGAGATAAGGACGGCACCTAGGTTACATACCGTTTTGGTTATGTCATTTCATTTTTTTATTTTAAATTTAATTTTTTTATTTTATCCTTGACTTCTTTTTTTTTTTTGTTTCATTCCCTTTAGGAGAAGTTTAGTGATGTGTCAATAATTTTAGCAAGACAGGCTTACGGGTAAACTACTTGTCTGGAGTCATGACTTACCGAGAGAGGACGCGAAGAACTCCGTAGAAGCATAAACCCTCAATAGATACAGAACGGTAAAATTTCACACATAGCATCCCGTCCATCATCTCCCTGGACCGTAGAATGTGGCCCTTTATTTTGTTTCGACTACGAATTGGTTCACCATCGAAGGGTCTACTGAGTCACCCATTTCTTGGACAGACGTTACGTCCTCTACGTCCTGTGCGTCCAAGGTAGGGACCCAGCCCTCCTAGGGGACCTCCTCCTTTTATCGTTGAGTAAGACCGTAAGAACGGACTTTTCGGCGTACCTGTCTCCTCAGACCGTCCGATGTCATGTTTCCCAACGTTTCTTCGACTGTACTGGTGTGTTGATTCGTACGCACGTGCTGGTTCATTATTCACAGGGTGACGGAAGTCCAGTGTCGAAACCTGTTAAGTGACGTGTGATCCCGTTATTTATCGTTGTACTGACTATTGTACAGAGTAAAGAAAGGTACACTACTAGACTAACGACAACTCGTTTCTTTCATATTTTCACCTACATTTACCATCATAAAATTTGAACAATGTCTTCGGCTGGACAAATTCAGTTAAAAGTTCAAAGTTATCCCTATACATTCTGGTCACTTTGACTAAACGTTAGTGTTGGATTAAGGCAAAACCCCACCCTTTCTGACTGTCAGTGAACAGTCAATAGAGACGAGATCCTAGATTTAAAGGTTTAAGACATAGATTCAATACAGTGGTTAATCATGGTTTATAAAGGTGGAACTAAACGTCTTTTCATTGACTTTCAAATCCAGTTAAACTTATAAACAGTCAACACTTCTCCCTTAATGTTTTTACAAGAGAAAATTACAATTTCAGTATGAACGACAAACTTTATTTTTATCTTTTTCATCTAATTACTCCTTTTTGTATCAAGGTACATATAATTTAAAAATTGTAGAACATATAAGAAAGTAGGGAAAAGACATATATGAACAGTCAAACCTATTCTAGTACAACTTATATAAAACATTGTAACAAGATTTTTATTATGATATAAAATAGATATTACGCATTTGTTTCTGGATGACATATCGTGTCCCTTGATATAAGTTATAGAACATTATCGGCTATTATATCACCTTTTATCTGAAGGTAAATAAAATATTATATTACCCGAAGGGAACACCGAGTCGACCATTTCTTAGACGGAGGTTCCGTCCTCTGGACCAAAGTTAGGGACCCAACCCTTCTAGGGAACCTCTTCCCTTTCCGACGGGTGAGGTCACAAGACCGGACCTCTTAAGGTACCGGACATATCAGGTACCCCAGCGTTTCTCAACCTGTGCTGACTCACTGAAAGTGAAATATTACCTTTTCGTATACACACACACACACACACACACACACACACACACATAGTGAAACAACATGTGGACTTTGATTGTATTGTGAAATTCAGTTGATATGAAGATATTTTTATATTCATAGAAAGGTACATTTATCTAAACTATCTTCATCTATCTATCTCTCTACTATCAATGTTGTAGTAAAAACAACCAATTTATGATAATATAGGATAACCATTGAAAAGATTGGTTAAAGGATAACAACTAGTCAACTTTACATAAGAAATACTCAAACTAAAAGTACTCAAACATCAAAGTGACCCGAAACGTTATTTGCTTGAACCTCAAATATTGACATATATACGAGGTTTAATAAAGAAATCCTATACTGAAATCTTTATCTTTTAAACGTAGTTTTATCTACAAGAAAATTTATAAAAATATCTCGAAAGTTTAAAAAGGAAGTTTTTCAGAGGTGATTAAATGTGATTAGATGGTAGTCCTTTGCTTGAACTTTTTGGATCAACACAGAAAGAAATTGTAAGGTTATGTAATTATTAGAATTATTTTCTAAGTAGAACAAATATTAAGTCAAGTCAGTGAGTCAACACAGGCTGAGAAACGCTGGGGTACTTGGCGTCGTACGGTCCGGAGGGACAGGTAGTGGTTGAGGACCTCAAGTGAGTTTGGGTACAGGTGACTCAACCACTACGGTAGGTTGGTAGAGTAGGAGACAACAGGGGAAGAGGAGGACGGGAGTTGGAAAGGGTCGTAGTCCCAGAAAAGTTTACTCAGTCAAGAAACGTAGTCCGCCGGTTTCATAATGGTCTGAGAATTTCCTTTCTTACATTTCTTCAGTTCACGGAGGAGACAAAAGTAAGAGAAGAAAAGGTCATGCGATACGATTCTATCTCGAATAATCGGTTCAAAGGGTTTCGGTTTGTCTCTCGTATGTTTCTCGGGGATAGGAAAGGTCAAGAAATGTCTTTGAGAGTGTTGCAACTGGTTCCTTAAGGTTTTCAGGAACTTAAAACTTATTAATTTTTCAGATGGGTCTGATTTTACCTCCTTTCTCAGTACAGCAAGATTTTAATTCTGCATTTCCTTTTCTTCCACCACGCCGACGAAGGAATGCCGGGATAAATCGATGAAAGTGTGAAATTTACTTGGTAGAGAGAACTGATTCATGTACCAACTTTCTCGTATCGAGGAGTGAAGTCAAATCTTTGTCTTGCAAGAGAGTGTCACCCAAATACAATATATTGACCAAACTCTGTCTTTTATTTTAACTACACTTCGGCAATTTCGTTTGTCAATTTTACCGTCGTCTCCCGTGGTCGGCACTTCCACCACCGGTAGGGACGTTTCCCTCCTTTTTCGGAACTCCTGTTGAAGTTGGATAAAACCAGGGGTAAAGTCTCCTTTCCCTACGGATATAAGACGTCTCGATTGTTCACCCAGATTCGTCGTTCTCGAGGCAGGTGTTGGATGAAGGACAAGAGTCCACATCTGTGTCTCCTCTTTTCTTTTTACACAAATAGAAAAGACTCCTGTCCCAAAGTGCGAACACAGATAAATGCACTTTTCGTGGATAATTTGTAAAAAGACAACGGTCACATCTTACTCTAGGACTCGAGTCACAGACCTTTTCAGATCCAAAATTTTGGTTCCTCTGGATGCAGGTTTAAGGCAAAATGGCGAATGGTTAGTACTAGGCGCGGATACAATTGAAGCGAGTCAAAGTTGGAAGAGGAGACGTTATATTTCTACTATTATTATTGTCATGAGAGTCCTACTGACACAATATTTATTACGTAGGCTATGTTCCGTCTTAACTACCGTAATAGTTTCACTGTTGGCGAACGAGTTAAAGTTAGTAGTTAGTCGTCTCTACTTCCTACCCTCCTACACCTCTTTTCCTGTACTTTTTTCAGTTTCACCCGAATATAAGAGAATTGTAACGTATTCATTTACTCTTATGCGTTAGGTACCCCAGTGTTTTTCAGTCTGTGCTGACCCACTGACTTGATTTTATTACGATTTAAATTTTTCGTCTATTGAATCTGATCCAAAAGATAAAAATTATTATGGTAACAAGTAAAATCACGTAATAAAATCACTACATGGGAAATGTTCTTCGACTCTCCGGGTAGAGGTACCCTTGTTCCAACTTTTTGAACTTCTGTAACAGAAAGAATGTCACGTAAGTTGACTCTTAGTATTTACCGTAATAATATTTTGAAAACTAATTAGTGAATTAGTACATAATATAAGAGGATTTATGATGATTATATACCTCTCTTAATGCTACCATTGTACGGAACTAGAAAAAGAGTTTCTTAAAGGTCATTTCAAGTGATTTGTAATTTGTTTTTGGAAGTGGATACTAAGTGTGAAGAAGGGAGAAAGTTCTAAGAGTTATGGGTCGTTCTTCCGTTCTGAATCCACATAAAAGGAATACGACGTGTTCATAAATCGACGCAGTGTCTCGAATTTCTTGTCGGGTCTGTTTGTGATGAAGTCCTACCAAAAACTACTACAAAGAAGTAGGTCTATTGCCGTCAGGTATACTTTACAAAGACCTTTCTGGTGTCTTTCCGTTTCAGAAACCAAAGGGTCTAATGATCGTGAGAGTCGGCAGTATGATGACTCCTGTGATTAAGACGTTTAGGTTAGAGGTCTAGTAAAGAGACGGTTCCTTTTATAAAAAAAGACGTGGACTCAATTTACCTCTTGACAGAGTGGTTTTTTTCCCTTTTTTTTCCTGCTTCGTTTAGTAGATAGAAATCGACAGTGAGTGTTGAAATACTCATGTAAACACCGTTACATAAATAAATAAAAAGAACTATACATTTACAACACAAAACTCAAAAAACAAAAAAAAAAAAATCCAAATCGAACCTCTAGTTTAGTCCTTGTCCTCATCTTGACAGTACTAGGGAATAGGACGGTGTCCTGTCCATAGTGAACTTATTAGAGATTAAGAAATTTCATTTACTTGAGTAGTCAAACGAACAGATCACTGAGTTGTTACGGGACGCCTTGGTCTATCGTCTGTTCCTACGACCTAATATCTTTTCTGGTACCGGATTCGGTGTATCACAGTACTTACAATGTATTCAATTTTAAACCGATATTGGAATATAGAGTGAGAAGTATTAACCCAAACCTTTCTTTTTACTCCAGAAACTACGATTACACTTTCATTCATGAGAGTATTATTAAATCTACGGAAGTGTCCCGAGGGACGAGGCCCCTTAAAAGAGGCCTAATAAAACAGACGTGCTCTTCCCAAGTCTTGGTACGAAGACGGTTTCAATCACTGGACCTCTTCACCGACATCAGGGACCGTCCTTTAGCGCCCTGTTCGGGTTTCACTAACTACTTTGTGTCCGTCCTGTATTGGAGTCCCACAAAGTGTCATCTAACCACAAACGTCACTTTATTTTATCGCGTTGCTTTATTTTGTTCAATTTGTCCAATTTTTATTTCAGTGCACCATTGTATTATCGGACCCAAAAGTTTTGAACTGTTTCAGTTCTACCATTCTCATTCTTCTCCTTCGTGAGTGAGGGTTCGACCTCAAGCACTCCTGTCTCTACGAGTGGTCACCATGGTGGAAGGAGGGACAGCGGTCGGAGAGGTAGTTCCCGAGACCGAGGCGGAGACGACCCACGGGGTAGGGGGAATAATTCGGGAGAGACGAACAAGAAAGTTTCACTACGGTTCATTAATTGATGACTAAAATATATGTTTACCTCCTTACTTACTCACTATTACCACGCTACTTCGTGACCAAGTTTCATAGAATAGTAAGGAAAGTCTTCTTGTGTCTATAAGTTTGTCAGTGAACTCCAGTATAGGTGTGTTTTTGGACGCACACCTATATATCGTTGATGTAAGCATTGAAGTTTTTGGACCTTCGGTGATTCTACAGGAAGTCTTCCGTTCACCCATGTACTTGACACCTTCTAGGTCGTTACCTTAAAATAGGTCACGATTTTCATTTACTCGATAGTTCGGGACTTTTCTGTACCTCCTTAGAATTTACATATAGTAACTCTCTTTCTTTCCTCTGATTCACGACTTCTTAACTACGAAAACTTGGCACCACAACCTCTTCTCAGATCTCTCGGGGAACCTGGTGCTCCTCTAGGTTGGTCAGTTAGGATTTCCTTTAGTCAGGACTTATAAGTAACCTTCCTGACTACGACTTTGACTTCGAGGTTATGAAACCGGTATACTACTCTTCTCGGTTGAACAATCTTTTCTGGTCCTACGACCCTTTCTAACTTCCGGTCTTTTTCTTCCCCTACTGTCTCCTACTCTACCAACCTACCGTAGGGATTGAGTTACCCGTACTTAAACTCATCCGAGGTCCTCAACCACTACCTGTCCCTTCGGACTACCCGACGTCAGGTACCCCAGTGTTTCTCAGTCTGTGTCGAGTTGTTGACTTGTTGTTGTTCTTTCACTCTCTTTAGTTAGACTTTTCCGATGTATGATAAACTAAGATTGATATACAGTACGACCTTTTCTGTTTTGATTCCTCTATCACTTTTCTAGTCACCAACGGCCCCCGATCCGTTCTTCCCTACTTATTTGTCTCGTGTCTCCCAAAAATCCCGTCACTTTCGTCAGAGACGCTATGGTATTACTACCTATGTACAGTAGCGTGTAAAGAGGTTTCGACGTCTTACGTGTCGTGGTCCTCACTCGGGATTGCGTTCGACACTGAAACCCACTGACACTACGTAGGAGTACACAAGTCAACATTGATTACTTGGTGATACCACCCCTTACAACTATTGGGCCCTCCAATACGTACACACCTCCGTCCTCCACATGTCCTTTAAAGACATGGAAGTCGACTTAAAACGACATTTTGTTTCTGATGAGACTTTTGTATTTAAGCAGTGTACACGTTCGAATCAACGAACCAGTACAGACTGAGAACCACCGGGGTACCTGACATCAGTCGGTCCGAGAACGGTCAGAGGCGACGGGTCATCTTAAGAGGTCCGTCCTTATGAACTCACCCTACGGTGACGGATGAGCTCCCGTAGAAGGACTGGACCCCTAGCTTGAACGTAGAGAACGTAGACGACGTGACTGTCCGTCTAAGAAAAGATGATCGTAGAGGACTCTTTTGTATTCAAGAAGTATTTTTGAATTTTTTAGTATTTGTCCCTCTTCTTCCTTCTCCTCCTTTCACCCTTCTTTCTCTTGCTCTTCTTCTGTTTTAATTTTGGTATTAGTCGGAAAGTATAACCTTAAAGGTGGAATCCACACGATTTGAAATAAAAAAAAATTAACTGATTGGTGTTCCTAATGACTATTTCGGTAATCTTGTTTAGAGTTCTTGTTTCTCTGAAGTCCTTTATAATGACTGATGTCCTTATTCAAAAAGATTACCAGTAGAAGGTCCCTTCCTTTGTGAGAGTCTACCGTAAAATTCAAAGCCAGTGTTTAAGACTCTATAAGTGTTGGATAGACGACAGGACGATTCCCCAGGGAACTTTAAAAGGTGACTTCGTACTTAAATATTTGTTTATCAAAGAATTTAACTTTCCTTAATACAGAAGAGCTTAATGTCTTGGGTAGTTCATGTACTAAACTGTCGACTATACGTGATTTTGTTAAAGAATCTAAATCGGTTACAGGGAGGATTAGCGTAACGTACTTTGTGTTATTTATAGTTTTTAAGTAAAAACTACAGAGAAACAAAGTATCGGAGGATGGTGTATGGTCCGTGACAGTAAATACGGTAAAGTAACTGATAAAACAGGGATCTTGTTGATACAGTTCAGTTCTACTCTGGTCTGAACAAGCCTCGGATTGTCGAATTAGTCCAAAGCTCTTCTCCACCAGAGGATTGTCGTTCCTGTGTCTCCTTCTGGTTATCGATTCTAGTTACTATTATATCTTTTATAGAGATACATAGTCCGTGAAAGTTACAGGATTACTTAAGTCAGAGGTGTTGTTAAAATAATTCGGAGATATTTTCGATGAAACATTTGTACTTCTTGTACACCGGATCATCTCTTCTGTACAAGTCAATGGTTCAGTACAGACTGAGAAACGGTGGGGAGACCGACGTCGTGCGGTACCCCAATTCTTTACATAGATTTAGATCTACCACCTTTGTCCTAAGTTTGAGGGACTTAGTGACGTGTAGACCGGATTTGTATCCGACACTCCTCTCCTCTCGTGTAAGTTGTCACTTGTAAATTTATGTGGCACCCCTTAGAGTTTTGAGAGGAATAAAGAAGAGACTAAAAAAAAACTGTATCTAAATCTCACCCCAGTCCTTTCTCACCCCGACAGTATCCGTCCCCGTTCCGTTCGAGAAACATTTGTACAAAACACCCGACCCTTCACGACCCAAGGTGATGTTTACGGACCTCGACACGGGGGCAGATATGTGGCGTAAGCGGAGGTTCGTACTCAATTCCAAATATTTTACCCCTGGTGTCCCAGTGTTCCCCGACAAGTCCCTTGTTTTAGGTTGTATATAAGTTTCCGTGAACCTTTTGGTATTATACGTTGATTTTACATTTTAGGGCAACATTCATAATTCAACCAGAGAACGTTACAATAGTCATAATAAGATCACAAAACAGGGACCTATACTATACGTCTGACTAATAGTGTCTAAAGATACGTGTGAGGTTAGGACCTATGTTATATACAGGTTTACGTTTGAAGAACACCCCATCAACACGAAGAAACAAAGTTACCATAAAATTCCAACATAATTTGGGTTCACACCCACCTACAAAGCTATTCTCTTGGTAGTGGATAAAGAGACGATAAAAGGTTTCTTGGACTGCGTCTTAAGAAATTGTTTTAATTTTCAAGTTACGTACGACAATGGACTTACATTTGTTTAAACTGATTCTTCGTGTTAAACGTAAAGGAGGGGCATCTGAGACTTTTATTAAAGTCAACTTCAAATAAAAAGGTTGAAGTTATCGTTAGAGTCGTTCGTTAAATGACAGAAAAGTTTTTATGATTTTGTTTACCTTTATAAGAGAGTATAAACAATGAAGTAATCAAGAGTTTCGGTTCGACAACTTTATATCTTGATAACCAGAGAGTAAGGTTTGAAGGGAAACCTTCCCTCAATAGACCTAAAACCATATTTATTGTACAAAAGAGTTATTTTCTTTTATTTTAGGTAATAACAGTACTTTTTGTTGATCGTGAGCTCACTGGTTATATTCATTTTCATATTAAACTTCATAAAATTCACTTACTAATTAGTACTTTTAATAGGATACTTCATTAAGTTAAAATTAGATATATCAAAAGTAAAGTGTTGACTCTTGTTAACTTTACCTTCTTCCATTCCTTTTGAGAGTTAAGAGAGGTATAGGATTACAAATAGTGACAAAGATTTTATATCTTGAAAATCGATCGAACGATAACCTTATTATACTTTTCCAAAGTTGTAAAATTGTGTTACGTTTTACACGTAAAATTTTAATCGTTTTAACTTTTCCGGTGGATCCTCTTTGTCCCTCGTTACACCATTTGACTCTAATCAATTAACGAATGTCTAATAAAACGATCCTCAAAAGTAACAACCTAGTTGTAGGTATGTCTAGGTATCCTAATTTATATCGTACTCGACGGGACGTGTCGGAAACTTCGGTCTATTGTCACTTATGATAAAAGTTTATGCCATCGAGAAAATTTTACACCATGTAGACTTAGTACACACCTTAACTGTCCTAATGTCTGAGGGTCCACTGTAAGACCTAAACGAATTAGTTGTAGAGGTTCACACCCCGAACTTACACATGTAAAGTGTTTATAGGTGTCACTTAAAGTACGAGTTTCACCTTTACTCCTTTTTAAATGGTGTGAATTTTGTGAAGGAATACATAGTTAGGTTATTTTTATGTTGCTTATCTTTTCGTTCTACAATTCTTTTACTGAGTCGCTTCTGGAAACCGTTCCGTAAGTTTATACGAACCGAACCCCTCCCCGAGTGGACTGTACCCCTTCCGTTACAATTCTTCTGCCAATCGCCCAGTCTGGGAGACGAGTCTAAGATCGGGGAGAGGCCAGAAGTAACACTCCGGTTGACTTAATCTCTCGTGTGGTGGAAGGAGTCTTCTCCTGTAGACTCTTTGAGAACAGGATGGTGGGTCCGGGAGGATCTCCTCTGGTCAGGACCCACAAGTGACCTTCCTGACTACGACTTCGATTTTGAGGCTATGAAACCGGTGGAACTACGCTTCTTGACTGAGAACTTTTCTGGAACTACGACCCCTTCTAACTCCCGTCCTCCTCTTCCCCTACTGTCTCCTACTCTACCAACCTACCGTAGTGACTGAGTTACCTGTACTCAAACTCGTTCGACGTCCTCAACCACTACCTGTTCCTCCGGACCACACGACGTCAGGTACCCCAACTTTTCTCAGCCTGTGTTGACTCACTGACTTGACTTGACTTTACGGCGACTCATCCCAAATACTCAGTAAAGACGGCGAGATACTTGGACTTCGTAGACCAAGACGGCTGGGAGTGAGGTCCGTACTCGTGTCGGAGGGTGCACGGATTAGTAGACGGAAGGAGGTGACCAGTTCTGAAGCTCTTGGTCCAAGGTAAGGGACCTCAGGAGGCACGGTAGACACACACACGGAAGGGACTCAGGGGCTTGTCTATTTGTGGGGGTGAAAGGGGACTATCGGGACGCAGAGAGAACCCCTTCAATATTCGACGAATTTAAGAGTATTCATCATTCACTACCTCGTCCATAAGTTTAAGTCCAGACACTAAGATTTCCAGTATGAGAAAGATGAAGTATCGTATGACTAATTTATAAAGAGAGTTCTTACTCCACAAAATTCGTTCGGACACCG
Source organism: Capra ibex (assembly GCA_006410555.1). Taxonomy (NCBI): domain Eukaryota; kingdom Metazoa; phylum Chordata; class Mammalia; order Artiodactyla; family Bovidae; genus Capra; species Capra ibex. The sequence continues at coordinate 2,900,560 of SJYO01048061.1, read as the reverse complement.
TCCGCGACTGAGGATCCTGTAAGTATTAATTTAAAAGAGACGCAACAGGAAACTGCCGTCTAGTCGAGAAAACAAATAAATGGATTCTTGACTTTGTGAAATTTACAGTCTCGGACCCCGTCGTCTTGACAGGACGATAACCTCCTATTCTCGACTTGAACATAAGAGCGGGTGTTTCTGTCAGTAGGGTAAAATCGTGTCCACACTTGTAACGTCTAGAGAAGTTAAATCAACTTATTTCTCTCTTTTCAAAGTAGACACAGTCCATGAAGTCAAGTCAACGAGTCAGTACGGGTCAAGAAACGCTGGGGTACCTGACGTCGTACGGTCCGAACGAACCGAACGTAGGTTTGTTTTCGTCCTCTCCGGCGTAATATGTCTCTTTATAAATCCTTTTTGTATGTATGAACTAGAAGACTTCTTGAATCTCTTTCACAGTAGACTACTACCACTACAACCACAACTATCACATTCGTATCACTATGGTACATACACCCGTGCGAGTCGGCACAGGCTGAGAAACGTTGGGGTACCTGACATCGGGTGGTCCAAGTAGACAAGTACCCTGAAAAATTCACTCTTATGACCTAACCCATCGGTAAAGGAAGAGGTCCCTTGAAGGACTGGGTCCCTAGCTTGGACGATCACCACATTGTCACAAAGGTCTTTCCCCTCCTTAGTCCTCCTTCATACCACACTTACCGGAATAATCTCCACCCCACATCTTTGTCCATGTCTATACCGATCTAAACATCTAAGACATCACTTTTCAACTCCCGTAAAATAAAATAAAAGAATTAAAAGAGACCCTTATTCCTCGCATACTGTCATTTACCGTCTTTCCAGTCCATAAAGTTCTCATCTTTTCCTTCTACTGATCTCTTTTTGTAGTCCTGTATCCCTTCACGACTCCCGTATTATCTCCTCTTTCACTTTCAGTGAGTCAACACAGGCTGAGAAACGCTGGGGTACCTGATATGTTAGGTACCCTAAGAGGTCCGGTCTTATTAGACCTCATTCATCGGAAAGGGAAGAGGTCCCCTTGGAAGGGTTGGGTTCCTAGTTTGAGTCCAGAGGGTGTAACGGTCGTCTAAGAAATGGTCGACTCGGTGTTCCCTTCGAGTATTATCTCCATTCAGTGTCACTTAAGACAAAGGGATCACAAGTATCGAAGAAAATCATCTTAATCGTTGAGCTCACGTCCTTGTGAATTGTTCCTATAAACCCCTTGAGGTCTCAACCTCGTACCGGACTGTTCTTTTCCCCCAAGAGTTTCAGTTCACTCAAATCCTACACCTGTATTCCAAGTCACTCTACCACTTGTCCTCCTTTTACCCTTTAGCTGCACAGATTCTTATGTCCCCCGAAGGGACCATCGAGTCACCATCTCTCCTCGGCCTCGTCCTCGACGTCCTCTGGGTCCAAACCAGGGACCCAGCCCTTCTAGGGGTCTCTTCCTGTACCGTTGGGTGAGGTCATAAGAACGGACCTCTTAGGGTACCTGTCTCCTCGAACCACCAGATGTCAGGTATCCCAACGTTTCTTAGTCTGTACTGACCCGTGTGTGTGTGGGTACTTGTGTCCCCAAGTTTGTTCCGACTTCTTGCCAGGGTCACCCTCCTCTGTCTGTTTTCGACCTCCCTCTCATAATTCCAGTCTTGTGTACTATAAATGTACTCACCAGACCTTTATTTGTGAGGAGTTACTAGTGTTACGAATCCCATACTGTGAACCCCCACACACACCGAATTCAACTCACCTCTTTGTGTCACCTTTACTCCCTTAGTTTGTCAGTTACCGGGTCCTCCTACCTAAACTGTAGTAATTTCTACTTTGTTCGAAATCTCAACTCTTTCTGACGATCGACCCACGGTTTCAGAGCCTATTCACTTGCGACTTTTATCAGACATCCAGACTTTTATCCTTCCCTTGTGTCACTACGTGAATTTATCGTTGTAGGAACTTCCTCGTCTCCAAAAATTTTCTCCCATTTGTCATTACCAGACTACCGTCCCCGCAAGTTCAACTTATAGCTGAGTGGGAAACTCAGACTCCTTTACACTACTCCCTCTTTCTCTGGGAACTCTCTGGACGTATCGCTGGGTCTCAAAGATTTCGGGGAGGAAAGGGTTGAGTCAGAATATACTCATCGGGAAAGGATAAAGAGTGAGTCGCCGTCAGGACTTAGTGTTTTGTCCCTACGGTCCTTAGGGCAGTCAGACTACGATTCCCTTCCAGTTAGTTCCGTATCTACGTTTTAACCAAACGGGACCTGGTGCGTCCCTTTTGACAACTAGGTAATTTAAGTTCTCTATAAATGGTCCTTTAATGAAACTAATTCTTAGGTGTTTACTCTGTTAAGAATAATCGACGATCTTTACGCTTTGACGAAGGGTCTCGGGTTGTAGGAGTCTCGGATTACTTAAGTAGACTCTGTCCTCCGTCACACAAAAGAAATGCAAGGTGTTCCCTCCCCGGTCCTCGACACTGAAGATAGAAACGTAAAAGATAATTGACGGTCTGGAACTCGTTGGAGAATGTAAAGGGCTTGGGGTCTGAGGAGTGGATGTTTTACTGACTACTACCTGATCTGTTATTGTTCACTGGAAAAGGTGAGGCCCCTTGTTTCTGTGGTAGGTACTAAATGACCCTTAAGACTCTGTCTGGCCGGGACAGATAAACTAAAGGTAGAACCGTTGATGGGAGGGGTTTAAGGTAGGATGGAGTCCCAGGGAAGGGTATTTGTAAGTCCCAGGGTGACCCACCCCGGACGGAGTGAATCGCCAGAACGACGTGGTAGTTTATCTCGAACGAAGTATAATGTCTCCCTTGGAGGAGATAATAAATCCCCTGTGCCTCCCACCGGAGAAGACCTTAAGATTTTTTACTCTTTGTTGGTGGTGTAGAGAGATCACGGTCTTTATTAATTTTTTTTTTTTTGTTTATCGTCTCCTTCCCCTCCCTTCATTCTTACTGACCCTCAAAAAGATTATTCGGAAAAATTTTTCGGGTGTTTCTATCCACCAGAGAAGTCTAGGTCGCGTTCCTCGGGGAGGTTTTACTCTACTCCTTAATTGGAGAGGGTTTGTCTGTCATTATAGTTGGAGAGAAAAAACAATGACAATAAAAAAAAAAAAGGGGACGGGGAGGGGTACTGAGGTAGACGAGTCTCCTTGGTTTGGAAGGACCTAACCGTACTTTTAATTTTTATTTACCCTTCCTTGAACCTCTTCTATTTATCTATAGTGTCGGAGTCTATCGGTTATTATAACAGGACTGAACCAAATTATAGGTTCGTTTTCGGTTCTCCAAAAAGTAAATGACATAAAATTCACGATGTTTTACGATTCTTCAGCTAGTATGATTTTATTGTGAGTATATTTTATATACAATTCAAGGCAAAAATTAATCTTTTTTCCCCTTTAGAAACCTATTTCTAAACGTACAGTCAAAATCCACGATATCATTCCGAGGTATGGTGAAAAGTGTTTCCTGTGAGTTTTAATGGACAAAAGTAGTAGTGTCGTAAATTCGTTTAAAGAGATAATTGTTTAGTCTTGTTCCGAAGTGGAACACACTTCGGGACGCGACCCGAGGGACCACTCATTCCTTCTCGTGTTCCATCCTGCAGACTAGATTTCACTAACTGTCAGATCATCCCTTTGACACAAATACATCATTTTACAAAAGTTTGTGTGTGTCCATAAATGAGGATGTGTTTTGTTCATTGTCTAACTGTAGTGGTCTATTACGAATTGACTACCCACCTGTTGATAGTCATTTTCGTTCTCACTATAAAGTCTCCACCCTATCGAGTTTGACCACCCTTTTCAAAAATCTCTTTCTAAAATTTATTAATATGATTGATTGGTAAGTAGAAAAATCGAATCATCAGTGATACACTTCTTACTCAGAAAAGATAGACCTTCCGTGAAAATTACATGATCACTTACATTATTAGGAAAGTGGTGTGACACGGTTATTGGATCGAAAATTATTACCCTTCTTGTTTTGGTAGTTATTTGGTAGGTACACAAATTACAAGTTGAGTCCCAAATAGAAACGGGGAGAGGGGAGTAGATACGGGTTCAGTTCTAACCTGGATTTCAGTCTGAAAATTTATTCTCGTTAACCATTTAGTTGAAGGATTAATCCTTCTTAAGTGACTTGGACTCTTGATTTTTCTTATGTGTTTATATATGCATATATCTAATGAGTAACTTTCTTTTCAATACTGGTTGGATCTGTTGTATAATTTTTCGTCTCTGTAATGAAACGGTTGTTTCAAGGTAGATCAGTTCCGATACCAAAAGGGACATCAGTGTGTACTTACACTCTCAACCTGATATTTCTTTCGACTCACGGTTTATAAACTACGAAAACTTGACACCACAACCTCTCCTGAGAACTCTCAGGGAGTCTGACGTTCCTCTAGGTTGGTGAGGTAGGATTTCCTCTTGTCAGGACCCACAAGTAACCTTCCTGACTACAACTTCGACTTTGAGGTTATTAAACCGGTGGACTACACTTCTTGACTGAGTAACCTTTTCTGGGACTACGACCCTTTCTAACTCCCGTCCTCCTCTTCCACTGCTGTCTCCTACTCTACCAACCTACCGTTGTGGCTGTGTTACCTGTACTCAAACTTATTTAAGACCCTCAACCACTACTTGTCCCTCCTGACCGTACGACGTCAGGAACCCCGACGTCTCTCAGCCTGTACTGACTCGTTGACTTGGCCTGACTTGACTCATGTGTGTGTCTTCGTGTGTGTTTATATTTGTCGCATTCATACTGTGTGTAAATACTGCCAGTAATACCAAGTCGTCTCCTTATCTAAACGGGAAATTGTGAAATTTAGTGTTTATAAGGAGAAGAAAGTCTTTTTCATTTTTAATTTCGTCCGTTTTCCCCTATAAATTAGTTTAAAGGAGATTATAAACAGACAATTGTGGAATTTATCGACTGTTCTTTCTATTAAGATTACTATGAAAGAAAAAATTTACTCTCGTAAAAAAAAAAAAATTCTAAACCAAAGCTACACCTAGTTAAAATTCAGAAATGACTTAAACAATGCTATAACGAAGACGAGATACAAGACTAAAAAACCGACACTCCGTACGTCCTAGAAGTGAGGGACTATGGTCCGTACGTCCCTAACTTGGACGTAGGTGTCGTAACCTTCCATCTCAGAATTGGTGACCTGTTGGTCCCTTCAAGGATTACTATGAAATTTGTGAGTCGTAAAAGGTTCCTAACGTTGATAAACTTTAAGGAGTTCAAAAGGGTACCATATGTGTGTTTGTTCTTTTCGTTTTTTTTTTTTTCTTTCTTTCTTTCTTTTACCGTCCACACAAAAGGATTTAAACACTTTTTACGGTTGAGATAGTATTTTCGAATCTTTGTAAAACGTATACCGATAGAATCAATAATTTGGTGGGTGGGACACGAACTGAATCATGTTAGGCTAAACGGTTGATATGGGAAATTCTAATTTCTTCTCAGGTCTACATTTATCTATTAACCTTAAGCGCCCCGACACACACGTACACACGCACACGCACACGCACACGCACACACACACACATAGACTGAATTCGGTAACCAGTAGTGGGAGTTTTAAATGTACGCAAATAATATCCAGTCCGATAACTATAAAGATAGCGTTTGTAGAGTGTCACTAAAAGTAAAACCCCAGTGATGTCCATTGTTAGAATCCGTGTAAAAACGAAAGTCACCTCTTTGGATTGTCTTCGTCAAGACAAGAGACTAATAAGCAGTGGGTAATAAACGTTTTATTGTGTGTCCCAAAACTAAACCATAGTCGACTGAGGTCCGTGTGGGTTTGAAGAGAGGAGGGATAAGAGATTCCGTGTCGTGTCGAGACGGTGGACAGTGATACTTTAGTAGGGGGTTTCTCTTTCCTTCCGTTTCTTTTCCCACCTTCTTTTGACTTCACACAGAAAGGTTTCCGTCGACGTGGTTGCGGATAAGACAGAAGGAAGGAGTCCGTGAATACTTTACGAATGATACATTTTCGTTTACGAGGTGCGTGACTCCTGCGTCTTTTAATTGGTGACGCGACCGGGAACTCAGAAGTGACGTCGAAAGAAACGAAGGTAAAATTTCGCAATTTATTGTCTCCGGGAAGACGAAAGTCTTATTTACTTTTAACTTCCTACTCTTTAAGCTTTCACAATCGGTCAAAGTGGGTCACTTAGTGGATTGCGAGGGTTGGGCTGGTAATCAAGACGTGGGTCATAGGGCCCGAAACACTCAGAGGGTGAAAAGTACCGACCGAGACCCAAAACATTTTGTCCTTCTTCGGCAGAGACGGGCGTCCCCTTCTTCGCGAGTCGACCTCTACTCCGAGTGTCTTATGTAAAGGGTACGTGTACTTTTTAGGTGTCGAGTAGTCACGTCTTTAGTTTGTACGGACTAAATATATGTTTGTTACCACTGTACTAACAGTGTCATGTGTACGACCGAAGTGACCGAACCCTTTAATAGGTTTTTAGTCGATTGCTCGGGAAACTTCTCCTCCCGTCTTCTCCTGAGAGCACGACGGACGGTACACACAGAAAGAAGTTTTAGTTCGCGGGTCTAGATAAACCTCGTCTACAAGACTCCAGACTTTTTCCGACTAAACCGTTTAAGTGACGATAATACGTATTATAGTCTGAGAAAGGAAAATATTATCATATTGAATCTTACGATTAGAGGTAGAGTAGGAGTAATTCGTTTAGGGTATGGATATTTGACGGGGAGACCGACACAAGTTAGGAAACCCCTAATTTAACCACTTCTCTGTGTTCCTAAGTAAGACTCCAGACTATCTCGAGTCGACTAAGGTCGTGACAGACCTAGGTCGTCTATTTCTCGAAACAATGATGCAACATTTTTCGAGACTCTACATCCTTCTCCGTCAATCAAATCTTGTAAGTAGGGAGTAGGTTAGAATCTAATGACACTTACAGACCCCTTTTTGTCTGAGAGATAAAATAAGCAAGAAGTTTCACTTCTTCTTTGTTACGTTTTTCGTCCTTTAAAATAAATGAGTAGTTTATCAATGTACGGCAAAATAGAACACGATCTAAATTAGTTCACTTGTTTTACAGAACTTCATTTACGTAAACTCTTTACTTCGTTGAACTCGGTGACATTGTGACACACGCAACTGACTGTACCCAATACAGTAATGTTTGTGGGTCTCGAGTTCGTTTAATTTGGTTTAGTACTTACGGATAACATCGAGAAGTCGAATACTAAAATTTCTTGGATTAGGGCTCATCTTTCGATATCTCTATAAACTGAATCTATAAAAATGGTCTCTTTTTTTAACTTTTAGAAACCTTTCCGTACTAACTACTTTGTTTTAATAAAAAAAGAGAAGTGAGGGTAGTAAATAGGTATCTCCTGTTATTGGTTTTATCTTTGTCTTGATTGTACAAGAGACCCTTAGTCCTGTTGATAAACACCGAGTCTGTCATTTCGTAGACAGATGTTACGCCCTCTAGGTCCAAGCTAGGGACCCAACCCTTCTAGGGGACCTCTTCCTTTACCGTTCGGTGAGGTCCTGATAACGGACCTTTTGGGGTACCTACCTCCTCGGAGCATCCGATGTCAGGTACCCCAACGTTTCTCAACCTGTGCTGACTCGCTGAAGCGAAAGATAAATTATGACTTCTCCTAATAAGTCAAGAAATCTAATGAACGGTGTATAATTCAGAGGTAATACAGAATCCGAATATCTTCATTTGTCTTCCCCTTACTTAAAGGACAGAAGTATCTCGAATACTAGAACACACCCTCCCTCTTTCATTCACTCAATGATTCGTGTGTGTAATACTTACGAGGTACAACCTCCCACTTTTTCCCCATAATGCACAGTTCATGTGTAATATTTAAAGTCCTTATGATCCAGTTGATATACCCTCTAAAGATAGGTATGGTGGTAATAAATACCTCAGGGGGTTTTAGGGATACTTTTTATTGTATTAATTATTTTCCTTATATAAAAACAGATATCTAAACAAAGGTCTGTTTGAAAAATCTTCGGTTCTTCTTTTTTTTTTATCTGTAGAACTGAGACATTTCAGAGGACCTTCCATTTTTAATTACCCGAATAGTTTAGTGATCCGGGGTCCAACTCCTCTGGTGCTAAGACCCCTCCTGTCCGGTGGGTGTACCAAAATTTTTACGTCGTTCCTCTGGTTCCTCTATCTAACACATCTGTACCAGAACTGGTACTAGTGACAATTTATCGACTTTGGTTAGTTATTTAGAAGTTGTCGTTCTCGACAGTTCCGTATCCCCCTGGTCAATCGATCCCTTCCAGTCACCCATCACTCTCCCCCGACTTACCCTACACAATCCCCCTTTATGATTGGATTTGAAACACCAAAGTCTGGTCTTTCAAGGAATTCTATCAGAGACTAGGAAAAGAAACGTTTTATAACTTACTCTTCCTTCAGGTTTTCCCTCTCCTATATACATATGTTTATTTACTACGACAAAGGGTCATCAGTACATGTCTACACTCTCGACCTGGTATTTCTTCCGACTCGTGACTTCTTGACTACGAAAGTTTGACACCACGACCTCTTCTGAGAACTCTCAGGGAACCTGACGTTCCTCTAGTTGGTCAGGTAGGATTTCCTTTGGTTGGGACTTATAAGGAACCTTCCTGACTACGACCTTGACTTCGAGATTATACAACCGGTGGACTATGTTTCTCGGTTGAGTAACCTTTTCTGGGACTACGACCCTTTTTACCTTCCGTCCTTCTCTTCTCCTGCTGTCTCCTACTCTACCAACCTACCGTAGTAGTTGAGTCACCTGTACTCGAACTCATTTGAGTCCCTCTATCACTGCCTGTCCCCTCGGACTACACGACGTCAGGTACCCCAACGTTTCTCAACCTGTGTTGACTCGGTGACTTGTTGTTATCGACTAAGTGAAACGACATGTCGGCTTTGATTGTGTTGTAACATTTCGTTGATACGACGACGACGACGATTCAGCGAAGTCAGTACAGGTTGAGACACGCTGGGGTATCTGCCGTCGGGTGATCCGAGGAGACAGGGACCGTAAGAGGTCCGTTCTTGTGACCTCACCCAACGGTAAAGGAAGAGGTTACGTACTTTCACTTTTCGCTTGCTCTTCAACGGGTCAGCACGGTCTGAGAATCGCTGGGGTACCTGACGTCGGATGGTCCGAGGAGGCAGGTACCCTAAAAGGTCCGTTCTCACGACCTCACCCCACGGTAACGGAATTTCTTTTTGACTTGTCCTTCTCAGGTAAAGTTCCTTTGGTTGAAATGATTACTGAAACCAACTAAGGATAGAGCGGTCACAGTGTCCAGCCAGACTCAGAACCTGTCTGGAATCCCTTTCGGACTTCCGTTCCACGCCTTCGTCCATATCTTAAGGGAGACCGAGACAGAGGATAGGTAAAGGGAGGGGAGGGTCCGTCATCGACAGAACGGAAACATTAGTATTGATGGGTCCGAGGACTCCAATAAGAGTTAACGTTTATATTCACTTAAGAGTCACACTTAAAGTCACCCGAGTGTAACGTTAAAGACTATAGTGTCCCTTTTTAATTCTAGGTGTAATGTGTCTTTACGCGAACTGTTATGATAGAGGCACACTTCGTACTGAATTCGTTCCCCACAAACCGTTGTCGAAATATTGTATTCAGTTTTATTTTAACCAAAGGTACGGTGGGTATGTCAATGTATTTTTAGTGTTCATCGTTTTTACAAGAACGAAATGTAAATACCGAATGGTTCGTAAACATGTAACAACATAATATATTGATGGGTGTTTCTTATGTATTCGACCAATTAAAGAAAGGAAGATATGTCGGTAAATGTAGAAAATATTGAACCTCGAAGTAACACTTTTTCTAGGTTCAAATCTTTCAAAAGACATCACTGTCTACTTTAAATGTAACACGATATAATCGTACTCTAGCCTCTTCCGCTACCGTGGGGTGAGTACATGAGCACGGACCTTTTAGGGTACCTGCCTCCTCGGCCCATCCGACGTCAGGTACCCCAATACTTCTCAACCTGTGCTGATTCGCTGAAGTGAAAGGGAAAAGTGAAAGTACGTAACCTCTTCCTTTACCGTTGGGTGAGGTCACAAGAACGGACCTTTGAGGGTCCCTGCCGCCTCGGACCACCCGACGGCAGATACCCCAGCGTGTCTCAGCCTGTGTTGACTTCGCTGAATCGTCGTCGTCGTCGTACTCTATCTACACCTAACGTGAATTGCTACATAACACACAATCGGAGAGTCAGCATAGACTGAGAAACTCTGGGGTACTTGACATCGGGCGATCCGAGGGGACAGACACCTTAAGACATCAGTCTAGATCCTAATCTTGAATCTAGACTCAATGATACTTCGGGTAAGTTGAGAAAAATACTTTAATCTTTACGTTTATAGAGAGGTCTACTCTCTGACCTTTTAGAAATAAAAGAATAAATTAACTTAAAACCGATGTCGGGTATTCTATGTTACTTTCATATCCATCCTATCATTTTTTTTTTTTTTTTTCATATTGTTATACTGGTGAGAAATAGAACCTTGAAACTTGTCGAGACCAGGTAATTTCTCAGAGTTTACTGGAATCCTTTAAATAAAGGAACTCTGACTTTCTCGTATATGTATGTCGGGTACTTTTATTGATATCCACTTAGAGACATTTCTCTTGTAAAACATTTTCTTACTTTGCAATCTCTTAGTACTTCTATTCCAAAGATAAGTGAATGAATAGTTTCGAAAAATTCCCATTGATACTTTAATAGCATAGATGAACATGTAAAGATTTTAGTGTTCAGATAATTCATCGAAGGATCTTTGTCTTAGTACTTTTACTACCCCCACCCCCCGTCCCGAACTTAAGTCAGGTAATTACATCTCCAATATTTACACGATGGGAACTATAAGATTTATTTACTATATACGGACCGAGGTCTGGAGGACGAGTAGGTGTCGAGGTACAAGGGAAGTGTAGTCGACGACGATCGTGTTCCTGAGACGGGTGACCTTCGAAGATAAAGACCACCTTATTTTACTGACTTCCGGTTGACAGAAGGGGAAGAGTAGGGACGGACGGTCTATGCTAAACGAAGTTAAATAAGTCGGAGAAGGAAGGGGAGAGAAGATTCCTCCTAGGACGAAACAGACGGACAACGGTTCGAGGCACTACTTGTTAGTCTTTCTTTATCCTTCCTTTTCTGCTACGATTCTATCCGGTTTCCGTCTCCTGACTCCCTTAAAATGTCCCCCTTCTTTTTTTTTTTTTTTGAACCTTCTTTGCTCTCTCTCTCGACGTCATGGACTTCCATCACCTACCCTCTCTTTTAATCATTCTGGAATTCTATAAAACTCGTTGCTACCATAAATAGAGGAAGTACGATAACTCTATAAGGTCGTCTCTGGAACTCAATGACACTGTGTACCAAACAAGGTGACACAAGAAAATGCGACTGCGAGAGATCCAGACGCTGGACCCGAACGGTTACACATTCACAACGTGTCCAACCCCCTCTGCCTCGGTCCCGACCCCTCTGTGACGTGATTGTCCGACAGGGTCTCGACGTGACGGTGTCAAGATAGTCCTGTCGGAGTGTGTCCCGGTCTCCAGGTGCTCTCTCCCAGGGTTCCCGTCTACAGTCATTAGGGTCCGTACAGGAGGAGTGGGGGAGGAAGGGGACGGAGCGAGTGGTCAGGTCTAAAATAAGGGACATTCACAGGAAATCCTTTAGACGGACTCTGTCTCGTCACTGACTAACGAGTCTCCGATTGAAACCAGGTTCTGAGAGGTTTTCTTATTTGGATTACGCTAAAGAAGTTATGAGTTCTGGACTGAACTGGGGTCGATACATAAACGAAGGACCTTAAAGTACACGATCTTTTTACCAAACGTTAATTTTTTTTATTAAGAAGTCATGAGATGTATATTGGAAATCTTTGACCTTGAAGAAAGGTGCTTTTGAGTACGATCAAAAGTACCATAGAAGTACTAGAAACAATGAAAAAGTAACAGAAAGTTCGTGCGAGACTAAATATCTTGTAAAACTTAGAAACTTAGCGTAGACTAATATCGTTTAGGCACATTTTGGTGTTTCACACGGTTTCTCTTCGTTCCAGTATCTTGTTGTGTTTACTTTACTTTATTTTATCAAGATACTATCCTAGTCGTACTTCTTTACTGAGTTTGTTCTTTTCTAAACCTCCAAGTCCAACCTGACTTAGGCCCCTCTTTCTGCAAGTGATATAGAGTGTACCTGTCCCCTCGGACCGCCCGACGTCAGGTTCCTCGACGTTTTTCGGTCTGTGTTGGATTGCTGATTTGTCGTTGTTATATATTGTCTTATGAGCCAAACTGTTTGGGTAGGGTTAGTTATAAAGTCGGTTATGTGTGCGTATGTGTGAGAATTTCCCGATATATGAATACGAACAGTGGAGTCACAGTGGAACTAAAAATTTCGGGGAAAGTCCTGTTCTAGACTCGATGAACCCGAATTTATCTGTGAGTTCTTTCCCCTCCTCCCGGACATTGATCTGACATAATCTCGCGTTACAGATAAATCGTTCTTGAGAGTGACCAAGATTCCATAACTACAGGGAAACTTTCAAATATACGTTTCTTAGTAAACCAAAGTCGTTTTGGTCTGGGACTTAGTTAAAGTGTTAACATTTAGGTACTTGAACTTGGTCGCGACGGATAGTCGACCGGAACGGGGTGGGCGACCCGTACATGAGAGACCCCTCCACCGCGGACATACTATGTCCCACAGTCGCAGTGGGCAGATGGACTTTTCGTTTTACGACGTAGAGTCCTCTTGTTCGGATCTGGTCGCTCCGAGAGTGTGGCCTCCTTTTCCGCCCGAAACAAAAGCGGAACTAAGGTCGTCGACACGGAGGGAAAAAGACCCTAGCTACGTGAGAATAAAGAGCGTCGTCCCCTCCTCCACGAGCACATTACTTCGTCATCCATATTTTCGTCTCCTACAATTACGTCTCAGATGTTGAGTCGTAGGGGCCTCTGACATGGGAGGTCCTCGGGTGCTGAGGTCCCAGGCTGTCTTACTCTACCTCGACCGGGTTGCCTCGCACTGTTCGGTAGTGTAATGTTCAGCCGACCTCAGAGGCCTCCTCACCGCCACAGAAGACCAACGACCCCTCCCTTGTTACCTACTCTTCCGAGAATTTCTCAATATTCGTATCGACACTCCGCCCCCTAAACATGTCTACTGAGGGATCACTACGCCCGACACGTCTGTTTATCTCCTACGAGCACCGGTGTATTCAGTTACGTGGTTCTGAAAGATAGATATTTTATTCCTTTCGTAACGAAAGGGCAAACGGGTGGGGGACTGGTGTTACTCCCACGGTGTTCCCTGTGTGATCGGAACTCGTGTCTAAAAATTTCGACACGGGGTTTTAAGTCTTAGTCCTATTATAAGGTTATGTTGTATAGATTTATTTTTCACTACGTCTTTATAAGTACTTCTTTTATAGTGTAAAAATTTTAAGTTTAACTAACGTACGATTTAGCGAAGTTAGTACAGGTTGAGAAACACTGGGATACCTGACATCGGGAGGTCCGAGGAGACAGGTTCCCTCAGAGGTCCGTTCTTGTGACCTCACCCAACGGTACAGGAGGAGGTCCCCTAGCAGGGTTGGGTCCCTAGCTTAGACCAGAGGACGTAACCGTCCGTCCAAGAAGTGGTGATCGCGGTGAACCCTTCAAAGATTTTATCCCGACCTCGGACGAAAACTTGGTGTGTTGAGTACTCGGAAAAGTGTCGGGACGAAACGAGAAGTCTCTCGACAACTCTAGTAATGTACTACCTATGCCGCCTTTTGAGATGTTTCTTTCCGACAATAACGGGGACTCACGGATGATTCTAGGTGCGTACTTGGGTGACCCAAGAAATCTCTGTCCTAGGGTAAATTAGGAACATTGAAAGACTCAAGTAGCAGTAAAAAGGTAACACGCCTACTACCTTTACTCCAAGAGTGTTCACAGACCCGGTCCTGAAATCGGGACCCACAGATGGAGACAGAGGACCCAAGAATAATGGGGGCACCACGATAATAGGTAATTTTTATTTTGGACAAGAGTTTGAAGAAACGACGTAAGATTTATGAACTTCATTATACTTCTCCGGTCCCCCCCGACAGCCTACGGACTCAACTCTCACTCGGTTGACCTACGAGGAGTTTCTGGGGATTTAGGGTCCTCTGCTGCGATAGTCTTTTTAGGTGTAGTCTTTTTAGGTCCAGTCTTAGTGCCTGGCTTCCTCTGCCATCGCACTTGAGACTAGACCTGCGTCCTTCTCTTCCGCCTCCACTTACATGCCGAGGGAATTAACACCAATAAATGTAGGTACAAAGAGAAACCGACTTTCCGCAGACCTCTTTCTTTGGTCCAGCGAAATAAATATGCACTTTGAAAGTCCTTTACAGAGGGAAAGCACGGGGTAGACAGGACAGGACTTTATGAAAGATTGTTGGTCGTCGTTGAACGGCCGATCCAGAGAGGATCTGACCAGAACCCGAGACCCGACTTACACCGACTTCGCCGGCAGGGGCGGGACCTCGTCCACACTCACGCCCACGGGGTGTCCAACGACTAAAATGTCGGTCACAAGAGCCCCAGTGACACGGCCCGGGGGGAACCGACTGAGTCCCACCAGTCATTCGGGTTAGTGGCGGGGGACCTAGGCGTGGACTGCAAAAGTGTACGCGACAGGACGACTGAAAGTAAAGAGTGACGGTCTCGATCAGAGTCAGGGAGGGTCAGAGTACCTTTTGTTTCGATCTAAAAATATTATTGGAGAAGTGTAAAAAATCGTACGATATTAGTAAATCCAAGAAAGTGAGGTCCTGGAAAGACAACTCAGTCTCTTACTTATAGGGTGAGGGTTGGACACTCTACCCACATTTCCGTCAACGACATGAACACCTTTAAACGTAGTAGCTCTCGGTGGGAATCAAGACACAGACAACAGATCCTTCTCAGTGATTTCTGATTCTCTCACCTTCGTCTTTAACCTCGTATATGTTCCCTCGACTTAGTCTTTCTTACCGGACCTCCTCTCCTCTAGTTCAAGTCTCTTTTTATGACGCATAAAATATTTCTTTCTAAGGAAAAGAAAGAAAAAAAAAAAATCTTTTGTTACCGTTGGGTGAGGTCATGAGAACGGACCTTTTAGGGTACCTACCTCCTCGGACCATCCGATGTTCAGGTACCCCAGTGCTTCTCAGTCTGTACTGACTCGCTGAAGTGAAAGTGAAAGGTGAAAGTACGTAACCTCTTCCTTTACCGTTGGGTGAGGTCACAAGAACGGACCTCTTAGGGTCCCTGCCCCCTCGGACCACCCGACGGCAGATACCCGAGCGTGTCTCAGTCTGTACTGACTACACTGAATCGTCGTCGTCGTTGAATAAAAAATTAACCTCCGATCAACGAAATGTTACGACACTACCAAAGGCGGTATGTTGTTACGTTCAGTCAGTATTGATGTATATATAGGGGAGGGAGCACTCAGAGGGAGGGTGGGGAGGGGTGGGGTGGAAAAACCAGTAGTGCCTCGTGGTTCGACCCGAGGGACCAAACATCTCGTCGAAGGGTGGTCGAGAGATAAAGTGTGTACCATCACATATATACAGTCACAAGGAGAGAGTCAAGTAGGGTGGCAGAGGGGGGTTGGGGTGACACAGGTGTTTTCGCAGGAGATACTGATCTCGTCTTTCTAAGTAAAAATTGTCCTCCTTGTCGACGGTTCGACACTGGTCCCAGCTCCACATCCCTCGTCCGTTTATCTCTCTCCCTCTGAGGAGATCTATAATATCTGGGTTATCTACACAAAGTCGTTCGGGAAACCTACTAGGTCTACGAGTGAGCAAACTCTTGTTGACCCGTTTCGTCTCACAGGTACGAAGAGTCTTTATAAAGACGATTTACTGGGTACAGTTGTGGTTTTACTGCCTCCTTCGTCCGTCGAGATTCTCCTCCACTCACGCAGCATGCTCTAGAACCCTTTACTCCTAATTAGAAGTCGAACGTGTGGGTAAAGGTGTACAGGGAACCCTCCGCACTATCAGAAGGACGGGAATACTACTATTCTACGACTCGACACCCAGACAGGGTCTAGACACTGAGACATTGGTTTACCACCCTGTGTGAAGTGAAGACTGACGAACTCCCAAGAGGGGGATTTCTACCCCCTTCCCTTTGGTGAGTCCGAGTCCGACCCGACCCGTCGTACTCTTCGTCGCCGAAACTTTGACTGTCGAATTGACCTCGACAGACTATGACGTCCTATTGAATGTGTTCCCATAGTGTTTAAGGACCTCTCGATTACTCTCTTATTCTTTAATTTTCAAATCTAGTTTCTCTCCTTTCTTTTCATCCAGGAGTACTAAGGTATGACTTGTTTTTGTTCATATTTTTGGGTAGTACAGAACCTAGTTTCAATCCCTGGCGAGATAAGTCGAATACTCTTTACGTCTTAAGATCCAGTGCTCGTGTAGAACTCTCGGTACCTCTTATGATTGCACCTTTTTCTTTTTTTCTTGCGATTACAAACGAAAAACCAAAAGTATTGTAACCTTTCGATTCCGACTCCTTCCTTTCCTCTGTAGGACTGGAGAATGGTTAGAGTTTTACTCTTTCTCTGGTCTCACTTTACGTGTCTTCTCACTTAAGGGCCTTCTCAGATACAGACTTAAGATCTGTGAGAAGTAAGCCCACCCACGGATCCGTCTAGGCCGTCGTAAACCCCTTTTGGTGGAGAACCATCCACCAACCCTCACACTCCAAAATCGGTGACCTGGTGGTCCCTTCAGGGAATTCTCAAATAACCACCAATCGATAATAACATCTAGTTTTGTCTGAGAAATTGAGAATTGGTCAAAAGTAGTAATTCACTTTACAGATGACGTAATCTGTAATGTCAGAATGAGATAACATAATGTCAGAATGATGTCAGAATTTAGATAACATAATTAAAGGACAAAAAACGACACTGCTTGACGGTGTTTGAATCACCGAATTGTGTTAAATAATAGAGTGTCAAGAGATTCAGATTTCAGACCATCCAGAGTGGGCTACATCCGTGACGACCCAACGACGGGTTTCTGAACTCTTCTGTCAGATAAAGAACAGGAGAGGTGGAGAACACTGGAAGTTCTCCAGAAGAAGGTAGAAGTTTTGGTCTTCGTAACGTAGACAGGAACGGAAAGAAGGTTTCAGTGCGGAGGGAGAGACTGGAGTTCGTCCTTTCCAATAGACGAACACTTCTGGGTACACTAATCTGACTCGGTGGATGTATTAGGTCCTATTAGAGAGAAATATGTTCTAGGAGTGAATTAATACAGACGTTTTGAGGACGGTGCTCTCCACTGTGCACGTCCCCGGGGGTCCAAGGTCCCTAATCCTGTACCTACAGACACGTCCACTTCCTCCGTACAATAATAAGTCTACCCGAGACTTGGTACTGTCTGTTCTCCAAATCAATGTATTCTCATTTTACGAAATTTTACGGTGGGGGTTTGTCAGTCTGAAAGATTTCTTTAGATAGGACTTTACTTTTTGTCCTTCCCACTTCCACTTCTTTCTGGTAAGTGGTTCTTTTCCCTCTTTTATGACCTTCGCTCCTTTCTGGTACCATGGTTGATGTTTAAGAAAAAAAAAAAAAAATCATAAGAAAAAAGAAAAAAAAAAATTTAACTTCATATCAACTAAATGTTACAAAGTCCACTCGTCTTTTGGCTAAGTCAATGTATACACATACATATTTATATATATATATAAAAAAAAAAAGTCTAAGAAAAGGTAATATCCAGTAATCTTCTATAACTTATATCAAGGGACACGATATGTCCTCCCAGAACAAATAGACAAAATGTATACGCACTCACTCACTCACTTCAGTGAGTCAGTACAGACTGAGAAACGTTGGGGTACCTGACATCGTACGGTCCGAAGGGACAGGAAGTGACAGAAGACTTTGAACGAGCTTAAGTACAGGTAACTCAGTCACAGATGACTCTTGGGATTCAAACAAAAGATACAGTCCCTCAGATAAAGACAAAACATTTACTCAATCAAACATAGTACAAAAATCTAAGGTGTATGTTCACTATACAATCAGTATTTTACTTTATTATAGTAAAAATCGTTGTACCGCAAACAAGGTTTTACCGATGTATTTTGGTTGTTTTCTGTATTTTTAATTGATTTCTTTCAGTCAACGTGTAGTCGGTGCAATGGATGTCTATCAGTTACTTGACTCGAATCATTACGTAAGTACGGGAGTCACAGACTGAGTGGAAGTAGAAGTAGGTGACTTCTTGTTCTTCGAGGGATTGAGCATATTTCTAGAGATGAAAGTCTAGTTCGCAAGTAACAAGAAGGTACAATATGAACATCAAACTTGTCCGTCGGTTCGTCCTTTTTTCTTTCATGTTTAATACGTTTTTGTACTCATTTTGACTAAAAGATATGGCACGTCGGATTTTTCTCACCCCGTACCTTCTTGCATCAAATCTCGATCCTTCTTCTGATTCTTCGGTTAATTTTTGAAGGTCTGACCTCTAGGTGTAATGTGGAAGTATTAAAACGTTTTTTTTTTGGGTCTTTTCAACATTATAGAGTACATGTCTTTACGGGCACAACTTGACACACAAGTTTTTAAACAAGACTTCAGTTTATGGTTATCCAGACCCAGTCAGTGGTAACGTTCAAAGAATTGAAAAGAATAAGGTTTACCTTTTATTTATTATAATGAATCCCAGTGTTAAACGAAGTCTAATATACAAAATCATTCGTGTCGGTAAAGTTATTCGGTAATTCAACGAGCTGTGATATTAATAGGTATGTTTTCACCTCGTCTAACTGACTTCGGGATGAGGATCCAGTGTGTTTTGACCTTTTTAGTGACACTTCCCGCAAACGGACACCCGTCAACTCTTGTCAACATAATCGGTAGAAAGGTATGAGATTAAAGGACCTACAAAATTCGAGGACTTATGTTCTTACAGTTGGTTTTTAAAAGTAAAGCAAGTAGTGTCTATTAAACATAAGTTGTTTAACTGACTCATCCCTGAACCACACAAGGGGCGTATGTTCACCAAAGAAGTATTAAACTAAATAAGAAATAGAATAATTATAACTCAACTAATGTAAATGATACACATGATCAAAACACGGGAACTTACCCTCTCTGACTTTCTGTCCGGAAGAATACAGTAAATATTTCGTTTCCGTTGTATAAACTTAGGTCACACTTTAAAAATTGTACTATAGAGGTTGACTAATCCACTTTTCATATAAATAATATTAAATAATAACTATGAATAAGAATTCACTTCATAATACTATTTGTTTTTGTAAAAATTTTTTAGGAGGGTATACCTCTTTTCCCTTGGAAGAATGTGTCAACTACCCTTACTTTCAACCACGTCAGAGATACCTTCTACATTTATACCATGTCAGTCATACCTCCAAGGAATTTTTTGATTGGAATCTCAATGGTATCCTAGGATGTTAAGGTGAGGACCCGTATACGAACCTCTTTTGAGATCGAGATTTTCTGTGTAAGTGGGGTCACAAGTGTCGTCGTGACGAGTGTCACCAGTTCTTAATTTCTAAAATTTTAAATTTCGACGAGTGTCACCAGTTCTGTACCTTCGTTAGATGTACAAGTAGCTGCCGATTTACTTATTTCTTCTACACCATGTGTATATATGTTACCTTATAATCAGTATTTTTCCACTTTACTACGGTAGACGTCGTCGTACCTATCTGGGTCTCTAATAGTCTGATTCACTTCATTCAGTCTGTCTCTTTGTGGTTACAGCATGTCATAGTGAAGATACACCTTAGACTTTATACCATGTTTGCTTGAGTAAACGTTTCGTCTCTGTCTGAGCGTCTGTGTCTCTAGTCTGAATACTGATGGTTTCCCCTTGCCCCTACCCCCCTCCTAATTTAATCCTCAGACCCTAATCGTCTATGTTCGCTGATATATATTTCACCTGTTCGTTATTCCAGGGTGACATCTCGCGTCCCTTGATATAAGTTCTAGGATATTATTTGGTGTTACCTTTTTTTATACTTAGAAAAAGTATAACTATGTATAGTTAGTTGAACAGACGGGAGTGTCCTGAGTCAGTTGACCCTCAAATTTAGCATTACAATCACTATACGAACGGTTGTGTACAAAACATATAAGGATCCTCTTATGGTTTTCGTCTCTCTGGATTGTAAGTAACATCGAGTTCTCTGTGAACTACTTTTAAAATAAGTTTGTTTTCGTCCATGGGGTGGGAGTCGTGTCGACCGTGAAGCCCGACCCATTGACAACCAGTGTCCCCCGACAGTACATAACGGGTTCCAACTGACAATGGGGAGTAGAGATGGGTCGTCTACAGTCTTCGCTTAGGGGTCACACTGTTGGGTTTCACAGACTTCCGTAGGGTTTGCAAGGGGGTCTTCTCCTAGTGACCAGATTTGTTATACCCGAACGGTCTGTCTCCCTTCCTTCGTCGCTGTAGGGAATCCAGGACCTACTCTCTCAGACTCGACATACAAAGAAACGTAAGACCATTTCTCTAAACACAACTATTTTTCTTTATTATTTACGGACGATGAATATAACAAGAATACTTTACGTAAGTACGTGTATACTAGGATTATCAGAACACCCTTTTATCCCAACTATCAATGAAGAAAATATTTTACTTTTACGTCGGGTTCTATTCCCTTCACTACACGACTTCCAGTCGAACTCGTGAAGGACACGAAAAGTCCGGAAAGGGAGTTCCTAATAATACAAACTCGGTAAGATTGGTGAGTGTAGTGAACAAGAAGGGCAGACATGGACCGATTTAGTTTAGTGTCAACAAGTTGTTGTAAGTTCGTTGTCTAAAGTACCTAAGTAAATTGTCACAGACTGTATTTCACCTGTGACACATAAGGTTAAATAAGGTAACATAATCCGTGAAACGATTTACGGTTCCGAATTTGAGGCTTGTTGTCCAAAATAAGAAATTAAAGAAGGGGTCCGTCGTGTGAAAAGTTAGTTATATGAACACACACCGGACGTTCCCGGCCAGATGGAGAGGGACCGTCTCCTGTCCGTCGGGGATCAGACTTCAGTCAACTTGTCGTCCAAAGAAAAAGACGTTTTCCTCACTTCTCTTTACAGAATATTGCAAATTTCGTCCAAACCCCTTCTATAACTTTTCTCTTCCGTACGTGAAACCGAAGGGTCCATTTTTCAGACGGACGTCCCGTCCTCTGCGTCCTCTACTCCGAAGCTAAGGACCTAGTCCTTCTAGGGGACCTCCCCCCGTACCGTTGGGTGGGGTCATAAGAACAGACCTCTTAGGGTTCCTGTCTCCTCGGACCACCCGATGTCAGGTACCCCAGCGTTTCTCAGACTGTACTGACTCGCTGACTCGGACGTGCGTACGTGAAACCGTGTACGGGTGACTCTACGAAGAGGTTTTTCCTGGTCTCTCCTTGTGTTCACTTCTGGTCAGCTCTTACCGGGCATACGCTTCACACTGTGACATACGACGACGACGACGACGATTCAGCGCAGTCAGCACAGGCTGAGCCATGCCGGGGTATCTGCCGTCGGGTGGTCCGACGAGGTAGGGACCCTAAGAGGTCCGTTCTCATGACCTCACCCAACGGTAAAGAAAGAGGTTACGTCCTTTCACTTTTCACTTTCACTTCAGCGAGTCACCACAGGCTGAGAAACCCTGGGGTACCTGACGTCGGGTGGTCCGAGGAGACGGGTACCCCAAAAGGTCCGTTCTCATGACCTTACCCCACGGTAAAGGAAGAGGTTACACACAACTCCTTGAGTTTTCGGATTGAAGGTCTCCAAGAAAAACTTACCAACTGGAACTCGTAGAGCAAAGTAGGTAAACCCAGAGTGAAGTCTAATAGACTCTACGTTTCCCGTCGAATTGACTGCACAAAACCACTACAGTGTCGTCAAGGGCTTACAGTGGGACCACGATCCGACAACAGGTGACTACGACACAACAGGACCATATGCACAGTTAGTCTTCCTAGAGGTCCAAATGTCAAAGTCCAAGACATTTCGAAACTGGGACCCCATGACACTCACTTAACACATCTGTTTTGTGACCCTACCCTCTCAGATTTAAGTTCCGGCTCCCCCGAGGTCGGTCGAACACAATTACCCAGAACTTTGGATCAACGTGTCTTCAATAGACGTCTCGTCAACACGAGGGTGACTCGAAAAGGACCCAACCCTGGTACCACCGGGGGACTATACGGGACACTGAGGAACGACGACGACGATTCAGCGAAGTCAGCACAGGTTGAGACACGGTGGGGTATCTACCGTCGGGTGGTCCGAGGCGGCAGGGACCCTAAGAGGTCCATTCTTGTGAAGAATCCTTCGACGTTAACTTCCTTGAAGGATTAGTCTAAGAGGTGAAAGTCTCCATGGGAGGAGAAGGACTAGCTGAGATGGGATTAACAATTAATAAGTCCTCTTCTAAAGAGACACAAGAAGGAGGGTTGACGGTCATTTCTATCTTTGATACTTTCGATGAAACAATTCATTTAATCTACCCACGAAATAGACCCTCCCTGCTTCCTTTATACAGTCATTTAAATATTGTTAAGTACTTTTGGACCCGATGTCGAAGTAGTAGGTCACCGTTAATAAAAAGTCTAGTCACCAGGATAACTCTTTCCTTACTTGCGTTTCTGAGGAGAACGAAAATTTTTTTACGTGTGCGTAGGTTAAAACACAGGGAAAGTCCACTGCACTCTACGAAATTTCGTAACTCAATTTGGGTCAAACCTTTCTCGACGGTATTTTTCTGATACCGTAATTAGTAAAGGTTTGGGTACTAGGCAGTTTCGATGCAGTGCCACCATGTCCGTGAAAATCCTCCTCTAACATTGGAGTCTACTGAGTGGTAGTAGGTTCTCCTCCTTCCTTTATTTTCCAATCTGGGATGTGGAGAGAGGTTGGGTTGTGATTTGGGTTTGTGCAATAGACTAGTCTGTAAACGTCTGGTGCTTGTCGACTTACTTTTATGACTACTTTCTGCAGTTTGTTTTATAGGGGGTAGATAACCTCTTTGTAACCTCTTCCGTTACCGTTGGGTGAGGTCATGAGAACGGGCCTTTTAAGGTACCTACCTCCTCGGACCATCCGATGTCAGGTACCCCAGTGTTTCTCGACCTGTACTGACTCACTGGACTGAAAGAAAGATATCAAGGAAAACCTCTTCCTTTACCGTTGGGTGAGGTCACAAGAACGGACCTCTTAGGGTACCTACCTCCCCGGACCACCCGATACCCCAACGTTTCTCAGCCTGTACTGATTCGTTGATTGTGTGTGTAACCTCTTTACACTCAATACACGGGACTGAGGGGTTGTACCGGATGTTTATCCTGTAGAAAGAGAGTAGTACGAACGAGGTCCTCTCTTGGCGTCCTCCGGGGTTGTATTCACCGACTTGGGAGCGACTGAAACGTGTAGGCACAACCAATTCGGTAGGAGTCTCAGACTCCGACAGACAACCGAAAGTGAGTAGACTATTAAGACTACTAGGAAACACAACAGTGTTACCTGTGACCTCCTACTTCCAGGTTCTTCGTAGAGTCGACACGTGTCAGTTCACGAACTCACTCGTGTCCATCTACCTTCTACAGTGTTGTTGTCGATTTATCTGTAGG
Source organism: Capra ibex (assembly GCA_006410555.1). NCBI lineage: Eukaryota > Metazoa > Chordata > Mammalia > Artiodactyla > Bovidae > Capra > Capra ibex. The sequence goes on along the minus strand of SJYO01048061.1, from coordinate 2,876,794 downwards.
ACCTCCTTACTAAGTCCCCTTTTGTCGACATGTCTCCTCTCTTTCCGACATTTGGTCTAGATTTATATACAGGTATGTGTGTCCTTAAAGGCAAGAGTGTCCTACGACCTTTGTCCTTACGGACTAGAGAAGGTATTTGTGACTCAAAAATCTTAAGACATTTCTCACTGCTTTTAGACGTCCTACCGTGTTGTCCGACCCTATGCTCCTGAACCAACTCTATATTTCTTAGATACCCGTGTTTAGTCAAAAGTCTACAACGAGATGTGTCTCGACACTATATAGACAGAACTTTAAAAGAATTGTTAGATCTTTCCCTACCTTTCCTCGGACGTCTCTCTCCCACTACCCCTGTCTCTTGTATAATGTAATAAACATCCCTGGGGGACTCTCTTCCTTGGTACTTCGACACACAGACTTTTCAAGAGTAGGACTAGGGACTACGTTAAATCTCTTCTCATTACCCATGTATAGGGGGGGTTGGGGACGGAACTAACACCACACACAAAATTTAAACCGTTTTAACGTACTGAGGTTGTAGAATTAAACCAAACATTTCGGGAAGAACTTGACATCCGACCGAAAGGACCACCGATGGATCTCCGAGGACATCGTACTTCTCTCAGTAAGTACTTCTTCCTTAATCTCAGACTTTTAGTCAGAATTCCCGTTCTACCCGTTCTACTACTTGCACCGTCAGGGAGAGGTTATACGGGAGGGTTCTCACTAGTGGTTCAGTAGTGGGTGATTGACGTCGGAAGGGAAGGGTGGTTCGCAGGGACGAGTGGACAGCTCCAGTGAAGAGATGGAGGGTGAGGTGAGTATTCCTTTTTTTTTCTCTCTCTACAAAAAATAGGAACGGGGTTAGTTCTGTGAGGCCATCAGGTCAGTAGGTTGATGATTGAGGCAGAAGGTGTCGGATAGAGATCAGAGATCTACTAAAGGTCTTTCTATAAGTCTTATTCCAATAATTACCCGTTCTTCTATGAAACTATATTTTCTTAATAACTGTGTTTACCAACCCCAAATCTGCATGGGCGTATGTTGATGCAGTGATATTTAGACGGGTCTCACGGACCCTTTTTTAATCACATATAAGGTCCTTTATAAAAACTCAAAATAATTATATTTCTTCTGATCGTATTGTCGAGTATGTACAATAATAATAAAATATCGGTGTACTTAGTTCGTACTTCTTGGTGTTTCTCGTCCTATACTATTATGTCGTTTCTACTGTCACTCGTATCCGCGAGTCTGACTGTAAGCTCCCAACTCAGGGGATCAAAATAATCTGTTAGACCGAGTGACACCACAGTTCAATGGTACGACCAAAGGAACCAGGAAGGTGTTTACCGTGTAACTTGTTTAACGTTCACGACAAAAACTATAGTTTATCTTTCAGTTGGGTGAACTTTTCCTAATAATTTTAATGAAACAGAGTAGAAGTCGATTAGTAATAACATTTCGTGTTCTTATACAACTATCTGGTTTTCGGATTTACAGATGTTAGTCTTCCACTCTTAGTTTTTTGTTTTATATTCGCGTATCTAAACGATCCGACTTTCACACTAAATGTGTAGGTATTCAATCAAGTCTTATTTGTAACGGTGGGGGGATCAAATCAAGAGAGGTGACTGTATAAATTAAAACTTTTATAGAATTAACCCGGTATTTTAGTAGTCTATACAGAAAACCCCTCCACAGACATACGATTATTATAATCGTATTATGATAATTCTCACACGATAAAAATCGTAAGTTTCTTGGTCTGTGTGTGTTGAGATCTTTCCTTAATTTCTTGATATAAATTTTACGTTTTGAGTGTGTAGTTTAGTTCATTTATAATATATAAGAACAAACATCGGATTTATTCTTCTCTTACTGGTCTATGGTTTTACTCTTTAAAATCTTTATTTTATGTGGATGTATAGTATTTTCTAGTAGTTTTCAAATAAAAACGAAATGATTTATTTTAATTAGTCAAGTATGTGGGGGAGGAGGGGAAGGACGGTATCCGTATATGGAACGAACCGTAGAGTTTATAAACCAAATAAAATCCTTATTTAGTCTACTGTTACGTTCGGACTTTCTAAGAAATAGTATTAGTCAAGTAGAGAACTCTCCATAAATCTCTACGAGTAATTTTTTTTTTTAACAATCGGACAATTCGTATCCTATTCCTAACTTTATAAAATTTATAGAAGTAGAAATGTATACAGTCGTTTTTTGTATAAAAGTAAATTCTTTCTCTTACCCAGAGAAATCACCTAGGTCACGTGTAAGGAAACTTCACTCCGAAAAAATTCGGACCAAATAGTAGAAACGACAATTTTCATTTTCGTCGACCATGTCTCAAAAAGAAAAATTTGTGTCAAATATCTATTTCCTAATTCGCTCGAAGACCAGGGACTTTACTAAATGAGACCCGAGTATATTAGTCTAAAAACAAAGAAAAAAAGACGTCTTACTGGGTCATGTGTAGCAAATTACCACGTTCTCACCCCTTTTCACTTCGACAATACGGTATGAGACGGAAACGGTGAATGTTCGACAACAAAAGAATCCCTTTTATAAGATAGAGTAAAAAGAGGAGACTGATTTCTTCCTTATTATTTATAGATACGACTCGCCGATAACACTTTTAGAGCGCCCTATTATCCACACACACTTTGTTAATCGTTTCGTCACCGAGGTGAGGTCTAACACACACACATTCCCCAACTCTCAGCCTGTGCTGAACCGCTGATTTGGTGGAGGTGGTACACGCGAGTCAGCACAGGTCGAGACGCTGGGGTACCTGACGTCGGGTGGTCCGAGGAGACAGGTGCCTTAAAAGGTCCGCTCTTATGATCTCGCACAATGGTAAAGGAGGAGGCCCCCTAGAAGGACTGGGTCCCCAGGTTGGGTACAAAGAACGCAGAGGATGTGACCGTCCGTCTAAGAAATGGTGACGTGGTGAACCCTTGCCACTGACATTCTGGTGACAAATCAACACAGAAGGTTACGAAAGGGTCCAAAATGTGAGTGTGGTAGTGAGACTCTAGTCGATGGCAGAGGTACGGTGTCGACTCAGTAGATGTCGAATCTCCAAACAACTGAAAGGACAACAGTGTGTCTTGAGGAGACGTTCAACAGACTAAGGTTTAGGTCTCGTGCGAATGGGACTAAACAGTGGACACGGTCCGTCCCCCGTCAGTCCCTTGTGACACACCACTCGGAGACCCACAGGGACCGTAAACCGTCGAGTAGGTTGTTCTTCTCTACCGGTCCTTACTCACTACAGCCGGTACCTTCGGGTCTCATCGGTCTGGAGTCCAAGTTTCCATCTTGGGTCCAACAGATCTGACTTCCGTGTAAACATTATAATTAAACAGAAACGAAATAACCGAGACCTCCTCTTCGTCCAAAAGAATAAGTCAGGAGACCTAAAGTTGAGATTAAGAAGTCTATGACAGTGTAAGTAGTAAATTTAGGTTTATTGAAGGACGGGATTTCGTCGTCAGAAACTGTAACGACGGTAAGTCGACTTTTACCCCTTCTCCAACCTAAGTTTCTTTTCCGTTTCTAATACTTTCTTTTACTTTGTGAGGACTCTTTTGTTGTTTCTTGACGGTTTCCTTCGGGTCAGTTGGAGTCCTTTCTTCTTTCAAACTTCTTTTTACTTTAGGTATGTTTAAACTCTGGTACAAGTAGAACTTGTACGGCCTTTTAGGAGTGTCCGGTATATATTAAATATTATTTTCCGTGTTTGAAGCAGAACGTGTTAGGTTACGGGAAAGGAAATGGAGGTGTAAAAACTCACCTTGCTTAGTTATTTACACGAGAAAGAGGTAGATTTACTTACTCTTTTAGGTTAAAGAATAACTGAGATTTTAGTGACAACGTCCTGTCTCGTGGGTTCGACTTGTGTGAAAGTCCTTTGGAGTGAAGTGGCACTTGGTAAGACAGAGAAACCCTACCCAAATTATCAGGACTCAGAAGACTATCAAACAATCTACGGTTCGTTTTTCAATCACTTTCACTTTCGTGACCAGTTAGTCAGCACAGGTTGAGAAACGATGGGGCGGTGGTCAGGTACCTTAAAAGATCCGTTCTTATGACCTCACTCAACGGTGAGGAAAGAGTTCCTCTAGAAGGGTTTGGTCTCTGACTTGGACCTAGAGGACGTAACGTCCCTAAGAAATGGTAGACTCGGTGATCCCTTCGGGGTAATCGTGTACGTTTTTAAAAAAAAAATCAAGGTTTGGTATTTATAGGTAATAAACGGACGGACTCACAATACCAAACGTAACACAGAACACAGGAGGGGGGTTGGAGGGTGGGGGTCCTAAACGTTCAATACCAGGATTAGGTGTGATGAAGTCTTCCACTGGAATCCACCTTTAGTTCAACAACCACCTCAATAAATTCTACTTCAGTACGTCTCCTCCCACCCGAGGACCAGCTTATATTGACTTCAGGAATGTCTTCGATCTTTAAACGTATGTCTATTTGTGCATCTTTTTGCGGAACATTGGACTTTCCTCTACGCCTCTCTCCGTAACTACTTAGTGCTTTTGTGACTTCCACGTGTCGTTTGGTAGTCGTCGTCCCCTCTCTGTGTCCTCTCGAAGAGAGACTCGAACTTGAGGGTTGGAGGCCTTGACCCTCTGTTATCTAAAGGTAACAAATTCCGGGGGTCGAGTAAAATGACACAACGTAGTCAGGAGGATCGTTTCATTATGTGACTCCGACAGAGTAGATACCCGAGGTTTCTGAACCACAAGTCAAAAGGTCAAAATTTTCGATACAGTTATTTACCTTTATAGTTTCGCTTCAGAGTCCCTCAAATAAAGGAAAGTTCCGATTCACACCTGCTACATTTCTATAATTCTCCTTTTATTTTCTCTTTGCGGACTGGGTATAGATAAGAAGAAAACGAAGCCCTCGGTCACATGTAGTCGTCAAATTATTTAAGTAGTTTGATTTCTGAAAGATCTAGAATGCGTAGTCTGGTGGAACCTTCAACTCTCTTTTTAGACTAATCGTTTCTTTGTTTTGGTACCCCAAATCCTTGGCGTGAAGTACCAGAAATATCAGAGTTAGTGTTATTGGTGATTGAAAATGTCTAGTGACATCTTGAACGTCTTTAACATCGATGCGGAGCGTATCATATCTATGAGTCATTGACTGTCGGTAGTTATATATGGGTATGGACAGAATCGTTTATTCGACTACAAAACTGACCCCTAACCCTTTAGTCTACTCAGTTATTTACGTAGAGATAGATAAGTAGTAAAAGTCTCGGTCGCGTAATGTGTGACTAACCCTTTAATTTACTTTTACTTATCTAGACATTGGTTCATGGTAATGTTATAGAAAAGGTTTTGCATAATATGATTTACGAGGAGGATTTCCAAGTAAAGTCTCATTAAGCGTTTGCAAATCTTAGTTTTGGAGCAATTTTAGGAAATAGTTATCTATCCCGAAGGGACCACCGAGTCTGTCATTTCTTAGACGGACATTACGTTCTATGGACCCAAACTAGGGACCCAATCCTTCTAGGGGACCTGTTCCTTTACCGATGGGTGAGGTCGTAAAAACGGATCTCTTAATGTAACCGTCTCCTCGGACCGCCTGATGTCAGAAGCCCCAGTGTACTGACTCGTTGATTGTGAAAGTGAAAAAAAAAGTGGTCAAGAGAATTTTCACGGACTAATAAATTCTTGATTTAAATCAATCGTCTTTTACTTCGGGATATAACATCAGAGGTGTCGCTATAAAATCTACTACCTAGTGGGGTGTTGGACACTTTGATTTCATAAAAGTTCGGAGAGAGTGAAACTAACTGTTATAAAAGTTCCTTAAGATCGGAAAACTAAAAAAAAATTGAAAGATAATTTAATAAACCTACCTTTTGGAGACCAGAACACAATCTTTAGAATTGGAGAAACTAAAATATGTTATCTTTTGATTTGTTTTTGTATCGAAAACTTTGTATATAAACGACTTTTAAAAACACTATGTATGTATTCGTTTGTGGCCTTACTATGTCTAGTGGGATGCAGAAAGGTCTTCCAAGTTTAAGGGTATAGCTGGTAGTTTTGGGATTTTACAGACTTTTGGTTTTCAAATATTGTACAAATCAACATTTTAGGCTGGACTAGTCTACACTCCTAGAAACGGAGAGAACGAATAGGGTGAATCATACTTGTTAGTGTCAAAAGGACGTCTATACTTTCACGACCATGTGACGTGTCTAGGGTACCCAATACCTGTCACACACTATGTGTTATCAGGTCATATATGATAAATATCTATATTATAATTGTATCTATAGACTTTACAAATTTAAAATTAAAACTTTATATAGAAGGACAGAGTTCCTAAATCTATTCCTTAATACTTAAAATACAAAAAGGTTATGTAAGATTTTTTCCGTTTCACTTTCAGTGACAACACAGATTGAGAAACACTGGGGTACCTGACATCGGGTGGTCCGAGAAGACAGGTACCCTAAGAGGTCCGTTCTTATGACCTCACCCAACGGTAAAGGAAGAGGTCCCCTAGAAGGGCTGGGTCCCTAGCTTGGGACTCGAGGGTGTAACGTCCGTCTAAGAAATGGCAGAATCGGTGGTAATTCTTCGGGGAATTATGTAAGATGGAGTGTGGTTATTTACTTTAGGTAGTTGTTTAAGAATAATCTATAGCTAGAACATGATCTAAAATGTTTATTCTCTCAGAAGTGAGTAATTGTCAAACATTAGATTAACATTACTTTTGTATGTAGGTTGATTTTCTTTTTGCTAAGATATTCCTTACAGTGTCTAAAACCACTGTAAACAATGTTTTCAATTGATGGTTTAGTCTCTGGAGTCTAGGAGGTAAAAAGATAAGGAATGGGTTCCTCCGCAGTAAGAAAGGGAGACTCTTTCTCTACCGGATTTTTGTGGGGAGTTGGTCTGTTAGGGTGAACCCTGTAGTCTTCTGTAATGGAGAGTCCGTCTATTTGGACCTTTTATTACCAGAAGTTAAGTTTTGTATCGTACAATCCAACTTGATTCAACCGGTCTCTGGGTACTTCTGGGACGTCCCGAATCACGTTCGAAGGGGTGGGGGTAAGAGAGGGGACTACTTGGTTATAGATAAGATCGTGAACGAATTCACAGTCTCCGTACGAGTCGCGAAATATTTACAATGTAGTAAATTAAGAGTATGTTCGGGTCCTCCTCTGTATTTAGTATAAGTAAAGGGTCTCCTTTTTGAAGTCTCCTCACTATGTATGTTTAGCGGACCTTGAAGGTTAAACGTTTCAACCCTGAACTTTTGCCTAACGATATAGACTGAATTTTCAAATATGATCCCTGAAGGGAACACCGGGTCACGACTTCTGAAGCAGAAGGTCACGCCCCCACGTCCAAACTAGGGACCAACCCCTCGATTCAAAGGGGGCATGAAACACCGGCTTTTGGGTTTTGTATTTTGTCTTTGTTATAACATTGTTTAAGTTATTTCTGAAATTTTTGCCAAATGTAGTTCTCCTTTTTTTTAGATTTTTTTTCCAATATGAGAAAGATAGTTAAAAGGAATATCTGTTGTCAGTCATATAATGTCCCCTTTTCTGACTTTACTAGGTGAATTTTATCAACCCTTGAGACTGGAATCAGTGGGGTGAAACATCTAAGAAGACTTGACACTGAAGTCACTACTGTAGTAAAGTATGTTTTCATTTGTCTTAAAGTCAAGAAAAAAAAAAAAGTAAAGTAGAGGAAACAAAAATGATCTAACAGTCAGTATCTTCTTGTTTCCGAGTTGGAAAAAAAAGGGGTTGTGAATTGTGTCAGGACCGTCTATCTCGAGTGTGTTGTTCAAAATGTACTTACTTACTTCGACAGTCATGAGTTTTCGGAAATCTATCGTCCATGTACCCTTTATAAATAGATTACCGACTATACATACAGAGGTGTCAATATCCATAAAGGACCACCAAAGACGTGGTAGGATCCCTTGTTCCGTTCTGTCTTACCTGATCTAAATTTCTTCCTTTTCGATTAGACAACAGTAAATACGTTCTCTTATGATTCAACGGAGAATTTTTTTATTTTGAATTTCCCATTCCAACCTAAAACTCTTTAGTTTCAATTGGTACTATAATTTTCCGACTTTGAAGACTTTGATGAAAGACCATCCTCTAAATAACCACATAAATCTCTGACAGAGAGGACTACCGAATCGTGGGAAAAATATCACCTGTAGTGGATCTCTGAAACACAAATTTACTGTACATTGACTTGTGTTCGGTAAAACATTCCACTACCTCCCTAAGTATGTGAAGTCGCACTGGTCGAGGGGACATTCTCTTTACCTGCTTCGTATGACTCGACGTCTTGACGAAAGTTCTAATCTTTCACAGGTAAAGGAATTAGAGGACGAGAATGTGAAGGGGAATATCCAGTCCCAATTAGTCTGTAGGAAACAGCAGAAGAACCAGAAGTCTGGAAGGGAACCCAAAAGAGTCGAAGAAACTACCGTAGTCGACGATACTAAGAGACGACTGTGTGTTTATAAAGTTGTAGGGAGTAGAAGTCGTAGGACGATCTGAAGCAGGACCTTACAGGGTTGGGTCGAAGAGGAACCCTATGGAACCACCCACCGAGTCAACATTTCTTGGTCGGACGGTTTCGTCCTATGGTCCCAAACTAGGGACCCAACCCTCCTAGAGGACCTCTTCCTTTACCGTTGGGTGAGGTCATAAGAACGGACCCTTTAGGGTACCTACCTCCTCGGACCACCCAATACCAGGGACCCCAGTGTTTCCTCAGTCTGTGCTGAATCGTTGATTTGCCGTTACTTTGTCCAAGATGAAGACACAGGTTTGGTATTCACTGTGACAAAGAGGGGAGGAAAGGGTGGGAAGGAAGGTGGTGTTTTACTCCACAGAGAGGATGATGTCAGGGATCCAGTAGTAGTCTCAGTAGGGAGGAAAATTGAATTGGGGTGGATTACGGTCAGTGACTTAGGGTAGTCACAATTGAGGGCTCATAGAAGACTTTGGTTAAAGGGACGGACAGGGATGTCAGGTCGAAAGTAAAAACCAAGAGTAGTGGAAGATGAACCTAATGACGTGCCCGTCCACTGTCCAAGGGGGTTGAGGTCAGGTTATAGGTGTGGTGTCAGGGGTAAAAGAGGAGTTTTTATTTTAGACTGGAATAGGTGAAGTCTAAACCGGTCAAGGTATAAACGGAGAGTGTCAAGTCACGGGGTAAACGCCGTGTGTGCCTAGGTTGGATCAAAAAGTCAGGAGAGAGACGGAGTACGTGTATAAAAAGGGTAGTGACCCTAGAAAAGGGTAGTAGAGGTCATATACGACTCAGGAAACACGTAGAGACGAAAACGTGTGTGGCAAAGGGACACGGACTAATCAGAAAGGGACGGAACTACAGCCCGTTTTGGGTCGAGTAGAAAACGCTGGGTCTAGGTCACAGCAGACGAGACACTTCGTAAAAAACTAAAGGAGACGTTCCTGATTAGAGATAAAAAAAAAAAAGGACTTTTCTTTTATTTGAGGAATGGGACAGGACTTAGTCGGGGTAATCTTGATTCGTCACCCGAAGAAAGGACCCGGGGTCCGAATTCGCGTGGTTAATGTGTGGGACGACGACGACGACGACGATTCAGCGAAGTCAGCATAGACTGAGACACGCTGGGGTATCTGCCGTCGGGTGGTCCGAGGCGACAGGGACCCTAAGAGGTCCGTTCTTGTGACCTCACCCAACGGTAAAGGAAGGGGTTACGTATTTTCACTTTTCACTTTCACGTCAGCGAGTCAGCACAGGCTGAGAATCGTTGGGGTGCCTGACGTCGGATGGTCCGAGGAGGTAGGTACCCTAAAAGGTCCGTTCTCATGACCTCACCCCACGGTAACGGAAGAGGTTTTTGTGTGGGTACTAATTAAATAATTACTTGTGCACCCACGGAAACAGTGAATGGTGAAAGTAGACCCCAAGTCACTACCGTGAAATGACCCCCAGTCTCCCTCTTCCACGTTTGGCAAGTCAAGTTACTGGTCTAGGTCGGACGGACAACGATAATTATTTCGAAATAACCTTGTGTCGGTGTGGGTAAGTAAAGACACAACAGATTACGACAAAAGCACGGTGTTAGTATCGTGACCAATTGACAAAGTTTGACATACCGAGTTTTTCAGTTTTTACAAACCGTGAAATGTCTTTTTAAGTGGTCAGGGACTTTGTCAGACGTTGGGTCTCGACGACGGTGACAATTGTGGATGAAGTCCGGGTTTCTTCGTAAAGGGTTCCAGACAAATGGAAAGAAGAGTTTTACTTCCGATGAAATGTAGGGTCACTATATTTCCAGACATTCAACACAGTAGCCATAGTTTCTGACTGTAAAGACCCTCAAGAAACCACCACCGGACCCCCAATTCTAAGGTCCGAAAGAGACGACCCCGGGGTCAAGTCAAGGACCAGCCCTTCGATTCTAGGGGGATAAACACGCCGTCTGTTTGTCGTTTTTCTGACTGTTAAGAAACCCTCGTTCTCTCCTTGACTCACGAAATCGATATGGGACATATATAGGACAGTATAGGGAGGAGATTCTCTTATAGCTACATCATCTGTGATACATTATTTTATAAAGGGGTTTTACGATTCACAGGTAAAAGAATGAAGAGAAGTATAAGAATAAACACCAAGGTCTCTGTGAATGTTAAGTAGTGTTATATACGCTATCGTATGTACCGTAAAGTCTTTGTAAAACATTACCATTTTGTAAGTAAAAACAGAATTTAAATTCAACTAGATCTCCACTGTCTTGTACCAGGTGACCTCTTCCCTTACCGTTTGGTGGAGTCACAAGAAGGGAACTCTTGGGGCACTTATCATACTTTTCCGTTTTACTATCCGTGGTTTTCTCCTTGAGGGGTCCAGTCATCCACGGGTTATACGATGGCCTCTAGTCACCTCTTTATTGAAGTCTTTCTTACTTCCCTACCTCGGTTTCGTTTTTTTTATGGGTCAACACCTACACTGACCACTATCTTTTTTCCAGACTACGATATTTCTCGTTATAACGTATCCTTGGCCCTTACAGTCCAGGTACTTAGTTCAGTTTAACCTTCACCAGTTTGTCCTCTACCGTTCTCACTTGCAGCTGTAAGATCCTTAGTCGTTTGATTTTACCTGACCTTACCCACTTAAAGTGAGTCTACTGGTAATATAGATGATGACGCCCGTCCTTAGGGAGTCCTCTTTACCTCATCGATAGTACCAGTTGTTTTCTCAGGCTTTACGTCATGAACCTACGTTAGAGTTTTTGCTGTCTTACTAGAGACAAGTAAAGGTTCCGTTTGGTAAGTTATAGTGACATTAGGTTCAGATGCGGGGTTGGTCATTGCGACTTCTTCGACTTCAACTTGTCAAGATACTTCTGGATGTTCTGGAAAGTCTTGATTGTGGGTTTTTTCTACAGGAAAAGTAATATCCCCTGACCTTACGTTTTCATCCTTCAGTTCTTTGTGGACCTCATTGTCCGTATAACCCGGAACCTTACGTCTTACTTCGTCCCGTTTCTGATTATCTCAAAACAGTTCTTTTACGTGACCAGTATCGTTTGTTGGAGAAGGTTGTTGTGTTCTCTTCTGAGATGTGTACCTGTAGTGGTCTACCAGTTGTGACTTTAGTCTAACTAATATAAGAAACGTCGGTTTCTACCTCTTCGAGATATGTCAGTTGTTTTTGTTCTGGTCCTCGACTGACACCGAGTCTAGTACTTGAGGAATAATGGTTTAAGTCTGAATTTAACTTCTTTCATCCCTTTTGGCGATCTGGTAAGTCCATACTGGATTTAGTTTAGGGAATACTAATATGTCACCTTCACTCTTTATCTAAATTCCCGGATCTAGACTATCTATCTCACGGACTACTTGATACCTTACTCCAAGCACTGTAACATGTCCTCTGTCCCTAGTTCTGGTAGGGGTACCTTTTCTTTACGTTTTTTCGTTTTACCGACAGACCCCTCCGGAATGTTTATCGACACTTTTCTTCTCTCCGCTTTTCGTTTCCTCTTTTCCTTTCTATATTCGTAGACTTACGTCTCAAGGTTTCTTATCGTTCTTCTCTATTCTTTCGGAAGAAGTCGCTAGTTACGTTTCTTTATCTCCTTTTGTTGTCTTACCCTTTCTGATCTCTAGAGAAGTTCTTTTAATCTCTATGGTTCCCTTGTAAAGTACGTTTCTACCCGAGCTATTTCCTGTCTTTACCATACCTGGATTGTCTTCGTCTTCTATAATTCTTCTCCACCGTTCTTATGTGCCTTCTTGACATGTTTTTTCTAGAAGTACTGGGTCTATTAGTACTACTACACTAGTGATTAGATCTCGGTCTGTAGAACCTTACACTTCAGTTCACCCGGAATCTTTCGTAGTGATGCTTGTTTCGATCACCTCCACTACCTTAAGGTCAACTCGATAGAGTTTAGGACTTTCTACTACGACACTTTCACGGTTTCTTACGAGTTTGATGGCGTGTTAACGTGAGTAGAGTGTACGATCATTTCATTACGAGTTTTAAGAGGTTCGGTCCGAAGTCGTTATGCACTTGGCACTTGAGGGACTACAAGTTCGACCAAAATCTTTTCCGTCTTCTTGGTCTCATTTAACGGTTGTAGGAGACCTAGTACCTTTTTCGTTCTCTCAAGGTCTTTTTGTAAATAAAGACGAAATAACTGATACGGTTTCGGAAACTGACACACCTAGTGTTATTTGACACCTTTAAGACTCCCTCTACGCTTATGGTCTGGTGGACTGGACGGAGAACTTTTTGGATATACGTCCACTCCTTCGTTGTCAATCTTGACCTGTACCTTGTTGTCTAACCAAGGTTTATCCTTTTCCTCATGTAGTTCCGACATATAACAGTGGGACGAATAAATTGAATATACGTCTCATGTAAACCCTTTACGACCCGACCTTCTTCGTGTTCGACCTTAGTTCTAACGGTCCTCTTTATAGTTATTGGAGTCTATGCGTCTACTGTGGTGGGAATACCGTCTTTCACTTCTTCTTGATTTCTCGGAGAACTATATTCACTTTTTCCTCTCACTTTTTCAACCGAATTTTGAGTTGTAAGTCTTTTGCTTCCAGTACTGTAGACCAGGGTAGTGAAGTACCCTTTATCTACCCCTTTGTCACCTTTGTCACAGTCTGAAATAAAAAACCCGAGGTTTTAGTGACGTCTACCACTGACGTCGGCACTTTAATTTTCTACGAATGAGGAACCTTCTTTTTAATACTGGTTGGATCTATCGTATAACTTTTCGACTCTGTGATGAAACGGTTGTTTCCAGGTAGATCAGTTCCGATACCAAAAAGGACACCAGTACAAACCTACCCTCTCAACTTGACACTTCTTTCGACTCACGGCTTCTTAACTAAGAAAACTTGACACCACAACCTCTTCTGAGAACTCTCAGGGAACCTGACGTTCCTCTAGGTTGGTCAGGTAAGACTTCCTCTAGTCGGGACCCTAAAGAAACCTCCCTTACTACGATTTCGACTTTGAGGTCATGAAACCGATGGAGTACGTTTCTCAACTGAGTAACCTTTTCTGAGACTACGACCCTCCCTAACCCCTGTCCTCCTCTTCCCCTACTGTCTCCTGCTCTATCGACCTACCGTAGTGACTGAGCTACCTGCACTCAAACCCACTTGAGGCCCTCAACCACTACCTGTCCCTCCGGACCGCACGACACCAAGTACTCCAACGTCTCAACCTGTGTTGACTCGCTGACTTGACTTGACTTGACTTGACTCTCCATTTTACGTACTTTACACTCGGATTGAGATACGAGTCTTTATAAGTCGTGACTTATGGTCGCTATTTATATCTGTATATATTTTCATTTTACCTGTATTAAAATTTAAATACACCTATATTAATTTTAATTTTTTATTTTAAATATACGTACATAATATTAAGTATAAAGGTAAAATAATATACGTTAAAACTTATATTAATAAAATCTTTTATATACGTTTACCAAAAGTTGAAAAATTTTTAAAAGGAACTGAACGTAAAACCCACTGTAAATTTAAAACATGTGAAACATGTGTCAATGTACAAAAAAAAAATTAGGAAATCTTGTAACGACAGTTATTTTATACGATGTCTGGAAAAAATTTAAATTCGAATTAATCACTAAAACGATTTTACTTTCGTTCTTTTTATTTTAGATTCCTCATTACTATAGTAACAAAGATATTTAATGTTTACACAAAGATTCTTATGATTTAGTGACCGGGTAAATGTCTTGTAGGTTTTTATTCGTTATTATTACTTTAAGACAGTAGAACGTAACAAACGATTGTGAATCAGTACGTTTAGAATATCAGACTACCCATAAAATTTTAGAACAGAAATACTTCCGTATAAACGAAGGGGGCAGCGAGTCTGTCATTTCTTAGACGGACGTTACGCCCTCTGGTCCCAAACTAGGGACCCAACCCTTCTAAGGGACCTCTTCTCTTACCGTTGGGCGAGGTCTAAGAACGGACCCTTTAGGGTACCCGTCTCCTCTGACCGTCCGATATATCAGTCACCCGAGTATTCCTTAGTCTGTACTGACCTGTTGATTGTGAAGTGAAGGAAACAGTTCCATCTTCTCTCTCGTGTATCAGGGCAAGTCGGTTCCATCAGGTTACTCGAACTGCAGACTCCAATCCCCAAATCTGACACCGTACACCCAGAGGTAAAAGGGAGGAAGAACACGGGATGTCGACCCCCGTCCCCGACAAAGGACCCCAGTGACAGATCGGGGACGAAGGACCCAAGGACGGAGTGAGGATCGGTGAGAGGAGTCCTTGTAAACGTGGACACAAGAGAGATACCACCCATGTCACTAACGACTCAAGTCTAAACTGACTATAAGTCTGGGGTCCTATTCAGTCGAGTCGAAAGCCATGGTTGTTACATTCGTCTAAAGGGTCTGAGGAATAGTGTGGTCAACAGAACGAAGGAGTATTGAAGACACCGTTGGTTTATAGAGAATTAAGTAAACAATCAAATTATAGACTGTGTAGGTCTATCTGACATTAACCGTAAACTTGTCCCTAACATAGAAAATTGTAACATAAGTGTCATTGATTATGTGATAAACTTTATATCCTCCGTGTGTTATTTACAAGTAACTCATACATGGATAAATATCGTACTTATTACGTTAAAGGTACCGGTCCTTCAAGAGAAACCACAATTGTTCAAGAATTACGTATTAAGTCACACCTGAGTTTTAATGAAGAACTTACTTCCTTCCGTATTTATTTACCTATTTACCAACTTGGTCAAGTTGTGGACATTCCTCATACCCCAAGTCAGTGATTCAGTACAAGCTGAGAAAACGTTGGGGTAGCTGACATCGGGTGGTCCGAGGAGACCGGTTCTCTAGAGGGTCTGTTCTTGTGACGTCAAGAACAGTAACCCAACGGTAAAGGAGGAGGTCCCCTAGAAGGGTTGGGTCCCTAATTTAGACGTGGAGGACGTAACGTCCACCTAAGAAATGGGTGACTCGGTAACCCCTTAAATTTAATGACCTCATAAAAACTAGACCTCAATTAAGAAAGTCATGGAATCAAAGAGATATACGACTTATAACCTCAACGACAGAAGGTAGTGTTCACTTTAAGGGAATAAATAAACACATTCGGGTACTTTGAGGAGACCACTCTTGGGATATTGATAATGACAATACAGAGCCGGTGGTCGAGTCATGTACAGTAAACGGTTCTTGTACAAGTTTCGTCTACCTGTACTTCAGACACTTCGAAAGTAATAAAAATAATAATGAACAAGATTTCCTGTACTCGGACATTAGTTTGTAACGATGTCTCTTCGACGTCAAGGGCCTGTCGACGTCGGGGACGTTATCGTTAGGACGAAGCCCCTCAAACTAACTATACTTGTGTCTCTGAAGTCAGTTCACGTCCTTTTTTTCTCTGATAAAATATCGTTCAAGGTCCGATAGATTCTTGGAGGAACTGTGTATAAACTTTTGTCTTATTGTACTATTATTTTAGATCTGTGTGAGGAGAGTCTTCTGTAGACGTAACTAAAAGATTGATTGAGTAAAAAAATTAGTGTATTGTCTGGGTTTCGATCAGACGTACAGCAAGAAGGAAGAATCTTCTTTTAATCGACGAAGTAAAAAATAGTTCCCTAAAATGTGACCGGGTACTTCAATTCCAATATCAAGAAAGAGAATTTTTTATTTTAACCATAGAATAATAAATTTTTCCTGTGTACCCCTGAAGGGTCTGTTGAGTCCCCAATTCAGAAGTAGAAGGTCACTCCCAAGCTAGGGAACAGCCCCTCGACTCTAGTGTGTTCCGAACCTCGGTTTTTTGGTTTTGTCCCTTACCTTCGTCATAACATTGTTTAAGTTATTTCTGAATTTTTTATCAGGTGTAGTTTTTTATAAAATTTTTAACTATATTATTTAATTTTCATCGTGTATACGTAACATCTTTCGTCTGTGTCTGTGTATCCTTTCCGTCTTCTATTTTGTTAGCGGAGAGGTTAATTCTCAAACGGTGGTGTAGAGTCCCATAGTAACGGTTATTCGTGTGTGTACACATACGTAAAGAAGTTTCATTCTATTATGTTATTATCTAAAACTTAAAAAATTTTAATTCCTATAGATATGGAGGAAAGTTTATTTAAGAGTACAGTAGATTATGGGTCAGGATAAGTTTATAAGTCAATCGGAGGTTTAAAGATAATGACTACTAAACAAACTTAACCTTAAACTATGTCCTGGTGAGTAACAAAGGTCGACGTTACGGAGGATTCACGAAAAGTTGACCCGGATCAATGTAAAGAACCCTATAACTCAACGGTCCCTCTGGTCTTTAAAGAATAGAGAATTGAGTCCTCATTCGTCTCCAAGTACCTCTATCTATCGATACACTGGTGTCCATATATTGAGATATGGTGGTTTAAGGACTACTTTATTGGTTGTCCTATGGGGTTTTACTCCTACTGTCGAGATATACCAGATCTTTAAATTACTACGTACGATGAAATGTACGACCTTGGTTTACAGAAGATCTGTGTCCCACCTAACTTACCCTAACTTCCTTCCGTTAAAGGAGACTTTCGGATTCTACAGATTCTCCAGTTATCTTTTGTCACTCCAAGGTATTACCCTCAGTCTGTACCCCCGTCACGAGCCGTATCATCTCCGTGGGTCGACCCGTAGACACAACGGAGACATCTGGTCATAGAAAATCTCACGTAATCAGTGAGATCTTCTGATTCCTGGGGACGGTACTCACACGTGTAGTTCGTCTCCCGTTCTGTCCTTAGAGACTTCCTTTTTATAACCCTAACTTTCCGATGTGTTTTCGGACCGACCACGTGGCCTCACATCTGTTGTAAACTCCTTTCGTTCCTGAGTCTTTTGTGTGGTAGGTGTTTCCGGAGGATTCGTTGGGTCGACTACTAGATCCGGTCTTATTGTCTTACTTCGTTCTGGTGATTTTCCTCCGACTTCCTTATTTTCAATAGGTCCCTCGTACCTTGGTCCGTTTATGTCTGTTTCTTTAAGACTGTGAATCAGATTTGTCGCAACGTTGTGATTACGGAATTGCATAAAACTGTCTCTAATAGATGAGGTCTTTTCTTCAAAATAGTGAAATTTAATTATTCTTTTTCCTTTACTCATTCTTTTTAGTCGTTTTTAGGGACTAAGGTTTTCTTAGTACCAGCGATCTTTGTCACTAAAACTTCTTAGAAATCTGAAAGAGTATATTCATTTTTGTTTTCTTTTTCTAATCTTTTGATATCGACGACATTGATCCAAAGGTTTACGTTAAAATTTTTAGTTTCCTTTATTTTTAATTATCACTAGTAGAGATCAAGTACTTCGAGAGTCACTAAAATTAAAATAAGAAGTACGAAAAGACGTAAAAAGTGTAAAAGATTTTCCTCGTGTGTACTAGTCATAGTAGTACAAAAATAAAATGAAAATAACCATGTTATACAATTAAACCCGAAAATAACAAAGGTTGTTGTGAAATTTACATCAACTCAGATACTCAGGAAGGAACTACGGTATTAAAGAGTGACATACCCGATCTACCGGAAAAAGCTTCGATATTGAAGTTTACACTAGATACAGGGCTACTGTACGGGTTTGTATAGATTGATGAATAATTTTTACCTTTGGTGAAAAGAGGTTGTTCAGAAAGGAGAAAAGATCACAATTGATAAAGTAGTTTATGTAGATTAAATGGGTCGTCGGGTCTGATCGAAAGGAACACCGAGTCTACCATTTCTTAGGTTGACGTTACACCCTCTGGACCCAAACTAGGGACCTAACCCTTCTAGGGGACCTCCTCCCGTACCGTCGGGTGAGGTCATAAGAACGGACCTCTTAGGGTACCTGTCTCCTCGGACCGCCCGATGTCAGGTGCCCCAGCGTTTCTCAGCCTGTGTTAACTCGTTGATTCGTGTCGTATATTGGTCTGATCGTCTTCCACAACTTCCTAGTATCATAAACTTACTTACGATCAAAAGCCTTTCTTTACTGTAAACTCTTACCAGAGTTTTTTAACGATTCCATGGTGGTTCGTATATTGATCCTGCACTAAACGATTACCTTCTGGTGATACAGAATAGTCTCATTTTGGACTTCCGCACTTTTATTTCACGAAACTCTATAGATTTTTGAATCTATTCAAGGACGAATTTTATCTGACTCGACTAGTGCTGGTACCAACTTTTTAATAACAAACACGAAAACTCTATGTTTCACGTTTTACTCGGAGATGAATATTACCAGATCTCTTTATGACCGAAGTGGGAAAGAAAGTCCTCCGACTTCTGTACAAAGTATGTACCTGAATCTTCACCAAATATGCAAAGAATCCTTTTCTCAGTGTTTCTCAGCCTGTGTTAACTTGTTAACTTGTTGTTGTTGTTTTAAAGTTTCGAATACATGCCGAATCCAATTAAGGTTCTTGTAGTATATGTACTTGTGGACTTAAAACTATTGTGTGTTACGAGTAAATACAACGTATTAGAACATAGTATAAATTATGTTTAACTGTTGGGAGAAGTTCTGTCAAAATTTGTCAGGTTTTCTTCTTTTGAAGTAGTGGAGATAACCCTTTTAAAGTTTTTGGTTTGACCATATACATTTTGAATTAGATTTGTATACAATATAAATACCCCTTTCTGTTTTACTTTTATTTTCCATCGAAATTTTTAGTTCCGTAAATATATTTATGTGTTAAGTTTATACATATTAACAAAGAAAATTGTTCGATATCACGAATTTTTCTTCCAACTTACGATTAAATGTAATAATATCTATTTACTATAATATTACAGTGAGAAAAAGTTTTGATTTTATAAAGGTACTTTTTGTTAAAGTTTTCAAAATTGTAACAAATTGATTTATAGTAATAATAACTTTATTAACTAATCAAAGTCGAGTACAATGTCTAAGTACTTGTAGATAAACCAGTCCTACTTAGTTGTAGTATTCTTCCTCTTTCCTCTACCCGGAACATCTTCAAAAGTCATATCTTTATGGAGAAAGAAGTCCCTATATATATTAGTGACGTTTACAAATGTTGGAGATTGAACGCCGAGTTCCATTTAGTAAGGATATACTAGATGATCCGAGAAAACGATCCTTAGTTCCAGTTTACCTCGGATCATGGGAACCGAAGAACCGACTATTGAATGTCGTTTCGAGTCCTCAAGACCTATACATCGTTGTTTCGAATTTTGTGGGGAAGTTTTGTAACGAGAATTTAATCGAAGAGATGTTAAAACTTTTACACAAGACCTTCATATTCTTTCTATTGTAACGAATAAAATTTTATGTACTTTCCCGTTAATTTTTTTTGTGTGTGTACGAACCTTTTTTGTTATATATGTTATCTTTCCGTTGACAGTAAACTGCTCCTAAAATGGTTTAGTAGTTCGTTTAAGTACTGTTTATTTGATAGCTAGTAAAATTAGTGATATATACCAATAGATTACGACTTCGACTTTGAGGTTATGAAACCTTTGGACTACACATCTCGACTGAGTAAACTTTTCTGGGACTACGACCCTTTCTAACTTCCGTCCTCCTCTTCCCCTGTTGTCTCCTACTTTACCAACCTACCGTAGTGGCTGAGTTACCTGTACCCAAACCCATCCGAGACCCTCAACCACTACCTGTCCCTCCGGACCGCACGACGTCAAGTACCCCAGTGTTTCTCAACTGTACTGACTCGCTGACTTGACTTGACTTGGATTATTTTCTCATAAGTTTGTTAAGACAAAAGTTGTATAATTTTCCATAAAAGTACTATATGTAAAACTCGTCTCCTTACATCGAGATCCGAGATAAATTCGTATAAAGTCTACATTCATTAATTCTTACGGTCGCGTGGTCCCATGTGAATTCGTTATGTAATTATTATTGTAAACCAAATTTTATATGGGACTAAAATTCGTCCCCTAATAATTACATAATACTTAGGTATGATTAATAGTGTCATCTTACGGGTCTTAAAATTTACTCTTTGATTAAGTATTATCATTCAAGATAAAAGTTTTTTAGTTCGAATCAAGCTACAGATTTTTCATGGAATGCTGAACGTGTTTGAAGAAATAGTAACAATGACATCGTGCACTAAACTCTTGTAGAATTTTTCGATAATGAAAAAGACTGTAGATTAAACGTAGTCCAAGAATTAAAAGTTGACTTTTAGTTAATCCGTGAGTTTTTATCTTCTTGGTCACTTTAATGTAGTAGTTATTGTCACGATAAAATGGCTTTGGTCACTCGTCACTTCTGTTACTGTCCGGCCTCAAAAAGTGGTAGTTTGCATAAAACGAGAAATTTCTGTACAAATATTTCGAGGGTAGTTTTAATAAGGTCTACTGTGTAAGTTTGTTACAAAGATTTCAAAGATCTTCCTTGATAAAGAGAAGTGTGTGTAAAAAGGGAAATAAGAATACTCAGGATTCAGGGTTCACAGAAAGAGATTAATACCGGATTACTAACAACTTAGGAACAGTACGGAGGTACTTTAGAGAGAACCTAGACGTCTTATGGACGGCGGAGAATCGGGTTCACAAATAGTGAAACCTGGGTCTGACAACGTCCATGGAGGTCAAGTCAAAATAAGGAGGGGTAGGTATGGGGACCTTATCCTATACCGTTGGGTGAGGTCATAAGAACGGACCTTTTAAGGTACCTGCACCCGATGTCAGGTACCCCAGTGTTTCTCAGCCTGTGGTGACTTGTGTGTCGTGTAGGTATGGTAGGAACCAAGTACAACATAGTACTTTATACACAGAATTTTCGTACCTTGGGGTACCGAATGTCTCTTCTTTTTTTTTTTTATATATATATATATATAAATATATATGAGCTTTGAAAGGTGACAGACTGTAATTGAATAAGTGAGTGGTAAAGAGGGTGACAAAGAGTCATTTTTCAAGGGCAGAGGGTGAAGTGGGGAACCTTGGTACGGAGGTCTCGTGTGTAACCAAATGAATCTTTGGGGTACAAAGGGTTCTGGAGGTTATCTTCACACGTGTCTTGTTCGTTGTACATGCACTTTCGAACTGAATAAAGTTCAGTGCTCTAGTAGTATAATTGGACGACTTTTCCGGCAGACTTTAATACAGCAAGCCAGGAGAGTAAAGTATTTGTACTGAGAACACAACACCACTTTCTATTACTGAACTGAACACATATCGGTGGGTTGACCTATAACTTTTTAGTTTTGTCCTTAAGACGGAGGGTCCCTTGATGGTAGAAACCAATAAATCATAGTGCATTTAATAAATCTTTGTAGTGATTACCACTACTTACTTATTCCACGTTACTGTACGAAAGTAACAGGTAACTTTTTAACGACTCTGGAACAAGAGAGTTTTTGGTTGAGGATAAAAACTCGATAATGTATCTTTCACGAAGGTAAATGTGACATACTAGTTAAAAACTGTTTCCTTAACTTAATATGGTCACTCAAAAAATGTCAGATACTCTATTGACACTCTATGGATAAATTTAGTTTGTAAAAAAAATTGTTCTAAATTAAAAAGGAGACACCTGATATTATATTTCTGGATAAAAGTATAGGACAGAAGTACTTATTACGGTCCTTCAGTTTGGTGTATGTATACAAATGACGGAACCACTGACCAAGAGCTTCCTGACGTTGCAATAACCCGTCCTTTCTGCTTGGAAAAACGTCCCGTCGTTACCTCTGAGTCGGCATCTCTTGTCTGAATACCTGTGTCATCTCCTTACTCTCCCACCCTACTAAACTCTCTTGTATGTGTGCTGGTACACATTTTGTCTATCGGTCCCGCTTGAGCGACACACTGTGTCCTCGAGTTGGGCCCCGATACACTGTTGGACCTGTCCACGTTTCCTCTAAGTCCTCCCTCCCCTGCATACATATGGATGCCGACTAAGTACAACTACATACCGTCTTTGGTTGTGTTATAGTATTTCGTCAATAGGAGGTTAATTGTTGTTTTTTTAACTTAATCAAAAAGATACGTTTGGACTCCCTTTTTCGTTTACACTACTTCATTGAATGTTGAAATTCATTGTCGAATATGATGGTCGTTTAGACAACCGAATCGAGGAGAGAGTTAGTGTGCATTCGTAGCGTCCCCCTCTTTTCCTTTAGTTTGGGCTCAATAAAGGACAGGAACCCTCGAGACGACACAGCTACCACCTACCGTTGTGTTGTCCCCCTATCTCTTGACTTAGTTCTAACACTCCCCTCAAATTTTTGTCACAGAGACATCTATCCGTCTCTCTTTTGATGGGTCGGTCACTATAGGTGCCTTTAGTATCATTTTGCACGTAAAGTCCCTCCAAGTCGCAACTGTCAGACTGTGAGGTCGACAGAAGTCCCTTACAAATCAAAATTTGGTTTCTGTCATTAGATCGACTACATAATGAACGGAAGAAAAATGAAAGATGGTCAGAGGGAGACAAACGATAAACAAGGTACAAGGGAAGCAGAAGAAATTATTGAACATATCGGTAGTGCAGTCCTGTTATGGGTGGGGGTCTTTACGTTGTCATTTGACTCGAAGCAGTGACAGAAAGAACTTATCTGTACATACTCGTTAAGAGAGTTTACCTTGTCTTTCTCTAGTTGAATAAAAGGGATGAAGACGTAGGGTAGAAACATTTGTTTACCATCTATTGAACTATCTATGGAGGTTAGAAAGAGATCAGAAGCAGATCAGACGGATCCTTCTATGGGTGACCCTTTGTCATATCACCGTTGCCAAAGGTTAAAAATAGTGACTTTACTTTGAACTTACGTTCTCTAGATCCACTATCCCTATCCTCCTTCAGGTTAGTGTCAGGATTTTATTTTACATTCACTCCTGGACGAAACCCCTTCCCCCACCCCACCCGTGACGTACGAACATTTGTCTGAGCGATGGTGTACGTACGAGTCAGTGTAGGTTGAAAAGTGTTGGGGTACCTGACATTAGAAGGTCCAAGGAACCGGGTATCTTAAGGCGTCCGTTCTTATGACCTCACCCAGCGGGTAAAGGTGGAGGTCTCCCAGAAGGGCTGGGTCCCTAGCTTGGTCTCAGAGGACGTAGAGGCCGTAACCGTCCGACTAAGAAATCGTTGTTCGTGGTGGACCCTTCAGGGCGACTACCTTCTGTCTTAGTGATAGGTTTTTGTTTGTTTCTTTTTTTTACCCGATCCTTGTGGGATGCTTACGTGTTTTGCCCTTACTCTTTATATTATGGTATCAGAGGTACGTTTGATTACGTTTTATTCTCTTTTAGTACTTTTGTCTCCTCGTCTCGAGTGAAGACACTGCCTCGGTATAGTCAAGTCAAGTCAAGTCAAGTCAGTGAGTCAGCACAGACTAAGAGACACTGGGGTACCTGACGTCGTACGGTCCGGAGGGACAGGTAGTCGTTGAGGGTCTTAGATGAGTTTGAGTACAGGTAACTCGACGACTACGGTAGGTTGGTAGAGTAGGAGACAGTAGGGGAAGAGGACGGAAGTTAGAAAGGGTCGTAGTCCCAGAAAAGTTTACTCAGTCAAGACACGTAGTCCACCGGTTTCATAACCTCAAAGTCGAAGTCGTAGTCAGGAAGGTTACTTATAAGTCCTCACTAGAGGAAATCCTACCTGACCAACCTAGAGGAACGTCAGGTTCCCTGAGAGTTCTCAAAAGAGGTTTGGTGTGAAGTTTTCGTAGTTAATAAACCACGAGTCGAAAAAAATCTCAGGTTGAGAGCGTAGATATGTACTGGTGATCTTTTTGGTATCGCAACTGATCTACCTGGAATCGGCCGTTTCATTACAGAGACGAAAAATTATACGACAGATCCAACCAGTATTGAAAAGAAGGTTCCTCATTCGCAGAAAATTAAAGTACCGACGTCAGTGGTAGACGTCACTAAAACCTCGGGTCTTTTTATTTCAGACTGTGACAAAGGTGACAAACGGGTAGATAAACGGTACTCGTTACCCTGGTCTACGGTACTAGAAGCAAAAGACTTACAACTCGAAATTCGGTTGAAAAGGTGAGAGGAGAAAGGGAAAGTAGTTCTCCGAAAAATCCAGGAGAAATGAAAGACGGTATTCCCATCACAGTAGACGTATAGACTCCAATAACTATAAAGGGGGACGTTAGAACTGAGGTCGAACACGAAGAAGGTCAGGTCGCAAAGAGTACTACATGAGACGTATCGTCAATTTATTCGTCCCACTGTTATATGTCGGAACTGCATAAGGAACAGGATAAACCTTGGTTAGACAACAAGGTGCAGTTCAAGATAACGAAGGACTGGACGCATGTCTAAAGAGTTCTCCGTCTAGTCCACCAGACCATAAGGGTAGAGAAAGTCTTAAAATGTGTCAAACATCACTAGGTGTGTCAGTTTCCGAAACCGTATCAGTTATTTCGTCTTTATCGACATAGTATTCCTACGTTTATATATCAG
The DNA here is from genome assembly GCA_006410555.1 of Capra ibex. NCBI lineage: Eukaryota > Metazoa > Chordata > Mammalia > Artiodactyla > Bovidae > Capra > Capra ibex. The sequence goes on along the minus strand of SJYO01048061.1, from coordinate 2,851,784 downwards.
AAACAGTGTCTTTTTCTCTTCCGGTATCGCGTCCTTTCCACCACTTTTTTGCAGAATAGTGATCTACTACTTCTCTCCCAACTTGAAGTCCTGGGTCTTAACGATAAGAGTGATTTCCACCGTTTCTCATCGTAACTAAGTCCCCGGTTTGACTTAGTGACTACTTTCCTGTTGGGTGTCTTCTTAAGGATCTTTAATGTCCTTCTGTTTTTGGTTGCACATCTGTCATTCTATCTTCTCCGAGTTCTTTATTTCCGCCCTCCCGTTTTATCGAAGAGTCTTAACTACCTAGGGATTCCTTAGTAGTTCTCGTCTTCTTTATTAATTTTCGGGTTACTTTCTTTGCAAAGGATTGATTGTTTTCATAATTATTGAACACAAAGCCAAAAAAAAAAAAAAGGTCTATATATGGGTCCTTACCTTAACGGTCCAGTATTCTCGATAGTTCATAGTAGTTCTCTACTTGTCTATTTCTTCTACGCTATAGAAAGTTAGATACGTTATCTTATGACGACGACGATTCAGCGAAGTCAGCACAGGCTGAGACACGCTGGGGTACCCGACGTCGGGTGGTCCGAGGAGGTAGGTGCCCTAAGAGGTCCGTTCTCATGACCTCACCCACGGTATGAGTTAGTATTCTTCCTCCTTTTGTAAAACGGTGAAAGTCGTCGTACCTACTTAAACTTCTCGTAAACGATTCACTTTATTCAGTCCGTCTCTTTCTGTTTATGATATATTATAGTAAATATACAATTTAAAAATTTTTGAGTACTAAAACATTTTTCTTCCGTTTATTATATAGTTGATCTAATGACAGAATCGAATTTTGAACATGTTTTTTTTTTTTTTCGTCGTCTGAGTGTTTCTCTTGTTTGATCACCAACGGTCACTCCCCTCGTCTTTAATCCCCACCCCTCCACTCCCATGTTTGATGACCACATTCTATCCGATGTTCCTACATATATGTTGTACCTTTTATCTCGGTTATAAGACATCAGAGACATTTACCTCACGTTGGAAATTTTACCAGATTTTATCAAATTCCTGTAAAATTTCAGTAAACACAAGTCCCGAAATGTTCAAAATTTGCTTCAATTATTGTTAGGGGAGGGCTTTAGGACGGTCGTAACAGTTGGCTCCTTATACCTTGTTACCTCCCTATATACATGTCTCAAACCTCCGGTTCGAGAATGTTTACTGATTAAAATAAAGGTCGACTGAGTGAAGTGACACACTACTTTGTTCTTTCGATAAAAGTCTATTCGTTCTGGACCTGTTGTATAGTGAGTAACTGTGAAGATCTTTTTTAACGGACTTTCGAGTGAGTTTACTATCTTTTTATCTCTGTTTCTTCAATCCGTTGTCGTTTCATTTCAACATTTAACTCCAGAGTTTTCGTTTCCGGAATGGTCTCCTTTTGATCATTATATTTGTACGTTTAACCAACTACGTTTCGGTGTCTTCACCCCTATAAACACCGTTTGAACTTTTTAAGTGTGGGGTAGGTGGTGACTTTACGTTTACGACTTTTATACAGGTGACGGAGGTAGGTCGGTTCTCTCCGTCGTTACGAACTGGAGACGACACTTTTGTATGATTCTAAAGGGGAAGTGCCCAAGGGTAGGGTTGTCTCCACGCTTGAACCTGTAGTCCATCTAACACTTCGGTGCTCGTTGGAACTGGAACTCCCCACTGGGCTCAAACACGGATTGAGTGAGTAAAATGACGTGGTGACCCGCACGTAGTACGGTGTAGGAAATGGTCCATCGAGGACTCCTTGACTCATGGTGAAGACTACAACCGTTTTTATTGGTGTCCAAAACAAGATAAGGTCCCGATTGAATATCTCGGATTGTAAACATGTACTAACTTTGTTACTCGGTTCTTTGGATTTAAATGGGTCGTTTTGTATAAGAGGGAAAGATTTCAATGTATCTCTTTTTGACAACTTTTAAAGTAACACTCCATAGAAACGTTATGCAAATTTTAGTTACAAATTGACCAAGGAATTTAAAATGTTATTAACCACTTCAGAAAATACGATTAGTCCTTCCTCGTCATGGATGGTTCATCTACTATAGAGACGACGTGTCTTAAGATATAGTTTCCGGACTAATATGAACGTAATTAATACAATTTTTTAGCATAATTGACAACTTGAATTTGATTCATTTTTAATTATCTTTTCTCTCTACTGGTTGTTCCTGGATGACATATCGTGTCCCGTGGGATGATTTATAAGACCCTATTGGATATGATCTTCTCTTAGAAATTTTTCTTATTTAGGTCCATTTATATATTGGTTTAGTGACACTACATGTGACTTTGATTGTGTAATATTTAGTTAATATGAGGTTATTTTAATTTTAAAATTTTTAATTCTTTTATCTCGTTTTATAGATAAAACATTTTAAGACCTAATAAAAGACAGAATTTTACAGATACAAGTTTTAAAAGATGTATACATCAAAAATATCTATTAGGTCAACCATTAAAATTCATAGTGAGATTTTAAACCCGTTACCTATGCCCACTCGAATTTTACTCTTTAATAGAAAGTTATTAAATAAATATTGTTACGTAGTATTTCCTATTATTTTCTTTATTTCAATATTAGACTAGTAAACTTTACGTCTATGTAGTAAAAGAGTCTTATCGAACTAACCTTAATTGCCATGTCAACAAGTATGTAAGACTTATAGGTTTTGAGACTAATGGTCAGCTACACACTTTGTGTAAAGTAAACTCGGAAAAAAAGACTTTCCTGTGGCCACTTTTTCTTTCAATTCTACTCTGAAAAGGAGTTCTGAAAACGTTTTGTATTTAAGATTTAATAATTTTTCCACTTATAATTACAGTCATTCTTTCTTCTTTTCCACATAGTAATTTATATACACACTGATACAACGTGTAAGGTTTACATTTGTTTCCCTTTTCCTCTCTCTAGGTTTTATGGTTATCTGCTTTGATGTCTATGTCTCTAAAAACGGTCGTAACATCCATTTTAGAACTTGCTAACTATTCTACGGATAGAGTTATCTTTTTGTACGTTTCCCGTATTTTTGTTTAAGTATCTACGTGGTTAAGTTTGGAGTTTAATTTGTAGTCGTGTTACGGAGAAAAAATAAAAATTACAAAAACGGATCTTTTAACTGTCTAAAAAATTTTTTACAATTATAGAATAAGACCATACATACGTCCCTCAAACTAGTCACAGATGAGACGACTATTCTCGTTTAATAATAAAAATACTTTCGTTGATCAGTGATTCTCAGAGTCCAAAAAAAGTATCGAAACCATATCATTAAAGTACAATTCCTTGAGGATGATTCCTATATTAGTCTAGATACAGATACATAGATACGTATATCAGTTGTTTTGAAAGTAACACCAGAGTATGGACCAAATATCTCGATAGTGAATAATTATCTTATTAATTTAAGTAAAACCATCAGGTATATAATTTTATCATTTATCGGTAGTTTTATAAAAGTTTTTATCAACTTATCACCCTTTTAAGAGTATTATTTTACGGTTCTCCTTTTTAGATATACATGTCGTACTAAATTTAATGTATTTATTTATGAGGTTTTAGAGGTAGTACCAATAGAGACTCAGTACTAAACGACCCTTCAAAAATAAGATGTAAAAAACACATAAGAATAAGATACTACTCATATAGGTTTAAGGTATTAATATCCGATAAAAAGAAAACATCCAATCTGAAAAACGAGTAAGTAAGTAAGTGAAACATTTATGAGTGACTCATGGATTATACCCATCTCAACCATAAATTGTGGTTCAAGATCCATTATTTCAAGTAATGAGACGGACATTTAATTTATAGTGATTTAGCCGTCAGAATTAATACTATATTGATCAGGTTTAATTTTTTGTAGTTTGGGAAAATTACTATTATATAATTATGGTAGTTTTTGGTGAATCATTGTTCTCTTTCACGTATTCGTTACCTTATGTACATTGTTGTACCTACTTGGGTCAAGACATATAAAAATTGTAAATGAAGTTGGTTTTAATAAGATGACTGTCATTGTAGTTGTGGTGTTTTTACATGACAAAACTTCCTGAAAGTTTTTATTATTATTACCTTACGGTCTTAAGATTCATCAGAACGTGTAAAATTTTAGACAGGAACCGGTACCTACTATGAAGGATTGTGTTGAACGTCCCAGCTTTTTTTACTGGTTCTTTTTGGTGAAAGTTCGTAGACCTTTCACTACTCACGATGTCAACCTTCACGACGTCTCCCCACTCTTGGAGGAACAGTCTGCGTTAGACGGACGAACGGAACCACTCGAGAGTCCTCTCCTCCACCCCCTTGAGGAATCGAGAACCAGGGCGAGAATCAGGACCACGTGACCGGGTCTACACCCGAAATTTTCGTTTATCTCTCACTGCCCGTGGCCCTTTGGTCTTCTATTTGAAACCCCGGTGAAGGGTCTCACACTTGAAGGACTCTATATTTATTAAATTCTGTAAAATTATCTATGAAATTTCTATGTTTAATTCTATGAAATTAAATTCTATATTTTATCTATATAATATTTCATATTTAGTTTTAAATACGTATAAGGAACTCATCTTGCATCCAAAAGTCCATCAATAATTATGAACCTGAGAGATGGGGTCACGGACTTTTACTAAAAAAAAAAAAAAGGAAAAGTAGTCGGTGACCCCTTAGAAGTGTCTTTTCTACACCTAGTTTGAGATATTCTCCCTGGGGTTTCAGGTTAGGTATACACTACAGGGTCTACCCCACCTTCCAATGGGACCCCTTCGAAGTACCTCGACCCGTGGACGCCGAACCCAACCTCAAGAGTGTTACCTCCCCGACTCTTTGTCTGTGTAGCCATTTACTAGACTACTTCCTAGGCACTTGAAGTGGTCTTCTTGGTTCTTGGTTTGTTTCCACTCTCACTTCTCAGGTCTTACTGCGGGTCACAACCGCGACGGTAGCAGACTCTGTTCGGAACATCTGTTCAGACACCCTTGGTAGGAGTCAAGAAGATTTGTACTGAGGAGTGGGAGACTGACGACCACGGGGATGCCCGGTCAAAGAAGAGAAAGTTCTGACCTTTTTACATGTGTAGCGAGAGAATTAAGAGATGGGGTAGAGGAAGGGGTTTAGTTGGTAGAGGTAAGGTTTACACATGTTACAAACCCTTCTGAGTCGATAAAAAATTTCACAACATTTACTAATTCTTGATTCTCGTATTTACAACCGTAACGCAGACGGACCGGAGAAAAGGAGGGAGGTCTTGATTAAGAGTTATATTTCTGTTGTCTTACCCCTTACTCGACCGAACGTCTTCTCAAGTAGAATAAGAAATCCATTACTAGATTAAACGGACGTTAAAAATTTTCAAGTAAATGATCTATGTAGTACAACATGGTAGTCAAACTTCTGGTTTATTCTGAACGAAGAGTCGTCTGAACATTCGTTCGACTCTCGCGGTCCTCTCATGGGTCCCCTCTAGTGATCCGTTGGCTCTAGTCTCCTCTGGACTCACAGGAACGCCGAGGTTCCAGGTAAAGAAACCTACTCCTACGAGACTACTTAAGGAAGACGGACTTTGGAAGAGGAGTAAAAGGTCCTGGTAATTTTTGTAAAATTTCTCTACTGACTTATCGTCCTCCCCTTTACCGTCGAGAATATTTTCTTGTAATTTTCGACTTCATTACAAATACTCCTATTTTCTCCGTGGGGTTCGATAAACCGCTTTCCGCTCAGTAACGAAGAGAAAGGGTAGTGAGTCAGTTTCACAGTCGGAATTTGGTCCGTTTCTATTTTAACGAAGTAGAACGAAAGGTCATGGAAGTCTCGTCCTCAGGGGTTGTAGGTCCTAGATTACGGACTACTAGGCTCCACCTCGACTACATTATGACTATCTTTATTTCGCGTGTTATTTACGTTACGGGAACTTAGTAGGGGTTTGGTAGGAGAGTAGACACCTTTTAAACAGAAGGTTTTTTGACCAGGGACCACAGTTTTTCAAACCCCCAGTAACGAAATCTCCTGGTGTCTAAGGAACTTCGAGAATCATCTCTGGATCGTACAAATTCATATACATGGTTTCTGAAACCCATTTCGTTATGTTGAGACTACTGTCTCAAATCCGTAGTTAGTTACTCCTTCTTGACCTCCCCTGTGCAAACGGAAGTGACTCCTACACTACCAAACGAGTAAAGTCAAGGTGTAAAAGTCGAGATAGACTAACGAGTAGGGTTCTTAGAGTGACTATAAACAACTTTATAAGAGTCGTTATAAAAGATGGAAGAAAGTACTAGAAGTTGGTTTACGTTGAAAAAGAGGAAAACGAGGAAGTAACATTTGATTAATAATAAAACTCATCTATACGTACAAGGTTATAAATTCTAGCACTGTAACAGTGTATCGATATTCATAGAATATCTAAAAAATCAATAAATATACCGATACTTATGTACGGAAACGGAAGATACACTTTAGTTTTTGAAGAATAAAGATTCCTATTGGACCATTTTACACGGTTTTAAGACTGTGTCACAATATTTCTGAATTCATAATTGACGTTTGTACTAACCATTGTGAGCACTTTGATTTTACTCGAAGGTTCATATTTTAATATTACAAAGTCAAAATCATAGATGTTTATCTTAGAATACATATGTCGTCATATAATAAAGTTGACATTAGGACTTTCATTGTTGACAAAAAATTTAATCGATATTGACAAATTCGTTGGTTTTGTTTATCTCTTTGGTTTTTAGTGTACCTTGCACTTTCAACGAGTCAGTATAGACTGAGAAACGTTGGGGTACCTGACATCGGGTGATCCGAGGAGACAGGTACCCTAAAGGGTCCGTTCTTATGTCCTCATCCATCGGTAAGGTCAGAGGTCCTCTAGGGGTCTCCAGTTTGGACCCAGAGGGTGTAACGTCCATCTAAGAAATGGTAGACTTTATGGTCTCTTCAGGTATTTTTTAAGGTATAGTTCTATGAGTTGAATGGGTAAGATTGATATGTCACTGATATGAATTTTAATGTTTCTCTAAATTCCCCACTGAGGTTTTTTCGGTTTAATTCTGGTATTGTAAAACAGTTGTCGTAAGTCTTCTCTTGTGTTACGTTTATTTAACCTTTTTAATAACACTTTACGAAAATAGAGTATCTTACATGAATTTTCCTTTTTCGGTATCTCATATGAAGTCGAGTCAATCTTAAGTCGTTCGGAAGGATGTCTCGATAAGGAGTCAGAATAAATTTAATTTTGGACTTCGATACAGAGAAGAACAATCGAACACAAGGAATATCTTCTTTTTTGGTACTATTCTCTGCTTTATCTTGACCGTAAACGGTTTACTGAAATTAGGTAGAAGGGTTTCTGATTCAAGAGTAATTAAAGTTCTTGACCTCAGTGCTGGTCTTTTGGTTGTTGTCGTTGTTTTTACCGATTTACCGATGAATTTACTACCCGAAACTGGGACAAGTTAGGTTTTGAGTCTCGCTATCCTTTTGTAAAAATTTTTTCCAGTTGTAAGTTATACTTTTATCTACGTGTCTAAGCACCACGGAACTTATTCATTGTAGAAGATTTAAGTTTAAAGAGTGATTAAAGAATCTTATATGGTGTCGTTGAAGTACACGGTCTTAACTTTATTTGGGTAAAAGGATATATTAGTAAACTGAACCATGAAAATAAGTCAAAGTGATTGGAGGTAGACAACTTCTTTGAACCTAAGTAGGAACTCCGTAAAGGTAGAGAGTTGCGCTGTGGATTAAGTAATCGTTTACAACAGATTAGAAATGGAAAATACAATCCCGATGAACCGTAGTGAGTGTGACCAGGTTTGAAGGCAGTAGAAAGTAGACCTAATGAATTTTTTTTTCGAAGAATAAAGGTTGACAAGAGGCAATCAGATAAGAGTTAGGACGTCGGAAAATTGTCAATAGTTCTGACAGTAAAGGAAACAAGTTTCGGTGCTTTATCTACTTCATCGAAAAGTACAGTCAGGTGCATCTTCGGTCAAGGAGATTGTGGAACTCTAGTCAGAGAGAATGGAGAGTCGAGTCCGGGACTAAAAGGTAGGGAGAGAGGACGTCATTGAACGGAATACAAAGTACTTTAGGTACGGGGTTGAACTTTGGAAACGAGTCCCGTAGGAAAGTACGACCTTACGAGAAAGGAGGACGGGTGTGTCACTTGAGCGAATACTGGAGGTTTACAAATGGGTTTATAGTAGGTTGGGTACTCCGACTGGGATGACTTTTAATATCATAGGGGTGTGTAATATAGGGACCCGATGTAAAGAAAGGCAACGTGAGTGACAGAAAATTGTGTGAGATATGAGTAAATACGTTAAGAAGAACCAGGTGATGTCATGTTTGAGGTACAGCTGTCCTACGAGACCAGACAAAACTAAGTGTCTATGTAGGGCTCGTAGCTCTTAAGTAACAGCCAGAGTGTGTGTGTCTTTTGTTTGAAGACGAATGACTTCCCCTTTGCCCCTCCCTGTTTAACCCCTAAACACCAATTGTCTATGTGTGACGATGCGCATTTTACCTATTTCTTGTCTCTGGACGGCGTACCGTGTCCCTTGATAGCAGTCGTAGGACATAATTATTATCGGGTAGTACCTTTTCTTAGACTTTTTCTCTTCTATATCGACGTATTCACATATTGGTTCAGTGAAACGACAGAGGGACTTTATAACATATAGAAATGAAGTCATTTTTGTGCAAACACCTTTTTTTAATTACTTATTCGTAAAGAAAGAGAAAGAAGGTGAATCGAAAGGATGATTTTTTTTTTAGTAAAAATCAATGTATGAAAGAAAAGTAAACGATTGTCCGTAAGTTTCTCCCTTTATGTATCTGGTCATTAAATTTCACTGAACAGAATAAACGACTGTTAAAGTTTTATTCCGTATCTTACTTCCGACCAAGACTATCTCCGTCTATAGTAATATTATTACGATACTCAATATATATCAGTTTCCTTCGTCCTTCAAAAACCTCGTTAGTATAATCTTTTTACCGTTGTCGTTCCCGAAACTTCTACATAAGGGGTCTGTTGAATGTTAGTTTTAGTCGTGTTCTCTTTTGTGTAAAAGTTCCTCCCCGCGGAGGAGTAGGTCCACACTTAAAGGAGTAATTGTACAACCTACCTAGCGAAAAATTCACTTTACTACAACTATCACGGTTGGTGTTTCTCGATGTCTCCGTCTTTACCGAGGGTTTTGTGAGTAATTATAACTAAGGGATACGGAGGATGATAGTGGTAAAGACCAGAAATAAAAAATTCACCTCTCAAGGACGTTTTAGGGGTTCTCAATAGGTAAGTGACATGAACTTTAAGAGTATCCTTCATGGTGACTAGTTTGATTGTTTCAATTTGTTTCCTTCAATCTTCAATCATATTGTCCGGAAGGGAGAAGAGTAGAAAAGAGACGTATGAGACGGTACATGAAAGATATATGAAAAATGAGTTCTGTTAAGATAAAATTAATTTCGATTCAAAGAGAGAAAAAGAAAAAGAAAGGGGGGTGAGCACACACACACACACACATACCTCACACACACACAGAGAGCACACACCACATACAAGGTCACTCCGTCTTACTAAATATTTGGAGGGACATACATGGTTCGTGGTACGAATTGGGGTTAAGTAAATTAGACTGTTATTAGGAATTTACTTTCAATTAAACGGGTAATAGGAAGTCGACTATTCACGACCTCTTTAATAAACTAGATTCAAACCGTTGAATTGTTAGAATACAATAAAAAGATTTGATGGACAATCTTTGTTACCCTCACTACTGTGAGGTAAAAGACTAATTAATAATTGTCTTCTTGAGACTACACTATTTGTCACTGATACTGTGCCAAATCTTTACATTCTATTCTCGTTTAAGGACTAAACTATAGGTCTTGTTATTTTGACTCAAGGGACCAAAGAGTCTCTTATTATATTAGGACCCCTTAATCATTAAATACAACTAAGTCCACTCTTACTTACAGGAGACCATCCTACTTTTCGAACCCATGGGTCTCTGGAGACGTCATTTTGGGTAGTGGGATGAAAAAGAAACCATAACCTTCTAGTCTGTACGATTTTGTCTTAAAGGAATTGACTTGGAATTCCATAAGCATTCAACGTCTCCTCTTGTGTTGAATTACTGACTTGTGTGTGTGTGTGTGTTCAACTCTTATAATTTTCCTTTTAGTAAGATGGAGTACGTATTTCCTTTACTACTTCTGTTCGAATTTTTTCACTATTCTTTGGTAGAAATCGAAGTTGAGAATCTTAAAACAAAATCATCGACGGAACTGTTAGTTTGAAGGGTCGAGATAGTTTAACATCGATTTGTATTTAACAACAAAACATACATAAATGAAGGGACCACCGAGTCTGTCATTTCTTAGACGGACGTTACAGTCCCCGGGCCCAAACTAGGGACCCAGTCTTTCTAGACGACCTCTTCCTTTACCGTTGGGTTTGGTCTTAAGAAAGGACCTTTTAGGGTACCTGTCTCCTCGGGCCGTCAGATGTCAGGTATCCCAGGTTTCTCAGCCTGTGCTGACTCGTTGATTGTGAAAAAAATTGAAAAGTACATAAATGATAGGTTCCAGGGACTTCGTCCTTTTTCCCGTCCGATGGTAAAACTTTGTAACTAGTTATATCTCTAGTTAGTTATCAATCTTCCTGAGACTTACATTTCAACACTACTTACTATTCAGAACTAATTTTTGATTTCGGTTAAGAAAAGAATTTGGTTTAAAAGTATCCGTCACCAACTAGAGTTGAAATTTACGTTAAACGATCGATTAAAGTTAAGTTTAATTTACATCTGAGAATCTTACTTCACCATGGAGTCTGGATTAAAGTAGAGCAGAGATGTAAAATGTGTACTCTTACATTCACTGAAAGAGTTCTTTTAATTTTTAGTAGTTGTTGTTTTTCCTTCTTGTGTTCCTTTACATATATACATAAAAAATTCAGAGTCTTAAGTGTACACGATTCTACCGACAGACACGTACGTACGATTCAGTGACGTCAGCACAGGCTGAGAAACTCTGGGGGATCTGACATCGGGCGATCCGAGGAGACAGGCTCCCTAAGAGGTCCGTTCTTATAACCTTATCCAACGGTACGGGAGGAGGTCCCCTAAAAGGACTGGATCTCTGACTTCGGGGTAGAGAAGGGAGAGAACATAACCATCCACCCAAGAAATGGTCATCACGGTAGACATATAATCTATCATTTAACCATGAAAAGGAGAGGAGAGTAAGCTCCGAGTTTATTAGATGGATCAAACTGACTTAAGTCGTGTACGTTAACATTTATGGAAACTTCTACTCATTTGTGTATACTTCAACCGTAATTCGAAAGTTTTGAAAGGTCTCGAATGTCCCCCTCTTTTCCGTCGAATCTGTCGTCCACCAGAGTACTCCACTCCACTCAATCTTTGGTACTATGAGGGGCTTCCGAGGGTGCCGACTGGAAGACACAATAGACTTTCAAGGAGGGACTCGGACTGAACGTCCTAGACTCCGGTTTCCTTGGTCTGAAATCTTCCATTGGCACAGTGGACAGTCCTATTCGTGTGGCAAGGTTTTTGTCGGGACGGTATTAAATAAAGTAGTCTAAGTAACCGAGTACTTTATCCTGTGGTCTGACCAAGTTTGACTACCCTGACCTCCACCTTTTGTGGTACCATGTAAAGACCTTTAGTATATATGTGACCACCCAGGAGGTAACACTTTTCAGACACATTGGTCTTTCTCGTACGTCCGGGTATACCCACTTTATAATTTCCCTCTCTTGTTAAATACGTTAAATTCCCGAAGAATTGTCACGCGTGTACATAGGAGTCAGCGAGTCAGCACAGGTCGAGAAACGTTGGGGATATATATATATATATTGTCGATCTGGATTGACAGTTGGACTTTCAAAGAGGACTACAAAACAGTTCAAACCCCAGGTTGTTAACGGTTTAATTCTCTTTGTTATTTCGCCATTTAAACTATTAGTCTATCTTAAGAAATAAAGGATAATTACTTTTACCTGGAGTTTCACACCGTTTATATGGATATGGTACCTAAGTTTTAGTTCAGTCACAATTTTACATGTTAAACGTATTCAATCTTTACATGACTTTAATTTATTTGGTTTACCTTATAAACAAATACGGAGTTTCAGACTTTATTATAAATCTACATTTTACACCGTATAAAGGTTCAGGAGACCATTTGTATGGATTTACAAAAGAAGGACTCTTTCGTTTCAGTCAGGTGTTCCATAGACTGTATCTGTTGACCTTTTATATTTATAAAGTAATCTTTACATATCTAAACTTTAAGATATTAGATTGTTAATCTTCATATAGGATTAATTTTATTAAAAAGTTTTAACAGGTTTAAACTTGTAAAGTATAATTTTCTGATTTACCGTTGAGTGGGGTCATAAGCACGGACTTTGTAGGGTACCTGTCTCCTCGGACCCCCTATGTCAGGTATCCCAACGGTTCTCATCCTGTACTGACTCGTTGACTCGTGTGTGTGTGAATAATTTTTTCTGTGAACAAAACAGTATTTCGAGAATAGTATCGACTATAACATCTCTTATGGTATCCAGGTACCAAAATATGAACTTTTGAATGTTTCTATTCACAAAATACGTATTCGAGTAAATTAAAGGTGTTAATAGTTTACTTCACACATACACATATATAAAACTAAATATCAAGGTCAAATCCTTTAACTTTGAGATCGGTCTTAAACCTGGGTTCAGTGTTACTACAGTCTCGAAGGGACCAACGAATCAACCATTTCTTAGACTGACGTTACGTCCTCCGGTCCAAGTTAAGGACCCAGTCCGTCTGGACGACCTTTTCCGTATCTGGTGGGCGAGGTCATAAGAACCCGAAAGGGCCACCGAGTCGACCATTTCTTAGGAGACCGTTACGTCCTCTGGACCCAAGTTAGGCACCAAACCCTTCTAGGGGACCTCTTCCCTTACCGATGGGTGAGGTCATAGGACCGGACCTCTTAAGGTACCTGACATATCAGGTACCCCAACGTTTCTCCGTCTGTGTTGACTCACTGAAAATGAAAGTGTTACTACAGTTCTAAAACGGAGGTATTGTCCCATTACCAGTGTGAAGAAAGTTGAGATTGATTACTTCTATAAACACTTTCGACAAATAGATGGATTTATCTATGTCTTAAACCTTGTGTTAGAATTAAAATCTCACGACAAAAGTTCCGACATCCCTTTTGTCTAACTCACGGTTCCATTGTCTAAAATTTATAAACAAGTATAAGTGACCTCATATCAGGTATATCATATAGGAAATACGAGTGTTGTTTTGGTTTAATATAAGATAATAGTAAGTAAAGGGAAAAGTTAACTTTCTCTTTAACCGGGTATACAGTTTTTCTCTCTGTTAAAGATATTTATATAAAATAGGTCTTCTCCCGTCACCGTCTGTAAGTTGGATTACAGACTATAAAACCAGTCTCCTTTCGGTTCGAGTTTATTTTATTTGCGGATAAAGTCGTTCAACATGAAGGAAAGCACCGGACGTTACGCTGCTCTTCCTCGTAATTGTGTAGACCCATTTTACAAAACTTTTGATTGCGATCATAAAATCGTCAATCGAGTAAAATAGTCGGTCGTCTTCTTACACTAAGACACACTAAGACCAGTCACAATGACGGATTCCCCAGGTGTAAAAGGGGTTCGAACTTAAAGTTCCTTCAAATGTAAACCGTAAGTCCATGTTTTCAGGAGAGATAAATGTTGATACAAGTCAATAATACATTCCACGGATTCCCGTTTTGCAAGTGGTACTATACTTCAGAAGTTTTTACTAAGCCGAAGTAGTTTTGAATTTGCTGTCTCTTTATCTTTTACTGCCATCAAAACTATTCAGACTAAAGGACTCACCGACTCTGTTCACTATGTACTTAGTGTATTGACGAAGTCGAGTAAAATTAACGATCGAAACAGAAGATTCGTTAAGAAAAGACGTGATATATCTATACTTTCATGGGAAACAAACCCCAGGTACCAAAATGTAAACTTTTGAGAAACTCTTATCGACGGTAAGAATCCCGAAGTAGAGAAAGAGAACACAAAACTTTAAGGTAAACGGACATCGTGTTTACTGTCCTCTAAGACAATTTTCTTTTTAGTAAAAGATCATAAATCATTAATCGAAAGGATACATGTAAACTAGAAAAGTCTTTTTGACCTATCTACCCCATGAATGGCTCCAGTTTTACCTGGTTGAACTTAAAATAGTAATGTTGTTTGTAAAAATAGTTATATGAGGGTATTTAAGGTGTCTATGAGTACTCCGAGATGGACATAGTTCGTAAATATAATACTCAAATAAGTAAGAAAGTCAATTAATGACAGTTAATAGACAACTGGTTGACACGACAAACGTTTTTGTTGGGGAGTGTTTTTTCCTCAAACACAATACTTGACGATGTCCCTTCGTCTCACTTTTCTTCAATATTCAACATCTTTTGTATATCTTACCTCGACTCAACAGAATCCATTCAGGGTGTCAGAGACGGAGTCAATGGTGTAGGTATTTTACCCCTATATTATAAATGATGATTCTTTGACGACACCCAGTTATCTAACACAAATATTGGAGATGGACTCACGAGTTGACGGGGTCTCTGAGTTGTTGACATTGGTGACAAAACCCTATATTGAAGGTATATTTCGGGTCGGAACTGGTGTTGCCCGTAAGTCTTAAGACGATGACTAGTTCTACCGTCGTGATCTCTTACGGTGAAGGGTGTACAGGAAGGGTTGGAAATTTTTACCGGAATTTTTGGACCCCTGTTGGTCTTACTACCGACCTTGAGTGTAGGGGTAGGTACGTACGGGTAAGGTTTTTCTGTAGGTACCTACGGTTGAGACTCTCCTACGAAAGTCACACCAGTCTTGGATTTTCATGTGCTCCAGGAAAAGGTACATAATCGGAACGTCGACTCTCGTCTACCGTGTCCGTGAGACTCGACCGTTCTTCGACTCTCAGATTTCAGGTTTACCTATAATATGGTAGATTTGGGTCTGTCCCTTCGAATTATTGTCCTCGAAGTTATGGGTGAAAAATATTGTTTATAAAATATTACAGAGCAACCGATCAGGTTTTACTTTAATAAAGGAAGATTTGTGTTAAATTTAGTTACATTATACTAATACATTATCTTTTCTTATCCCTTGTTTATGTATGCAATATACATGAATATAAAATGTAATGACGTACAATATTGTACGTATAGACGTAAAGATAAAGTTACAAACACGTACGATCCAGCGAAATCACCACAGACTGAGAAACTCTGGGAGACCTTCGGGATATCGGGTGGTCCTAGGAGACAGATACCCTAAGAGGTCCGTTCTTATGACCTTACCCAACGGTACGGGGGGAGCTTCCCTAGAAGGACTGGATCCCTAGCTGGACCTAGTATAGGCCATAACCGTCCGCCTAAGAAATGGTGATCGTAGTGGATCCTACGGAGATCTAAACAAATTACATCATAGTATGAGTTCACGGACGACGACGACGACGATTCAGCGAAGTCAGCACAGGCTGAGACACGCTGGGGTATCTACCGTCGGGTGGTCCGAGTAGGGACCCTAAGAGGTCCGTTCTCATGACCTCACCCCACGGTAACGGAAGAGGTTACGTTCTTTCACTTTTCACTTTCACCTCAGAGAGTCAGCGTTGGGGTACCTGACGTCGGAAGGTCCGAGGAGGTAGGTACTCTAAAAGGTCCGTTCTCATGACCTCACCCCACGGTAACGGAAGAAGGTGAGTTCACGGATCCAGGTCGATATGATCTACTGGACCAATGTTACTCATCCAAACCCAAGTCGTCTATGTCCTGTTAGTGGCTCAAATAGTCAATGATTAAGTAAACAAAGAGTCGAGGGGTCAAGATGAAACATCCCGACCCGTACCGTGGGGGTTTGGAGTAAAGACGAAACAGCTTAAAGAGGGGTAATCCGAGACGAAGACCCCCGGGACCTCGGAAGTGTCGACCTCGTCCTTCCCCTTTCAGCGTCTGTCTTCAACGAGGAAGGTAGAGATCGGCTCCTCGGAGAACCGTCGGATCCTGAGGACCCTCGGAGTGGGACGGTAGACAGTAGTTGACGTCTCGGAAAGGACCCACCGTGGACTTGTGTCGAACACCAAGGTAGGTGTCGGAGCACCGGGTTGAAGGGAGTCTACGGTCGGTCGGGAATAAGAGGGCAGTCACCAGACCTAGGGTGGAAGTACCGGGGAAGGAGACTTAGTCTATGGGGTCGGGTCGACGGGAGGAGGGATCTCTAGACTCAAACTCGAAGTGTCCCAGATCGGAGGTTCAAAGACACAAAAAGGGAAACAAGGGAGGGCCACCACCGTCACCAACAGTCAACGAATCAGTACAGGCTGTGAAACGTTGGGTCACCTGACGTCGTGTGGTCCGAAGGGACAGGAAGTAATGGAGGGTCTCGAACGAGTTTGAGTACCGGTAGCTCAGCCACTACGGTAGGTTGGTAGAGCAGGAGACAGCGGGAGAAGAGGAGGACGGAAGTTAGAAAGGGTCGTAGTTCCAGAAAAGGTTACTAAAGCGAGATTCGTAGTCCGTCGGTTTCATGACCTCGAAGTCGAAGTTGTAGTCAGATCACCACCATCGAGGAAGAACTTCGACGGAAAAGGTCCTATGGAATTGGAAAATTCAATGGTCAACTGTCGCATAAGCATTCTTAAGAAATTTAAAGAGACAAGCTGATTGAACTGTAAAGAGAGAGGACTGGTCTGACTGACGATGTGGATGACTTCGGACGATTTCACCAAAGAAAAAATAAACTTGTAAATTTCATTCCTGATGTCCGTACAAAGATATATGTGTATTTTACTAGTATTTACGTTAACGATACCTATGACTGACTGTGCTCCGACTGTATGACCACTAGTGTCGCGTCGTCACGGAAACTATTACGGCGAAAGTCTCTACCACTTGTTGCGAAATGTTGTACGACTCGTTTTGGTTGACGGTAGAGGAGACTAAATATCAGAGTAGAGACCTTTTAAGTCGTGTACAGAATTTTACCACTTTTTTTTTATTGCGAAACACAAAGATACATTTTATGTCAGTACCTTCCGCACCTTCTTCTGAGCACGTCCCGTCAGTCCGTAACGACCTGTAGATTTCTGCGACTGAGGCTTGTGAGTCGGGGTCTCGACGGGTCTTGGAAGGGTCTACGGAGACCCTCATTTTCGGTGTAGATAACTCTTAGTTTTTGCGGTTGTGTCCGTATGAAGTAAAACAACGTGAAGTGAAATAGTCCGAAACGTCAATAACTCGAACCCCCGCGAAAAAAAAACGAACGAAAGAAGGGGTGTTGTTGAACTTTCAAATATCGTTGGGACGGAACTCGTTCAGACTATCACTTTCACTGTCAACGACTCAGCACGGACTGAGATACGTTGGTATGCCTGACGTCGGGTGGTCCGAAGAGACAGGTACATTAAGAGGTCTGTTCTTATGATCTCATCCGACCGTAAGGGAAGAGGTCCCCTAGAAGGGTTGTGTCACTAGTTTGGGGTCCAGAGGATGTGACGTCCGCCTAAGAGATGGTAGACTCGGTGGTCCCTTCGGGGAACTCGTTCAGATAGTCGTAGCAAAAGGGTAGACACTCAAATAAATGGGTAATCTTGTCGGTGTGTTCCTCGACTAAAGGACCAAATGACGACTGTAGAGACTCCGTGTAGAGTCTCTTCCAAACACTGAAGAGGTTTCTGTACGTCGTAGGTCGACAGTCACCAGTTTAAGCTTGGGTGTCGAAACCTAAGGACTACGGTGAGTGGTGGGGAGGGACCTGAGAAGAAAGACTCACCTCCTACCCGTCCATGTCTTCTGTTGCTCGGTCCTTTGCGTCTGAAGAACCTGTCGGTCCTTCCTTTCTTTGGTCTGATCCGGGTTCGGTCCTGGAACAAACTTGTTGCTCTTTAAAGCGGTTACTTCTTTAGTGGGTGTTCTACAGACACTTCGACTTGATTAAATGTAGGTGACGGTCGTGGATGCGAACGGGAAAAAATATCCATCAACGGATACTCACGTATCTCAGACAAGAGTATGTTTGGGATGTGAATATTATTTGATCGAGACAGACGGAGTCGTTTGTTAACCTCCCGTATTAGAAAAGTGACTAACACCCTAAGTCAGTATTCTGGTTTTTTCGACACAAGAATGTTTCTACGGAGGGTCCACCTTGAGGTTTTAGGACTTCTTAATGGGGGTTTTGCGGATTCTGTTTGTAAACGATGAAACGTTAAGTCTGATACAAGTTAGACATCTACCAGTCGCACAAGGAAAGTTTTATATCGGCGTACGATGAATAAGATTTTACCGATTCCGGAAATCTTGTCTTTCTAAGTCTTGCCTCGTAGAAGGACAAAGAGACCTACCAGTCTCGGTCAAGTCTTTAGACGATAGTAGGCCACTTAGGTAGATCCTACTGATCGAAGGATCGTAGTTAACTCAAGTCAGCAAGTCAGTGTAGACTGAGAAACGCTGGGGTACCTGGCGTCGTGTGGTCCGAAGGGACAGGTAACTGTTGAGGACCTCGAACGAGTTTGAGCACAGGTAACTCAGTCACTACGGTAAGTTGGTTCAAAGGGTTGAACGAAGAGCTGTTTAATTATCACTGGAATTATTTAAGAAAACAGATGAACTCGTGTCACGATTGAGTCTACAGAAGTAGTGTAGGAAAAAGCCCCTCGTCGTTTTCTCTGACCCGACTGTGGGACGGTGGAAGAGGCACTGGGTTCAACAGTTCTCAGACTACAGAATCTGGTTGAGTTGTCGTGTGTCTCCATGTCTCCGTAGAAACCTCGACTTCCGGTTTGAGAACTGTAGTCTTTGAGAGACACCCTACCTTTTACTGACTGTCCCAGATGGTAGAAGGGTCTAATGGGTGGAAAGGAGGTGGTACCCTCCTACA
Source organism: Capra ibex (assembly GCA_006410555.1). NCBI lineage: Eukaryota > Metazoa > Chordata > Mammalia > Artiodactyla > Bovidae > Capra > Capra ibex. The sequence goes on along the minus strand of SJYO01048061.1, from coordinate 2,832,759 downwards.
AAAAACAGGATATGGCGTAGACGGTTTGTTATGAGGGTCCTCGCAAACTTCGGTGTGTCATACTTGCCTTGTCTCCATTGTCCTCTTATTTTGACGGAACATACATTTCAAGTGTCGGTTGACTCCAGACCCAGGTTTGACACTCGGGTCTCGGGACGCAGGTGAATAGTACTGTTCGTCAGGTGGTTTCCTTTCGGTGTCGGGGTCCCGGGGTCAGACCTCCTCGTCGGTGAATGACCTTCCGTGACCTCGAGGGTCCCATCGGGTTTAACGTAGAAATCTCAGTACAGCTTAACCTCTTCTTGGGATACCAGGAACGGGTGAGCGTGGGTTACCGGAGACGGACGGAAACAGAGACCTTTTTGAAATCGGTTTCTCATTTTGTACGTCTCACGCCGGCTCTCCTCGATGGGGTTCAGGCTCCAGTCCCCGTCTTCATCCCTCCTGGGGTGCGGGCTCCCCGTCGCCGGCTCTCCTCGATGGGGTACAGGCTCCAGTCCCCGCCGTCGGATCTCCTCGATGCGGCGTAGGTTCCAGTCCCCGCGGTCAGCTCTTGCGGTCCGACGTTGTCGAGTCCTCGTCGGCTCTCCTCGATGGGGCCGGGTTCCGGTCCCCTTCACCGGTCCTTATCGTTGGGTCGAAGGTTCCTCGTCACCGACGCGTCCGCGGCCTCCCGGATCTCCTCGATAAGGTGCAAGTTCCAGTCATACCCGTCACCACTCCTCTATGGGGAGCAGGTTCCATTCCTCGTCACCGACACGAAACGACCTCGTCGGCACTTCTCTATAGGGTGCAGGTTCCATTCTCTTTGGGTTCATTCTACCATCCACAACGTTCTCCCGACGACGATGACGACGACGATTCAGCGAAGTCAACACAGGATGAGACACGCTGGGGTATCTGCCGTCGGGTGATCCGAGGAGACAGGGACCCTAAGAGGTCCGTTCTTGTGACCTTACCCAACGGTAAAGGAAGAGGTTACGTACTTTCACTTTTCACTTCCACTTCAGCGAGTCAACACGGAGTGAGAATCGCTGGGGTACCTGACCTCGGATGGTCCGAGGAGACAGGTACCCTAAAAGGTCCGTTCTCATGACCTCACCCCACGGTAACGGAAGTCTGTGTGACTTTGGTATTAGTGTCTTTTGATCATTTAGATTAGTGTGATCCTGGTGTCGGAATAGATTGAGTTACTTTGATTCGGTACGGGACACCCCGGTGGGTTCTACCCGCCCGTACTACCTCTCCAGACTATGGTACACCAGGTGATCTCTTCCCTTACCGTTCGGTGAAGTCATAAGAACGGAACTCTTGGGGTACTTATCATACTTCTCCGTTTTACTATCCTATGACTTTCCCCTTGAGGGGTCCAGTCATCCTCAGGTTATACGATGACCTCTAGTCACCTCTTTATTGAGGTCTTCCTTACTTCCCTACCTCGGTTTCGTTTTTTTTATGGGTCAACACCTACACTGACCACTGTCTTCGTTCCAGACTACGACATTTCTCGTTGTGACGTATGCTTGGACCTTACAGTCCAGGTACTTAGTTCCGTTTAACCTTCACCAGTTTGTCCTCTACCGTTCTTATTTGCAGCTGTAAGATGCTTAGTCGTTTGATTTTACCTGACCTTACCCACTTAAAGTGAGTCTACTGGTAATATAGATGATGACGTCCGTCCTTAGGGAGTCCTCTTTACCTCATCGGTAGTACCAGTTGTTTTCTCAACCTTTACGTCATGAACCTACGTTAGAGTTTTTACTGTCTTACTAGAGACAAGAAAAGATTCCGTTTGGTAAGTTATAGTGCCATTAGGTTCAGATACGGGGTTGGTCATTACGACTTCTTCGACTTCAACTTACCAAGATACTTCTGTATGTTCTTGAAAATCTTGATTGTGGGTGTTTCTACACGAAAAGTAATATCCCCTGACCTTACGTTTTCATCCTTCAGTTCTTTGTGGACCTCATTGTCCGTATAAACCGGAACCTTACGTCTTACTTCGTCTCGTTTCTGATTAACTCAAAACAGTTCTTTTACGTGACCAGTATCGTTTGTGGGAGAAGGTTGTTGTGTTCTCTTCTGAGATGTGTACCTGTAGTGGTCTACCAGTTGTGGCTTTAGTCTACCTAATATAAGAAACGTCGGTTTCTACCTATTCGAGATATGTCAGTTGTTTTTGTTCTGGTCCTCGACTGAGAGCGAGTCTAGTACTTGAGAAATAATGGTTTAAGTCTGAGTTTAACTTCTTTTATCCCTTTTGGTGATCTGGTAAGTCCATACTGGATTTAGTTTGGGGAATACTAATATGTCACCTTCACTCTTTATCTAAATTCCCGGATCTAGACTATCTATCTCACGGATTACTTGATACCCGCCTCCAAGCACTGTAACGTGTCCTCTGTCCCTAGTTCTGGTAGGGGTACCTTTTCTTTACGTTTTTTCGTTTTACCGACAGACCCCTCCCGAATTGTTTATCGACACTTTCCTTCTCTTCGCTTTTCGTTTCCTCCTTTCCTTTCTGTATTCGTAGACTTACGTCTCAAGGATTCTTATCGTTCTTCTCTACTCTTTCGGAAGGAGTCACTAGTTACGTTTCTTTATCTCCTTTTCTTGTCTTACCCTTTCTGATCTCTAGAGAAGTTCTTTTAATCTCTGTGGTTCCCTTGTAAAGTACGTTTCTACCCGAGCTATTTCTTGTCTTTACCATACCTGGATTGTCTTCGTCTTCTATAATTCTTCTCCACCGTTCTTATGTGCCTTCTTGACATGTTTTTTCTAGAAGTACTAGTTCTATTAGTGCTACCACACTAGTGAGTGGATCTCGGTCTATAGAACCTTACACTTCAGTTCACTTGGAATCTTTCGTAGTGATGCTTGTTTCGATCACCTCCACTACTTTAAGGTCAACTCGATAAAGTTTAGGACTTTCTACTACGATACTTTCACGACGTGAGTTATACGGTCGTCTAAACCTTTTGAGTCGTCACCGGTGTCCTGACCTTTTCCCGTCAAAAGTAAGGTCAGGGTTTCTTTCCGTTACGGTTTCTTACGAGTTTGATAGTGTGGTAACGTGAGTAGAGTGTGCGATCATTTCATTACGAGTTTTAAGAGGTTCGGTCCGAAGTCGTTATGCACTTGGCACTTGAGGGACTACAAGTTCGACCAAAATCTTATCCGTCTCCTTGGTCTCTAGTTTAACGGTTGTAGGTGACCTAGTGCCTTTTTCGTTCTCAAGGTCCTTTTGTAGATAAAGACGAAATAACTGATATGGTTTCGGAAACTGACACACCTAGTGTTATTTGACACCTTTTAAGACTTTCTCTACCCTCATGGTCTAGTGGACTGGACGGAGAACTCTTTGGGCATACGTCCAGTCCTTCGTTGTAAGTCTTGACCTGTACCTTGTTGTCTGACCAAGGTTTATCCTTTTCCTCATGTAGTTCCGACATATAACAGTGGGACGAATAAATTGAGTATACGTCTCATGTAGTACTCTTTGCGACCTGACCTTCTTTGTGTTCGACCTTAGTTCTAACGGCCCTCTTTATAGTCATTGGAGTCTATACGTCTACTATGGTGGGAATACCGTCTTTCACTTCTCCTTGATTTTTCGGAGAACTCCTTTCACTTTCACCTCTCACTTTTTCAACCGAATTTTGAGTTGTAAGTCTTTTGCTTCTAGTACCGTAGACCAGGGTAGTGAGGTACCCTTTATCTACCTCTTTGACCTTTGTCACAGTCTGAAATAAAACCCCCCGAGGTTTTAGTGACGTCTACCACTAACGTCGGTACTTTAATTTTCTGCGAATAAGGAATCTTCTTTTCACTACTGGTTGGATCTGTCGTATAAGTTTTCGTCTCTGTAATGAAACGGTTGCTTCCAGGTAGATCAGTTCCGATACCAAAAGGACACCAGTACATACCTACACTCTCAACCTGACACTTCTTTCGACTCGCGGCTTCTTAACTACGAAAACTTGACACCACAACCTCTTCTGAGAACTCTCAGGGAACCTGACGTTCCTCTAGGTTGGTCAGGTAAGACTTCCTCTAGTCGGGACCCTAAAGAAACCTTCCTTACTACGACTTCGACTTTGAGGTCATGAAACCGGTGGAGTACGCTTCTCAACTGAGTAACCTTTTCTGAGACTACGACCCTCCCTAACCCCTGTCCTAATCTTCCCCTGCTGTCTCCTACTCTACCGACCTACCGTAGTGACAGAACTACGTGTACTCAGATCACTTGAGGCCCTCAACCAGTGCCTGTCCCTCCGGACCGCACGACGCTAAGTACCCCAGCGTTTCTCAGCCTGTACTGACTGACTGACTTGACTTGACTTCAAATCAGTCTCCCCACTCTTGTACGTCTTTGTTTCTTTTTGTCAGCGACCTCGGGTTTATTATTGTTACATTAGTACTTCGTATCAGTACCTAGAAATCAAGGAAGAGTTCCCGATATCCATTATAAGGGTCGGGATAGGACACTCGACAAAACATCTATAACTATGGGGGTGGTCCACCTCTTCAATTGATGTGTTACTGGCCTGACATCGGTGTACTGTAGTCGACGGGGTTAAGGTTCTTGACCGGAGTTTTTTTACTTTTGTTTGGCTGGGACCTTGCCTTTAAATTGACTTTTTGTTCCTACTGCGACCAGTCGGGGGACTACTGGTTAAAGTTCAACTGACAGTCTCGACTGACACGACAAAGACGATATCGGGGGAGGGAGACAGATATTTTCGAGAACGGAGACTAACAGTCACGTCACCTCCCACGTCCCCTCCTCAACCGAAAACCTGTCTGTAAGTGAGAGGGACGGGGAGGTCAACGGGCGTAAGTTTTATTTCGTTCTAAAAGGTGGTTGGACCGGAGAACTGACCGAAAACTCGTCGCTCGTCGTCCTGGAGTGAAAGAGAATGTTACACGACGGGAGAGGGGGTACTACGACCGGGTAGAGGTCGAAGTGGACTCGAAGACATTCACTTAGACGGGATTCAGACGTGTACGCTATGCTAACGGAATTGTGGAGGGGGGTGGGGGCGGGGTCGGGATCGAGACACGTGGGAGTGACCATTGTCTGTCCCAAAGCAAAGGTGGGGTACGTGGGACTCAGAGACACGTCTTTTGGTCGCCTGTTAGACAGCGGGTACACGAAAAGACAAATTATTAGACAAAGGTCTTTCCGTACAGGGACCTATAAGTGTGAATGTTACTAGTATGCCGACTATATGGGTCTATATTGTGGCTCTGACAGAAGATTCTAAACAAAGAATATTTGTCCCGTAGATACCCGAAAAGGACTCGTTTACGACGTCTAAATACACACACAACCCCCCCCCCCCGAAAAAAAGTCGTTAAATGTCTATTCCAAGTACAAAACTACGGGTCCGTGATCCACTAGAGTCTCTATGAACCGTAAATATCGTTCAGCACTCCATGATGACGGTGTAAGATGACTTTATAAAGATGTTTATGTGAGACGTACTATTAATCGAACTACTCTAAATCTGTGACTTGGTACTTTGTTCGTTCTTATACGAGTCTTTCGTTCTCTACAATTTTTACAACGACGATAATTTTTACTGATTCTGATCTCCTTCAGTCTGTGTCCTATACTCGACTTGGGGTTCTAGATACCCGAGACCCGTACGGGGAGTGGGGAAATTCTATATGTCAGACATAGAATTTCTACTTGTTGGGAGTCGACTCTTTCCATTCCCGGGTTTCTGTGTCTCGAGTGGACAGATGAAACCATTGTCTAGAAAGTACAGTGAAGACGAATCGGAGACCGGAAGATTGTTACGGGAAAATAGGTCTCTCCCCAATAAACGCTTGTACTATTCTATTTATTTGGTCCTTTAGTCAGGACTTATAAGTAACCTTCCTGACTACGACTTCGACTTTGAGGTTATAAAACCGGTGGACTACGCTTCTTGACTGAGTAACCTTTTCTGTGACTACGACCCTTTCTAACTCCCGTCCTCTTCCCCTGTTATCTCCTACTCTACCAACCTACCGTAGTGGCTGAGTCTCCTGTAGTCAAGTCAAGTCAAGTCAGCGAGTCAGCGCAGGCTGAGAAACGCTGGGGCACTTAGCGTCGTGCGGTCCGGAGGGACAGGTAGTGGTTGAGGACCTCAAGTGAGTCTGTGTACGGGTAGCTCAGGCACTACGGTAGGTCGATAGAGTAGGAGACAGCAGGGGAAGAGGAGGACGGGGGTCGAGGAGCGTCGTAGTCTCAGAAAAGGTTACTCAGTTGAGAAGCGTACTCCATCGGTTTCATGACCTCAAAGTCGAAATCGTAGTAAGGAAGGTTTCTTGTGGGTCCCGATTAGAGGAAGTCTTACCTGACCAACCTAGAGGAACGTAGTGACTGAGTTACCTGTATTCAAACTCATTTAAGTCCCTCAACCACTACCTGTCCCTCCGGACCGTACGATGTCTGACACCCCAGTGTTTCTCAACTTGTACTGACTCGTCGACAACCCTGATATAAACCAGGAAAGGGATATGAATATATTATACTATCCCATTTGATAAAGGAGACTTACGACTCTTTAGGTTTCCATTTTATTCGTCTGTGGATGATCTGTATGGACTTTTTTACCTTTCACCGGATTTAAGTGTTAAATTCAGTAAAAAATCAACAAACAGTTTGTATTCTTCATACTTGTCAGAAGTTTTCCGGAATTTTTTAACCTTTATCTTGACGGAATACTGGGTCGTTAGGGTGACGATCCGTATGTGTGGTTCCTTTGGTCTTGACTTTCTCTGTGCACATGGGGTTACAAGTAACGTCGTGACAAATATTATCGGTCCTGTACCTTCGTTGGATCTGTAAGTAGTCGTCTGTTTACCTATTCTTGTAACACCATGTATATGTGTTACCTCATAATGAGTCGGTAATTTTTCTTACGTAAACTTAGTCCAGATTGCTCCACCTACTTTGACCTCGGATAATATGTCTCACTTCATTCGGTCTTTCTTTTTGTGGTTATGTCATATGATTGTGTATATATACCTTAAATCTTTCTTCCATTACTATTGCGACATACACTCTGTCGTTTTCTCTGTGTCTACATTTCTTGTCAGAAAACCTGAGACACCCTCTCTCTCTCTTACCCTACTAAACCTTCTTACCGTAACTTTGTACATATAATAGTATACACTTTACTTAGCGGTCAGGTCCAAGTTACGTCCCATGTCCTACGAACCCCGACCACGTGACCCTACTGGGTCTCCCTACCCTACCCCTCCCTCCACCCTCCCCCCAAGTCCTACCCCTTGTACACATGTGGACACCGCCTAAGTACAGTTACATACCGTTTTGGTGATGTTATAACATTTCATTAATCGGAGGTTATTTATTTATTTATTTATTTTAAATGTTACTTACTTATAGAAGTTTTTACAAAATTTTTCCGTTATCTCGTACAGGTAAGAATTAGAGTTTATATGAAACACAAAAAAAGATTTCGTTTCACGTAAAAGTCTCGGATATTTTTAAACATCTACCTACTTTGAGTCCACATGTTGAATGGACGGAATCCTCATCATTGACAGGTATAAGAAAGGTACGAAAACACACACACACACACACACACACACACACGCACGCACACACACACTCACTGTCCGTTGGGGGTTCTCTTCTTTCAGAGGTTTAGAAGTAAAATGTCTTATAGGAAAGTTCCCTGTCTTCTGTTTGGAATGATTTTTGATTAGATTATTTAAACCCCTAGTCACTAAATAAAACACGTTTATTACAATTTATAGTCGATAAAGGAGTCACGAGGGTCAATTTGGTAAAATTTCCTTGAGATTTGGTCTTCAGCTTCTTCCGTTACCGTAGGGGGAGGTCATGAGAACGGATCTTTTAGGGTACCTTCCTCCTCGGACCATCCGACGTCAGGTACCCCAGCGATTCTCAGCCTGTGCTGAATTGCTGAAGTGAAAGGGAAAAGTGAAAGTACGTGATCTCTTCTTTTACCGTTGGGTGAGGTCACAAGAACGGAACTCTTAGGGTCCCTGCCCCCTCGGACCACCCGACGGTAGACATCCTAAAGTGTCTCAGCCTGTACTGACTTCGCTGTATCGTCGTCGTCGTCGTCGTTTGGTCTTCATCGTTCTTGTTTTACATTCTGCTTTATCGTGACTTTCCATAAAAGAACGATTTTTCGGTGGTTTTGTAAAGTGTCTCAATCTTCATCTAAGGAATGGTAAGACCTACCGACAACTCAGGTCCGGATTGTTTTATGAACCCCTTAAGATTGTTCGTTACGATTACTTGTAAGAGAAACACGTGATAGCAACGGAACTACGACTTTGACCCTTTTGAGACACGATTGAACAACATTCGTAGTACCTTTTGGAACTCCCCGTCTTCTCGGGACAAAACGTAACTACAGTAGTAAGAACTACTAGTCAATTCTAGTATACCTTGAGACGACCCGGTGACTCAGAATTTTATTAAGTCTCTTCGGTCACTCCCTACCTTAGAGGTCTGTCGTGTTTATGATGAGTATTAATTAAACATGCGTACGATTACTGTCCGGAAGCACACGTGAAAAGTACCTTAGGAAGATTGGGACCACGTTCATTCTGTCCGTAAAAAATGGGACATAGCGACTACCCCATCGACTATGCACCTTTCAGTGTCTCATCGTCTCTTCATGGAATATAGGTCCAGAGGAGGATGAAGGGATCGGGGGTAGATCTCGAGGAGGGTCCTTTGGGCGAGACCCGTTAGAGTCTCTCTCGTTGGCAAGAGGGACGTCACAGGAGTCCCTGACCCCTGTGTCCGGTCGAGGGTTCGGACGTTCGGGAGCAGGATGACACGACTGCTTCCTCTCTTCTTCTTGACGGCGTTTTCTAGGTTTGACGTTCCCTCGGTGACACTTCGGACGGACCGTTTTATAACAAAGAGGTTCTTCCATCGAAAGGTTTCCACCGTAACTTCCAGATAAACGGTAGGACTTTTTAGACTACTTTCAACGGCTCATCCTCTACCGTTTTTATTCTTCTCTAATTGTCCTCTTTATCCATTGCTAGGGACTAACTTGAGACATTTAGGGGGTTCGTTCTCTTACTTATGGTCACCATAACGTACTCGAGTGTCGAGTTCTTGACATTTTTTTTTTTTTTTTTAGAGAGACAAGACCTTTTTCCTCTTCCGTTACCGTTGGGTGAGGTCATAAAAACGGACCTCTTGGGGTACCTGCCTCCTCGGACCTCTCGACGTCAGGTACCCCAGCGATTCTCAGCCTGTGCTGACTCGCTGAAGTGAAAGTGAAAAGGAAAGTATGTAATCTCTTCCTTTACCGTTGGGTGAGGTCACCAGAACGGACCTCTTAGGGTCCCTGCCCCCTCGGACCACCCGACGGCAGATACCCCAGCGTGTCTCAGCCTGTGCTGACTTCGGTGAATCGTCGTCGTCGAGACCTTTTCTTCCTTTTGAGATCTGCGTCTCTTTGTAGGTGAAAGAGTGCCCCATTTTAGCGGTGTACTAAGATCTAGTGTTCAGAAAGTCTCGTCTTCCTTATCCGAATGAACTCTACCTGAGCTCGTAAAACTGATTAAAGTCCTCTACTTCTACGTCACCATGAGTCTATGTGACACTCCAGAAATGAGCCTAAAACGATAACTTAGGTACAAGAAACAGGTTTCCAAGTTTCTCGGAGTCCCATACTCATTTTCGTAATAGAGGAAGGTCTGAACTAAACGAAGAAATTTGTTGTTATTGTTTTTTCAGTCACAAGACTCCGTACCGGTCAGGTGAGTTTCACACCAGGAGTGTATCTGTCGTAGCTGTGGTGGACCCTTGAACGACTTTACGTTTAGTCCTTCCCCTTTCAGTGTCTTCCTTCAACGAGGGAGGTAGAGGGTGACTCCTCGGAGTCTGAGGTTGAATCTGGACGAGTGTCCCAGACGTAAAATTGTTCCACAGGTCCCCAAACTACACATGAAATTCAACCTCTTCGTGACAAATCCCAGGAATTAGACTCGTCCGTTATTTGTTATTTGCGACCTCTCCTACACCTCATTTACCTTTCGAAAATGTCGAAGGGACCACCGAGTCACCATTTCTTTAACGGATATTACGTCCTCTGGGTCCAAGCTAGGAACCCAGTCCTTCTAGGGGACCTCTTCCTTTAAGAGGACAACAATCCTTACATTTAACTATGCCGGTGATACCTCTTGTCATACCTCCAAGGAATTTTTGATTTAATCTTGATGGAATATTCGGTCGTTAAGGTGAGGACCCGTGTATGGGTCTCTTTTGGCATTAAGTTTTTCTACGTACGTGGGGTTACAAGTAACGTCGTGATAAATTTTATCGATTCGGTACCTTCTTTTGATTTACCGGTATTTCCCTCCTTACCTACTTCTCATCATGGATCTATGTTACCTAATAATGAGTCGGTATTTTTCCTTTTTGTAAGGTGGTAAACGTCTTTGTACCAACCTGACAGTATATCACTTCAGTTCTTTTCTTTTTGTTTATACCATATAATTGCGTATATAAACTTTAGATCTTTTTACCATACTCACTCACTTTCAGCGAGTCAGCACAGGCTGACAAACACTGGGGTGTATGTCAGGTACCCTAACGTTTCTCAGTCTGTACTGACTTCGTTGACTCATGGCACCCGACATGTCAGGCACCTGACGAGGTCCGGCCTTAGGACCTCACCCGTCGGGAAGGGAAGAGGTCCCCTAGAAGGGTTCGGTCCAGAGGGCGTGACATCCGTCTAAGAACTGGTCGACTCGGTGTCCTCTTCGGGTCTTTTTACCATGTCTACTGGAATACACGTTTTCGTCTTTATCTTTGTGCCTACATCTCTTGCATACATACCGACGACATTAGCCCTTCCCAATTAAAACTTAAATACGACCTCGACGAAGACACTGAAATTGGGAGTAGGACGGTGAACAAAACAATGACATCCGTGGGTACTACCGGACGGAGAGCCCCTCTATTGGACTCGGCGGGTGGACCCTCCCTCACATTCCTTCAGGACGGATTCCGAACGGTAAGATCCACTGTAAACGTTCCTGACTTATCAGAAAAATGATACAAAGGAGTGGAAGGGGGTAGAGACGAGACTAGGTTGTTTCTTGGACCCTCCGGCGTGGTTCTTCCAATAAAACTCCACGATCGGACGGTATAAGAACTAGTCGTCCGAGGGTCTATTTTCAGGGAAGGTTGTGAAGTAGAATCTAAGTAGCTGAATAACACGGTCCTCGTCTCGTTCGGACCTGAGACTTTTCCATCTTTATCGTTCACCCTTTCCCTCTCCTCCTACTTACCCCTCTAACCCTAGCTGTAGATATATGATGACTATGATACATATTTTATGTTTTGATTATCCTTAGAGGAAATATCGGGTCCCTTGAGATGAGTTACAAGACACTACTGGACTTACCCTTCCTTTAGGTTTTTTCCCCTCTATTCACATCTGTATATCGACTAAGTGAAACGACATGTCGTCTTTGTACGTGTGGTAACATTCCGTTGATGTGAGGTTATTTTGTAATTTTTTTTTTTTTTTACTCTCTCTTTCCATTTGACAGTTGTCGGTCTCTCCCTCTCGGAAGAAAACGGGGACTTCAGTGTTTGGGCCGTAGTCACAGGATAAATGTTTACGCTTCCCTAGCAATCACTAAGTTAGTTCTCATTTTGTGTAAAGGTCTTAAACTTAATCCAATGTCGTTCCTAGGTTTCGGATTCACTTCTCACACACCGTTCTACGTAGAGTACGTTTGTTTTCATAGCTAAAAAAAAAAAAATTACATTCCTCTAAGACAAAGTGGTTTGACAACGACACGATAAAACTAATTTTCCTGTAAACGACTTCTTGAATCTTTTTACTCCGACTAACCGAGTAAAGTTTTACAGTCATTTGATTACTAACACAGGACTCCCGTTACATAATTCCAGACGAAGACCTCCAATCTTAAGGTGTAAAATTGACTTTTTCTTCATAAAACGGTGACAAAGTCCGTTTCAGAAACGCACAAAAAAAAAAAAGAAGGGTTTTCTTTTCCTCTTTTAACGACGGTCATAATTCATCCAGATCTCCAATCTTAAGGTGTAAAATTGACTTTTTCTTCATAAAACGTTTCAGACGCACCAAAAAAAAAAAAAAAGGTTTTCTTTTCCTCTTTTAACGACGGTCATAATTCATCCAGATCTCCTTATTACTCTATAAAAGGGGACTAGTAAATTAACTGGTACCAACTGGAGATAACCTCGGTTAATTTAAAAAAAAAGCATTCCTTGGTGACTGGATAAAATAAGGTAAAAGTACAGAGAGTTATAAACTGTTCTACCACTTTTTTTTTAGATCAAACTAACATTGACAAAAACTTAGGGATTAACGATCTTTAAGATTTTGTAGAGGTCCATAAAAATAGTGACTATTAGTCATCGAAACTACGTCTTGAAAATACATACTAACCTCTCGTCTGAAGATTTTCACACTTTATGATGTTACAATTTATATCGATTGACCCTGTACTTCGGATAAGGTAAATAAAACAAAAAGGTTGTCCCGAACTGACTGTATGACCAAGAACGTTATGTAAATCAGTAGGTCTTGGTCATCAGAAAATTCACCTTCTTTAATTTGCTCTTGACGGACAGTAAAACATTTGGGTTAAAAGTATCGTAAAGTCACGTGAGTCGGTTTACTGAATCCATCAGTCTTATAGTGTCTACGATCTAAGTTATGTCTTCCATAAATTAAAATTTACCATTACAGTAGTAGACAATTAGTAAAATTCACAGACATATATGGCTGTGTGTGATGTTAGTTATCAGACGTAGAAGTTATTTGTTAATAACTTCTACTACTATCTAAGGTCTGTCATCATTTATGTAACTAATGTCCCAGAGGTACATATCGTAAAATATGAGTTTGTCCAGTCGTCTAAGCTGTGACCTAGTGTCCTAATGATGTTTCTTCGTCGAGGTTAAAAACCTACTCCAAGTTTTTAAAAAAGGTCTCTTTATCCTAAATGAAATGATTTTTTATGAATTGAACTTATACAGATATAAGTCATTCGATTGAATTACGACACACTAAGTACGGTTCTATGTGTTTGGGTAAGCGTATTTCCTAGGTTTCAATTTAGTCAGAATTATTGACTTTTTCGAAATCCGGTTTCTTGTACTACGTTCCATTTGTCAACATACGTTTGTATAGGTAAACACAAATATCATCGAAGGTTACAAAGGGTGCCCCGACTACATTCTCTTTTATACAAATGTACGAAAAAAATTTTAGTCTCCCTGTTATAAAGAACCCGAAAGGACTATCGAGTCAACCATTTCTTAGGTGGACGTTACGTCCTCTGGGGCCAAGTTAAAGACCCAGTCCTTCTAGACGACCTCTTACCTAACCGATGGGTGAGGTCATAAGAACCCGAAGGGACCACCGAGTCAACCATTTCTTAGGAGGACGTCACGTCTTCTGGACCCAAGTTAGGGACCCAACCCTTCTCGGGGACATCTTCCCTTTCCGATGGGTGAGGTCGTAAGGCCGGACCTTTCAAGGTACCTGACATATCAGGTACCCCAGTGTTTGTCACCCTGTACTGACTCGCTGAAAGTGTAAGTCCCTGTTATGAATACTGTGACTCAATTACTTATCAATAGACATATAAGTAAAGTAGAAATATGATTTTCTAGTACAAGTAATTTCGGTTCTGATCACTCATTCCTTTTAATTTGTCCACCGGATGTGGACATGACCGCTATGAGACTTTTCAGGTATCTTTGTAAAATTCTTTAAGTAGATATCACACCTGACGACGTCTTAAATTCGTTGTGTGTAAATACAGGACTACTAAAAGAGAGAATTAATCCGAGATCTTATGGAACATTGTGTAGTAAACCTTTGAAATCGTCCAAAAGAGGTGAACACTTGAAGTTAAACTACTCATGAACATAAAATACATTCTCTGTGTCAAATCCTTATTGAAAGGATTTACTTTGTCTCCACCCATGTCTTTAAATCGTTTGACGGGGCGAAACTCTAGACCCAAGGTACTGTGATAACCGTTTAACCGTACCTTACACTCACCATCTTATAAATTTCGAGTTCAGTCTTGACTATTTTTACATAACGTCACCGTCCAGACCTTTCTGTAGACATTTCAAATAAAACAAAACTAAACGGGTTGAAACTGTGAAAATCTCACTCATTTTAAGTTGAGTTAAGTTATGTATAAAAGTCATGAAGCTCCACAAGTTTCTACTCCTTTTATTTCGTCGATCGGTGTCTCCTTCTCTTATTTTTATCCTCGATGTAAACTCGTACATGATACGGGATCTGTGGAGATTCGTGAACAATACTAAATTACGTATTTCCCTCTATATTAACAATTATACGTAAACACTTATCAACTACGTTCTTTCTCATCAATATAGAATTACGTCTCGAATCGTGTCATCGACTGTAAATCTGAAATTTCTACTTCGAATTAAAGTCTTCGTCTTCTTCTTTTACTACCGTAAAGTCCTTCTACCTCGAAGGATTCCGTTCTGGGTATACGTCGTCGCTAATATTCTGTACTAGTCTTTTGTCAGAATGTCAAACGTAGTGTCCGGACACCCCGTTCCCCCTTTACAAACGAAAGAATTTTGATTTCTGGCTCAAGGGAACACGTCAAATAGTCTTTCTGTAGATTAGAGTAAACCCTTAAGTCATGTATATTTTATAAGAATTACTGAAATTACCTCATATATTTATATAAAATTTCGTAAATAAGTCCTGTAAATATTTAATAAATCTGATTTATTACCGTAATTTAACTTAATGTAATTTATCATTAGTAATTTATAAGTAATTTATACTGAAGTAATTTCTACTTAATGTGTCGTATACACTACGAAAAGTAGAGACTTTTACTAGTATAAAAACACGAGATCTGACTAAAAATTTAAAGTAGATAACGTAGTTAAACCTCATTTAGTCACGTCATCAAAAGATATAAAAGAAAGGCGTAGTATTTAAACACAATGTATACATTGATAAACATAGACACTTGGTAGGGTTAAAAAGAGGAATAATGTTGTCCGCTATACCGTGACATAGACCTTCCATATATCGGTACATCGTCATCTGTCACCGTTTCCTAATCTTTATAAACGACCTGACCTTTATAAACGATTCTTCTCCAATTACAAGTTTTTCACTTTGGACCAGAGTTTAACCTAGAGAGAATTGTTACGATTCTTTAAAATAGTCGATAAACATTACGGTCCAAGATACAAAAGTAAAGGGGGTCACAATCCATATATAAATTTGGTCATACATATATATCCACTTTTACATGTCCACTTATCCCACACACACACACACACACACACACACATTCAAATGTACATATGTTCCTTTAAACGTGTAAATGAACATATCGAGAACAAGTATCTACACACCAGAAGGTGAGAATCTCCCTGTTAAAGTAAAAAGGATATTAGACGGACTAAACTGTTCTTTGTTTACCCTGATCAAAAGTTCATGATAGGTCCTGACGAAAGGACCAAGTTGACGTCTCCCCTCATCAACGTAACGTTGGTATACCGGAGGTCGACTTAAATGGCTGGGGACTGGATCCGTAGGTGTCTGGGGAGTTGCAGGCGGTACCTCGGAACAGTGAGACTCGGAGTCAAACAGGGGTGACACCGGTGCCACAGGACCACTCCTTTGACACGACCAGAGACGGAAGGAGGGAAGTGGCGGTCGAGTCAAGGAGAAGTGGGCCCAAACCTAAACAACGTTGTCACAGACACAAAAACGATGCGGGTAGGATGAAGAAGGGAGTAATTTTATTATTAAATGGAAAGGACTTTATGGTAATGGACTACAACAACAAAGTAACGATTCAGTACAGACTGAGAAAACGATGGGGTGTCTGACATTGGGTGGTACGAGGAGACAGGTAAACCCTAAAGGGTCCGTTCTTATGACTTCACCCAACGGTAAAGGAAGAGGTCCCCTAGAAAGACTGGTCCTTAACTTGGGTGCAGTGAGGTCCTCTGAGAACGTGACGACTCTTTGGTCCCTTCACGTAGTAATAGACTATGAGGGGAATATTTGACTACTTCAAAGGAAATCGGAGTTTTTTAGAAAATCTTAGAAATAGGGTTGTATCTTCTGACCTGTTTACTCGTTTAGTCTGGAACCAAGTATTTGAGGAGAATGTCCGTCGGGAGACTGGAAAATGGGTAAATAAAGAGAATAGAAGGTTCGGGATGGATGGGAACGACAGGTAAGGGGTCACTCAAGGGTGTAAATTCTTCCGGAAAGTACTCGAAGACTGAGAGGTCGTTAGAGACAAAAGAGGTACAGGGAGGCGATGATGGTCCAGGACTGTATAATCTTGACCTGTGTGTGTGTAAGTAAAGACCTCGACCCAAACCCCCAAGGCTAAGAGATAGAAGAGACCTAAATTTAGGTAGTCTCGTCCTTGGTACGGAGTTCAGGAAACTGTGGAGTTTTGAATCGTGTCACGAAACCCGTCTCCATGGACATTTTACACCCGAAGGGTCCACCGTGACCACCGTTTCTTAGTGGGACAGCTGTGTCCTCTGCGCCCAAGCTAGGGACCTAGTCCTTCTAGGGGACCTCCTCCCGTACCGTTGGGTGAGGTCATAAGAACGGACCTCTTGGGGTACCTGTCTCCTCGGACCACCCGATGTCAGGTATCCCAGCGTTTCTCAGACCATGTTGACTTCGTTGAATCGTGTGTGTCTCTACATTTTACATGAGAATGAACACGACTTATTGTTGTTATTATCATTGTTAATGACTTACAAATAATATATGGTTCTGAGACAGTACAAATTTCCCAAAGTAATTAGATTGTCTTTTATTAATTTTATTTTCTCTTTGTTTGTTTTTAGGAGGTCTTCGAATGGCAGTCAAATAAATCTTGTATTCTTTCACTCGCACTTTCAGTGAATCAGTACAGGCTGAGAAGCGTTGGGGCACCTGATATGTCAGGTACCTTAAGAGGTCGCCCATCGGAAAGGAAAGAGGGCCCTAACGGAAAAGAAAGAGGGTTGGGTCCTTAACTTGGGTCCAGAGGGCGTAACGTCCTCGGTGTTCCCTTTGGGTTCTTATGACCTCACCCATTATATAGGGAAGAAGTCTCCTAGAAGGGTTGGATCCTTAGTTTGACCCCAGAGAACGTAACATCCACCTAAGAAATGGTTGACTCCATAGTCCCTTTGGGAAATCTTGTATTTTTAATGGTGTTCAATTTTACTTTGGTTAACTTCTTTATATAGTGGTTAGTGTTTTACGAATCCCGAAACACACAACTCATGTTTCTTACTCAATGGTCCCACTCTATGTAAATCAATCGTTTCTAAAACCACCTCCTTCACTTTACCCCCTACTAGCACCTAAACCCTCTTTACTTCACCTTCTTTCATAAGAATCACCTTTACCTCCCCTCACTCCTAAGATTATTGAGGATTTTGGTCTTCCCTAACAAGTTAACGATTAACGTAATCAGTCCTGTGGGAAGGGGTTATTGGAGATGTATGTGGTTTTGAGAACTTTACTGTTACATAATTTGTCTATTTCATGAATTGGTATCAGATTTGAACCTAGGATAGAATCCTTGTAAAGATATCTAGAATAAAAGTCTTATAAATATTTGAGAGATCACCCTTATATTGTATAATCTTATAATATATATATACTATATATATATATATATCCAAGATGTAAGAACCAGTAAAAATCTATGAAAAAATTCTATATGATTCCTAGAAAATCTATATCACTCCTGAGAACTCTCAGGGAACCTTACGTTCCTCTAGGTTGGTCAGGTAGGATTTCCTTTAGTCAGGACTTATAAGTAACCTTCCTGACTACGACTTCGACTTTGAGGTTATGAAACCGATCGACTACACTTCTTGACTGAGTAACCTTTTCTGGGACTCTGGCCCTTTCTAACTTCCGTCCTTCTTTTCCCCTTTTGTCTCCTACTCTACCAACCTACCGTAGTGGTTAAGTTACCTGTACTCAAACTCATTTGAGACCCTCAACGACTACCTGTCCCTCCGTACCGTACGACGTCAGGTACCCCAGCTTTTCTCAGTCTGTGTTGACTCGCTGACTCGACTTGACTTGACGACGACGACGATTCAGCGAAGTCAGCACAGGCTGAGACACGCTGGGGTCTCTGCCGTCGGGTGGTCCAAGGGGGCAGGGACCCTAAGAGGTCCGTTCTTGTGACCTCACCCAACGGCAAAGGAAGAGGTTACGTACTTTCACTTATCACTTTCACTTCAACGAGTCAGCACAGGCTGAGAATCGCTGAGGTACCTGACGTCGGGTGGTCCGAGGAAGCGGGTACCCTAAAAGTCCGTTCCCATGACCTCACCCCGCGTTGACTCCTAGAAAATTTATATTAAGTTTTGATTAAGATTCGTACAGACGTGACTTGTGTAATTTTGTGTTTAGTCAGTATGAAGTTACAACAGATTTTAATGAACCTAACTCATTCCGACTTTAACACTTTTTCGGGGTGTATTAGAAATACGTTTATGTCTTAGAAGTGAACCACGCAGTGTGAATTTGTTTACAGTGTCCTCGTCCAACCTCCGTATAGGAGGTCTGACCTTGAGAACGAAATAAAGTTCGATGTGTTGGTTCCGTCTCTGAGGTTATTGGAGTAAAATCTTCGTGGCAGAATACCGTCTGAAAATTTCGTACTGCCGTCAATAGAAACTTTTATAAATAATGTATAAGCTAACGAAAGATTGTTTTGAGGAAGGAGGCGGATGAAAACGAGAGAACACGGAAAGACCGAAAATTGGTGACTTATAGAAACGGTAACAACAACAAATCAGTGAAACAACAACAAATCAGCTATTCAGAACAGACTGGGAAAACACTGGGGTACCTGATATCGGACGGGTGGTCCGAGGAGACAGGAACCCTAAAGGGTCCGTTCTTATAACCTCACCCAACGATAAAGGAAGAGGTCTCCTAGGAAGGTTGGGCATCTGACTTAGAAGAAGAGAACGTAGCCGTCCGCCCAAGAAATGGTGGCTTATTGAGGTGTAAAAGATCGTCTTTAAGAAGAAACATGTCGTCATTCACGAAAAGACGGAACAAGATGATTATTGTAAAGTCAAAGACGAAGATAACAAATAGACCGATTAGTTAAGGATGGGGAGAAGGTAGGACAAATCATAGTTTGTTTACTCATTGTAGAAAGAAGGTCTAGCTCAATATTTGACTTGGTTTCGTCTCCATACCAACAAGGGTGTTAAATACGGACTCTTCGTATTTCTTAAGATCCCCATCAATTAGGTATATTACTAACGATAATTTATGTCATATAAATTTTGGGGTATGAATTTATCTTATACCTTCGTAAAACTTTCTTTAACACAAAATAAGTTAACATTTCTAGAATCTTAAAAAGTCACACAATTATGAAAAAGTTCTACACGATTCGACGAAGGTAACTCAGACTGAGAAACGTTGGGATACCTGATATCGGACGGTCCGAGGAGACAGGTACCCCTAAGAGGTCCGTTCTTATGACCTCACCCAACGGTACGGGAGGAGGTCCTCTAGAAAGGATGGGTCCCTAACTTAGGCACAGAGAAGGTAGAGGACATAACCGTCCGTCTAAGAAATGGTGATCGTGGTGGACCCTTCGGGAAAAGTTCTATGACTACCATTTAAAAGAGAGACGAAAGGTGGTTACCGACCCGTACAAGGGGTTTATAAACCTAAAGTCTTTCTACTATCACGTAAACTCCTTAAATACGAGTATAAGTACTTTTTTCAAAAGTCTACTTTAGGTTTATTGAAATCTAAGACGCAAATAATGGATCTTACTTGAACCATATCGTTTTCGTCATGTCCGAAGGTTCAAAGTGTAAACAAGAAATGAATACGTCTTCTATCAGTTGGAGAGGTTTCGAGAGAAAGTTCATGGACGGATTAAACTCCCACTGGTAAAGGATAAAATATTCAGTGGGACCCGTACTTTACTGTGTGCATACATTACATGGACCGTGTCCTATTTCCACTCAGGGGGAGGGACAGTAATCTGTCTATTGGTGTCGGACTGAACTGAGAATTACTAAAACGTAGAATAATAGAGTACACAGTTCGTTTGTGATTTTTAAAGAAATCTTTATAAGGGATGTGAAAAACCATACAAGAGACTAAGAGTGCAATAGGAGTCAAGACATCAAATCTGTTATGTAAATCGGGTAACGTGTTTGTTTTAGATTATACTCCGTTTGGGTAAACACCTTTCTTAACGACGGGAAATGACTCGTGCATAACACTTAATTATAACAAGATCATGAAATATCCGAAGGGAGGACCGAATCTAAAATTTCTTAGACGGACGCTACGTCCTCTGGGTCAAAATTGGGCATCCAGCCCTTCTAGGGGACCTCTACCTTCACCGTTGGGTGAGGTCATAAGAACGGACCTCTTAAGGAAGCTGTCTCCTCGGGAATTACAGATTAAATTAGGAGGTGTCGGGACCCCCTTCCATAATGATAATAATAAGGGAAAAATCTCTACTCCTTTGACTCTGTGTCTTCCACTGAGTGTCCCTGACTGGGTCTGTCAACCATTTCTCCGGTCCAAAGTTCGGTTCATCAGTCCGAGGACTCACGTCTGATCATCTACACTTAGATTCACCACCCCCGTCACCGCTCCTTGACGCCCAGAGGGAAGAGTGAGGATGGTGGGCGATCAGGGCGGTCGAGTCACAATTTTTGGACCTTCGGGCGACCCTCAGTATAGAGTACTCACCTTAAGGATGTGTCATGGACGTTCGAAAGATGACTGGGGAACAAGTCTTCTAATCATCCAGTAAACTTTTCATACGAATGAGATAAAGTTTCAGATCCAGAACTTTATTTGTAAGTGAGTAGATGAGTAAGTTAGTTGTACACCAGGTAAGACGAAATCCGTGCACCTTATTTCTTTCTTCGGCGAGTTTATTAGAAACCCTTACTATACTAATTTATCCGTACCAAGACCCAATAAAATTTTTTTTGTTGGAACTATTATTTTCATTACTTAATTATACGAGTTAATAAAATTTTGGGTACGTCAGTCGTGAAATATCATAGGTGCACAACATGAAAGTAAAGACTGGGAGGATATTTGGATGGTTCATTCATCTACATAAGGAGTGAAAATATACTCTTTCGTCTAAATAGATTGAACTCGTCAAACCCGTATCAGGAGAGTGACTCAAGAAGGTACAAGTTCAGGTCTTAAGGTCTCTGAACCTTGTGTTCGACGATCTTCTACATCGAGAGTACCCGAATGTTTTCATCTAATGTTACAATGCCTTTCTAGTCTGTAAATCGATATGGAAGTGACTGTGGATAAATCTCGTCCTACACTGTAAGATACCCGAAGGAGTCACCGAGTCGTCACTTCTTATACGGATGTTACGTCCTCTACGGCCAAGCTAGGGACCCAGCCCTTCTAGGGGTCCATCCCTTCTAGGGGACCTCCTTCCGTACCGTTGGGTCGGGTCATAAGAACGGACCTCTTAGGGTACCTGTCTCTTCGGACTGTCCGTTATCGGGTGCCTCAGTGTTTCTCAGTCTGTGATGACTTCGTTGAACTCGTACGTGTGTGCACTGTAAGGTACCGTATTTTAATAAAACCAACTGAAAGTACGTGTTCAAGTTAATCGTCGTACTTGTCTAGGTCTGTTGATAAAAAGTAAATGATTAACGTTCTTAGGTTCAGTGTAAATGTTCGGTACGGAGAGGTAACTCACGACCTGTTATATAACATTTTTAACCTAAACGACCATATTACCTTTACCTTCTGTCCTACAAGGACAGACCAGACTCATGGCACAAGTAATCCTTGGATATAGTCCCAAAGAGAAGTAGGGAGAGAGGAGTGAACGGGGAGACACCGTACCCTTGTACGAAGTCCCCATCCTGTGACCGTCGAAACAGGATCTTCTCCGTCTCTTCTTGTGCTTGGGGAGGAGTTCAGTGTTTCTGGGGACCTCTAGTAAATGACGGGTTGTACGCCCAATTCAACGAAGTCAGCACAGGTTGATAAACGCTGGGGTGCCTGACATCGGACGGTCCGAGAAGACGGGTACCCTAAGGGGCCCGTTCTTATGACCTGACCCAACGGTAAAGGATGAGATTCCGTAGAAGGGTTAGGTCCCTAACTTGGACGCAGAGAATACAGAGGTCGTAACCGTTCGTCCAAGAAATGGTGACCGTGGTGGACCCTTCGGGGGTGGGGTGGGTCTCATAGTATTGATCTTAAGTTAACACCTACATAGTGATCAGATGTGACTCAGACGGACTTCAATATTCAGTCTTGATGGACACCTCGAAAAAGTCTTATACGTATAGATCTAGGTAAGGGTCGGGATGACTAAGTGTTAACAGAATGACAAACCATTTTAGGTCATGGATTCATTACAATGTAACACATACGCATGGTATTGAAGATTAGGTAAGTAGACGGTTACCTGTAGACATGACATTGTGACATTTCGTTAATAGAAGGTTAATTTTTTGTTTCGTTTGTGGGTTACCGATCATGGTCAAACGTCGGTACAAACGCTCGATGACTGTCTTCACGGAGTTCTGGCCCTCCGTTCCCAGAACTGGGTGCGTGGGGTAGAGGTGTCTCCGTCTGTGTCTTCTACTGCTACAATCTCAATTCCGGCTCCAGTGTCTCTTCTTTTGATAAAATCTAGTTTACAGAAGTTTTGCGTATTCGTGATTTTTCTTATTCTACCCTTTACCAATGAAGGATCCGATGGAGGACGTTCTTTATCTGGGACTTCTTTTCTGGCACTTTACAGGGACTGTTGTGCCGACGGTGCGACGTCAAGGGGACGGACACCCTTGTCGACGAAACAACAACAAAAAAAAAATTAACCTCCTATTAATAAATGTTACAACACAACGAAAGGCGGTATGTAGTTGGACTTAGTCAGTATCCACCACGCATACAGGGGGGGAAGAACTTGGAGGAAGGGTAGAGGGAAGGGTATAGTGGGCGATCCACCAGTGTCTCGTGGCGAAGACTCGAGGGACAACGTGTCGTTTAAGCGTGGGAGATAAAATGCGTCTCATTACATACATAAAGTTATGATGAGAGAGGCAAGCAGGGTGGGAGAGGTAGGGCGTGATGCGGGTGTTCAGACAAGAGGTACAGACGTAGAGACGACGACGGGACATTTGTCCAGGTAGCCATGGCAAAGAGATCTAAGGTAGTCAAGTCAGTCAAGTCAGTGAGTCAGCACAGGCTGAGAAACGCTGGGGTACTTAGCGTCGTGCGGTCCGGAGGGACCGGTAGTGGTAGAGGGCCTCAAGTGAGTCTGAGTGCAGGTAGCTCAGACACTACGGTAGGTCGGTAGAGTAGGAGACAGCAGGGAAAGAGGAGGACGGGGGTTAGGGAGGGTCGTAGTCTCAGAAAAGGTTACTCAGTTGAGAAGTGTACTCCACCGGTTTCATGACCTCAAAGTCGGAGTCGTAGTAAGGAAGGTTTCTTTAGGGTCCCAACTAGAGGAAGTCTTACCTGACCAACCTAGAGGAACGTCAGGTTCCCTGAGAGTTCTCAGAAGAGGTTGTGG
Source organism: Capra ibex (assembly GCA_006410555.1). Taxonomy (NCBI): domain Eukaryota; kingdom Metazoa; phylum Chordata; class Mammalia; order Artiodactyla; family Bovidae; genus Capra; species Capra ibex. The sequence continues at coordinate 2,809,125 of SJYO01048061.1, read as the reverse complement.
TGTCAAATTTTCGTAGTTAAGAAGTCGCGAGTCGAAAGAAGTGTCAGGTTGAGAGTGTAGGTATGTACTGGTGACCTTTTTGGTATCGGAACTGATCTACCTGGAATCAACCGTTTCATTACAGAGACGAAAACTTATACGATAGATCCAACCAGTAGTGAAAAGAAGGTTCTTCATTCGTAGAAAATTAAAGTACCGACGTTAGTGGTAGACGTCACTAAAACCTCGGGTTTTTTATTTCAGACTGTGACAAAGGTGACAAAGGGGTAGATAAAGGGTACTTCACTACCCTGGCTTACGATATTAGAAGCAAAAGACTTACGACTCGAAATTCGGTTGAAAAAGTGATGTATACACAATTATACGTTGTAAACAAAAAGAATAACACGAGTGAAGTGAAACATATCGACCGAGATCCGAGAAAGTGGAACTGGACTCTCTCTTTGGACCAGATACGGTTTGTCTCGGGACTTTGAAGTTGATAGTTGATCGATTTTTTTTTATTTAGTGCTAAACCCTAACTTTCAATCTAACTAGAACTTCCCTTATTTTTACCACATAAACGTAGTAAAAAATTAAATGTTCTGTCTTTGTCTAAGTGTCTAAATCTCTTGTTTGACAACCGATGGTCACTTCTTTCCACTTCCCTCCCTACCAATCCCTCTCACCCTACCTGTACATGTGTGACGACATAAATTTCACCTATTGGGTGTTCCTGATGACATATCGTGTACCTTGGGACGAGTTCTAATACAATGTTAGATTAGTCCTTCCCTTAAACCCCCTCTTTTTCCCTGTGTACCTATGCATGCTCACTTGGTGAAACAACATGTGGACTTTCATTGTGTTGTAACAGTCAGTGGGTACATACACACACAGAAGTCAGCGACCCAGTACAGTCTGAGAGACACCGGGGCACCTGACATCGGGCGGTCCGAGGAGACAGGTGCCCCTAAGGGGTCCGTTCTTATGACCTCCCCCAACGGTAAAGGAAGAGGTCCCCTAGAAAGGCTGGGTCCTTGACTTGGGAGTAGAGAACACAGAGGACTTAACCATACACCGAGTTAGTTGACATGTGGTTATTTAAAAAAATTATTTTATTTTTATTTAATCCCGTACACAAGGGGTCTCGTATTACAGTCGTGAAAGGTTCCATAAGTCCGTAACTACCCAATTTCCTTAGTCTAAGGTTTAGGAGTCGGAGGTACCCTTGAGAGAAGATTTTAAGAAGACGGAGTCTGTGGACAGACCCTCCAGAGTGCGGGTGTAATTACACGAACAGGCGGTGGGGGAGGGTGTCTACCCGGAGTGGGTGAAGTACTTCTCTTTTGTATGGAAAGTGTCTGGACCTTGCAATGACACTGCACAACGGGTCACTACCTTTTAGACCAGTACCCTGGTAGGTTTTATGACCACGACCGCTTCAGAGGAAAACGAGGTGCTAGGGAAGTGGTCAGAGGGGGGTGTTAGGAAGAGTCCTTCTATACTTATGGATTGTTTAAAAAAGGATAAATGGTCTTTTAAGAGAGACGGTCATTAGTGGAAAAAAAAAAAGGTTCTTTTCCGGGATAAAACTAAGTAACAAACGATGATTATTACCATTTATTCATGTCTTTTTTACAATTAGGAGTCTTGGAATAAAGGGTTCTTGTGAAAATTTTAAGTCAAAAGTAAACATTAGTATAAAACAAAATGTTGATATCTCACAACTCATAAGTCCATCTTTGAATAGAATTAATTATGTAGGAACATAAAATGGGACTTGTAATAGAATTCACATATTTGACATGTATGAGTTTATGAAGGTATTCTGACCTCTCCTACAGAAACTTAAGCCGCACTCTTACATTACCTTGGTGAAAACGAAATAGACCACCCAAGTCTTGTGTCGATTATCGCACACTTATAGTAGTTCGAGGTTAGAAAAACTCAAATTTCCGTGACTTTGTAGTTTAAGAACTACAGATTATGTTTGTCTTAATAGGATCGAACGGAATCTCCCAGATTATTTTGACGCAAAGTGGTTCCCTTAGAAAAAACCGTAAATTCAGTACAGTGTTAGTTTATATTAGTTTACATTTAACTGGTTTTGTTTTACTCTTCAGTAATTACTGACTTTATAACAAACATTAACGATGGTTAGGAGTCCGACATAATCTCAGTACTTAAGACAAGAGGACCCGACAAAAACGAAAATTTTCGTTGACTAATTTTTCGTTGAATCAAATGAGTGTTCGAGTGGGTTCGTTTTACAGTAGGTTGTGTGACTACTGAAGATGTATAAAACCTTAAAAGATCAAAGGGTCAACATACAGTCCGACAATAAAAATATAGGTTAGGTGTATAACCATCGTCCTGAAGACCAGAATCAACGGTAAGAGAGGAGGAGGGGTCACATCGAGAAGGTTGAAGTAAAAGAACTTTGAGAATGGTGTAGGGTTGGGACGGGGTTGGGAGTCTGAAAGTCGAACATGGAATTGGGAAGTAGGGTGGGAAAGGACTGTTGTTGGGGGATTTAGAGTAAACGGAAGTACGTGGAAAAGGAGACAATGTCTATTGTTACTATTGTCCTCATAGAGTGACACATACATACACTCTTTCTGTATATATACAGAAAGGTGTACAGGTGACCTTTTTCAGGAGAAATGGAGAATTCTCTGAAGGGATATTCTAAAGATCAAAGGTGGAATGGCGATTTGAGCACCTATAAAAAGTCAGGAATACTCAGAACTAATAAACCAACGTAAAATGTGACGACCCGAAGGGACTACCGAGTCGCCCATTTCTTAGACGGACGTTACGTCCTCTGCGTCCTCTGGACCCAAGTTAGAGACCCAGTCCTTCTAAGGGTCCTCATCCTTTACCGTTGGACGAGGTCATAAGAACGGACCTCTTAGGGTACCTGTCTCCTCGGACCACCCGTTGCCAGGTTTCTTTCCCAGAGTTTCTCCATCTGTCCTAACTCTCTGTTTAGAGTGTGACGTGTGACGGAATGTAACGACTTTTAGTTTTGTGTTGAAAAATATTCGTAAAACTACTTGATCTTTCTAGATCAATCTAGGGGATCTAACGTTTATGAGACCATCCCTTCACTTGAAAAAAGTAAAAAAAAAAACTTTCTAATAATTTTAATGAAAACTTTATTTATAAAAGTTATTGTTACCGTTTATAACCAATTTCTGAATTTACAAGGTTCAAGAGAAAATTTACAAAGTATAAATAATTACGTAAACTGGGGAGTTTATTGAGACTCTCAGTGACGTTACAGTGTCCTCGATTCTTCTTTTAAATTTAACGAGTTCAAGTATCTCCACCGCACACAAACTTGAAGCCGACGGACTGACACTTCGAGTAGGAGGGCAAGTAGTCTACTACGACTTAGTGGGCCATTTAATGAATGGGTCTTACGGAGTACGGGGTTCATTAGTTTAATCAACATTAAACCCAGATTCCTTATATCGTGAATGTCTTTTAACATATATCTCTACTACTACGTCTTCTTCCTTCTCCTCTTACTCCTCCTCCTCCTTTTCTACTATCTGTCGATGTATCTGTCTACTATCTATCGACCTATCGCCATCTATCTGTCTCGGACCACTCTTGCTTGAGTAATTCTACTGCGAAGACAAAGTTCATCGAATAGTCATCATTACGACTTTGGTTACGTCTTTTTCTTGAACAACTTCCAGTATTTTAGGCCAAGACGTTGTCTTAAAAGATCCAGTATACGTCGGCTGGTACAGACGTTTGATCTGACTCTTCTTCGATGGAAAAAAGAATTCGTGAAACGACTCATTTTACTGTTTCCACCATCCTCCCTTTTACGTTTCGATTAGTTATTAACTTGCTTCGATGTTTTGCTTGAACACGGATTCTTATTCTGTAACCCCTTCTCGTAATCGCGTTACTTAAATTTACGTTTCTTACAACGAATATATCCTTGAATCGGGTCCCCTTTTCTAATTTATTTTTAACTAAAAAGAGTTCTCTACGATAGTAAGTCTTGTAGTTCACCACCTGTGTTATCTATACCATTATTTGATTTTAAAATTATGGGTCTACTAGTTTCGAAACGAACTAAAAGGTTTAATTTTATTATACTTCGAAGGTTTCAGGGATCTGTCCCGGGTACTAGGGGTAATGAAAAGATAAAAGTATGACGACATGTAGAAATTTTCTCCCAAAAAAAAGACAAAAAACGAAAAACGTAATATACATCGAATACAGTAGGTAAAAATTCCCTAAAACCGGTTCAGAGTCAGGTGGTCGGGTATAAAATTCAAGAAGTATGCCACTCCGAACGCCACAAACTAAATAAAAAATTTTTAAGGATGTTTGAATATGTACATTATTCGTATTTTGTTTTTATTTTTATTCAACACACTTAATTTATAAAATTTCACCTTCACGAAACCTGGATCTTTATGTGTTGTTCACTTGAATCAATTACTTTTATGACGGTGTCTTCTTTTAAGTTCGGAAGAGGTCTTACATTCTACGTCTAAATGTACAACTATTTTCCGTGAGACCCGAAGGGAACACCGAGTCTGCCATTTCTTAGACGGACGTTACGTCCTCTGGACCCGAATTAAGGACCCACCCTTTCTAGGGGACCTCTTCCTTTACCGATTGGTGAAGTCATGTAAGCACGGACCTCCTAAGGTACCTGACTCCTCGGACCGCCTCCTCCTGCCCCATTCCCTCCCAGCATCAGAGTCTTCTCCAATGAGTCAACTCTTCCCATGAGGTGGCCGAAGTACTGGAGCTTCAGCTTTAGCATCATTCGTTCCAAAGAAATCCCAGGACTGATCTCCTTCAGATGGCCTGGTTGGATCTCCTTGCAGTCCAAGGGACTCTCAAGAGTCTTCTCCAACACCACAGTTCAAAAGCATCAATTCTTCGGCGCTCAGTCTTCCTCACAGTCCAACTCTCACACCCATTCATGACCACAGGAAAAACCATAGCCTTGACTAGACGGACCTTAGTTGGCAAAGCAATGTCTCTGCTTTTGAATATGCTATCTAGGTTGGTCATAACTTTTCTTCCAAGGAGTAAGCGTCTTTTAATTTCATGGCTGCAATCACCATCTGCAGTGATTTTGGAGCCCCCAAAAATAAAGTCTGACACTGTTTCCACTGTTTCCCCATCTATTTCCCATGAAGTGATGGGACCGGATGCCATGATCTTCGTATTCTGAATGTTGAGCTTTAAGCCAACTTTTTCACTCTCCTCTTTCACTTTCATCAAGAGGCTTTTTAGCTCCTCTTCACTTTCTGCCATAAGGGTGGTGTCATCTGCATATCTGAGGTTATTGATATTTCTCCCAGCATTAATTTTGACCACCAAAATGGAGATAATTATACTCTCAAGAAAGGAGGAATGTTGAGTGTTGCCATACTGCGGTTGTATTACAGAAAAAGTAAGATTATGGAACATCTAGCTATTAAATTAGAGAAGAAAAGGCCAACTTTGTATACCAATAGCTTTTTTTTTTTTTTTTTTGCACTTGCTGAAGTTAGAGATTTAAAACAAAAGGAAAAGCAGAATTCCTCTTAGGTTTAGAATACACCAGCAGGGAATCAGATCTAGAAACATTTTGTAGCAGTCATCTGTTCAATTCTCTGGACAGATTTTTTTTTTTACTCTTCTCTTACATGAGCTGGAGAGCTAGCTCATATCTTGCTTTTACCAATTTGAGATTTCCAGTATTTTTCTTTTTATCATTTTCTACCATCGCTAGCTTTCTCTCAAGCCCGTTTGTTTTTGCTCCATTTTCTGTGTTTTTAAGAGAAAACAAAAATTCTTCAGCAACCCAGGGAAGTTCAAGAGGGAGGGGATGTATGTGTAGCTGTGGTGATGTTGATGAATGGCAGAAACTAGCACAATATTGTAAAGCAGTTATCCTCCAGTTAAAAGTGCTTTAAAAGCTTATGGTGGTAAATAACAATGCTATTTTTAGCCTCTTTTTCCTTCATACTCAAAAATAATCATTCTTTTACCCTTTGCTCTTAGAAAGACTATTTTATTACTTCAGTATTTAGAACATGCTTCAGTTTCTCCAGGTTAAGTTTATAAAGTTCAGCAAACTACATGAAATTCCCATAATACAAAATAGAATATAATAATCATGTATTTCCATGAGATATTAGTACTGGTTTTTTTAATTTTATTTTTACTTTATTTTACTTTACAGTACTGTATTGGTTTTGCCATACATTTCTACTGTTTTATCACTTAAAAAAAATTAAACTATTGACTCCTTCTTTCAGCAAACTTAGCCCTCAGATATCATCATTTCATGTGTAAACTTGATCAAACTATCTCCACTTGTTACTAACAGAAACCTAGAAATTTTACTCTTAATAATAACTTATTTTGCTAAGGTTGTCAAATTAGTTCTCCAATTGATTAGCCAATTGGGCTTTTTTTTTTTTTTTGCCTAATTGGAAAGCTTTATTGACTTTTCTTATTATGTGTGTATTTAAATTACAAAAATAATTTATACTCCTCGTAAAAAATATTAGAAAACTTGGAAAACTATAAAAAAAATTCATAATTCCTCAACCTACAGATAGTCATTGTCAACATTCTGCTATGCGTTAATATTTATAATCATAGCAGTACATCCCAAAGAGTAATAAAGCACTTTATTTACAGATGTGTGAAAACTAGTCCTCTAGTTAGTAGGAAGAAAGAAAGAAAATGCTGTGCGTGGTAACTGTTGATACCTGTGTGTATCCATCAGACAATGGACACTAGCCATTTCGGCTTTGTGAGTCTTCTCTCCAGAAGACTGCTGGATGTCAGGACGAAAAAGCTGGCCCTTTTACCCAATAAAGGCAGTGTGTGTGTGTGTGTGTGTGTGTGAGTGTGTGTGTGTGTGTGCGCGCGCGCGCGCACTTGCATGGACGTGTGCACTCTCAGTTGTGTCCAACTCTTTGAGACCCCACGGGTGTAGCCTCCCAGGCTCTTCTGTCTGTGGGATTTTTCAGGCCAGAATGCTAGAGTGGGTTGCCGTGCCTTTCTCCAGGAGTTTATCCCAACACAGGGACCGAACCCACGTCTCTTGAGTCTCCTGCATTGGCAGGCAGATTCTTTACCACTCCTGCTGTCTGGGAAGCCCCAGTGCAGGCAATAAACATTTGAAAGACTATTTTCTTGTTTAGTCTTACTTTCTAGGACAGAAAATTATAAAACGGATCTGAACTGCTTCTTTGTAGAACAGATTTTACATAGTATAGTATAGTTTAATACATGTAACAGTATTTCAATAAATATTTATAGTCTAATTTTCCTTTTCAGCAACCTGATGTCATAGCATGGAAGGTGAAACAGGTTAATATAAAACCTCTAGGAAACTGATCAAGATGGCACGGTAGGAGAACTCAGAAATCACTCCCCTCTGTGAGCACATCAAAAACATATCTGCACATGGGGCTGTTCTCACTGAAAAGAAACTGGAGACTGGCAGAAAGACTCCTGAATACCCGAGGCTTTAAACAAGATCCACAAGTAGTCAGGGAGGAGGGGAGGAAAATCCATCAGGTCGCTATCTATGGTCCTGGGAGAGGAATCAGAGGGAAAGGAAGGTTACCTGGGCACAGACCCACCCTGGGGAGCAAGTAGTTCCAGCCGCAGTTCGGGTATACAAGTCCTGGGATCCTACAGAGAAGATGAGTCCCCAGGCTGGCTGGGGGGTGGCTGGGACTACGAGGGGTTCTGGGGAAAGCTGGAGTGGCATCTGGGTGGGGCAGAAGCGGCCACCACTGACACGCAAAGAGCACACCAGGTAAGTCCAGAACCCTGACGGCAGTCAGCCCACACCATCCACCGAGCTGAGGGTCTACGTGGCCCCAGCTGCTCCACATCAAGGCAGAGGACGCAGAGGCTTGCGGGGGGGTGGGCAGTGACCAGCTCTGAGGGACAAGGGAGACTGGGACCTGAGATTGTGTCCCATGAGAGAGGGTCACGATTGCTGGCACCTGACAGGCAGTGCGGAGGAGACAGCTCAAACCTCTGCCTGCAGCTGACACAAGCAAAGGCCCTCCTTGCTTCACCACCATCCCCCGCCCCCACTCTGGGGGAAGCATCCCAGTGCTGGGACAGGGAAAGCACGCACTTCAGGGGAACGGCCACGTCTATTTCTGCTTTATTGACTATGCCAAAGTCTTTGACGGTATGGATCACAATAAACTGTGGAAAATTCTGAAAGAGATGGGAATACCAGACCACCTGACCTGCCTCTTGAGAAATCTGTATGCAGGTCAGGAAGCAACAGTTAAAACTGGACGTGGAACAACAGACTGGTTCCAAATAGGAAAAGGAGTATGTCAAGGCTGTGTATTGTCACCCTGCTTATTTAACTTCTATGCAGAGTACATCATGAGAAACGCTGGACTGGAAGAAACACAAGCTGGAATCAAGATTGCCGGGAGAAATATCAACACCCTCAGATATGCAGATGACACCACCCTTATAGCAGAAAGTGAAGAGGAGCTAAAAAGCGTCTTGATGAAAGTGAAAGAGGAGAGTGAAAAAGTTGGCTTAAAGCTCAACATTCAGAAAACGGAGATCATGGCACCTGGTCCCATCACTTCATGGGAAATAGATGGGGAAACAGTGGAAACAGTGTCAGACTTTATTTTGGGGGGCTCCAAAATCANTCCTTGGAAGAAAAGTTATGACCAACATAGATAGTATATTCAAAAGCAGAGACATTACTTTGCCGACTAAGGTCCATCCAGTCAAGGCTATGGTATTTCCAGTAGTCATGTATGGATGTGAGAGTTGGACTGTGAAGAAGGCTGAGCTCTGCAAACAATCCTTCCTTCCTATATATTTTTTAGTCTCTAGGTCATGTCCAACTCTTTGCAACCCTATGGACTGTAGCCCACTAGTCTCCTCTGTCCATGGTATTTCCCAGGCAAGAATACTGGAGTTGGTTGCCTTTTCCTTCTCCAAGAGTCTTCCTGACCCAGGAATTGAACCCTGGTTCTCCTGCATTGTAGGCAGGTTCTTTTACCCTCTGGGCTTCCCTCATAGCTCAGTTGGTAAAGAATCCACCTACAATGTAGGAGACTCCAGTTCAATTCCTGGGTCAGGAAGATCCGCTGGAGAAGGGATAGGCTACCCGTTCCAGTATTCTTGGGCTTCCCTTGTGGCTAAGCTGGTAAAGAGTCTGCCTGCAATGTGGGACACCTGGGTTCAATCCCTGGGATGGGAAGATCGCCTGGCGAAGGGAAGGGCCACCCACTCCAGTATTGTGGCCTGGAGATTTCCATGGATTGTATAGTCTATGGGGTCCCAAAGATTTAGACATGACTTTACCCTCTGAACTACCTTTCTTTGCCTTTTACAAAGTGATTTTTGGTTGGTGGCTGCATGATTCCAGTCTCTGTCTCTGTCTTTTTGTGGTCATGTGCCTTCTGTATCTGTTTTTATTTTCTCTTCCTATGAGAGTACCAGACATGTTACTTTAGGACCAGCCGTCATGACCTCACCTAACTAATTACATCTGCAGAGACCCTTCTTCCGTATAAGGTCACATTCATGGGTATAGGCTATGAGTTCAATGATTCTTTTAGGAGGGCATAATTCATCCCGTAATAACCAGGATAGCAACTGATTATTTTATCTCTAGTAGATTTTGAGCCTTTTACAATTTCAGAATAGACTGGTTGAACTTGATTATCAGTAACATGATTTAGACAATAATTTGTTTTGTATTCCTTTGTTATATTTATGTGGATGGATACATTATTGAGTTGAAATATATTTATTGATCTCCTATCAGCAAGATGCTAGGCTGAAGGGAGGAAATTCATGCAAGTTAGACACAGATCTCTCTCTTTTTTTTTAAGAGCTTATATTTTAGAAACTGAAAGACATGAAGCATAAAATAATACAAATTCATAGCAGTCCCCAACTTTTTGGCATTAGGGAGTGGTTTTGTGGAAGACGATTTTTCCACAGATGGGGTGGTGGGGGGTGGTTTCAGGGTGATTGAAGCTCATTACATTTATTGTGCACTTTATTTCTACTATTATTAGTCAGCTCCACCTCAGATCATCAGGCATTGGATCCTGGAAGTTGGGCACTGCTCTCTTAAAAGATAGGGATTAAATGCAAGAAGGAGGAGAATGTCTGCGTAAGGAGATTTGCCAGCTAATAGTCACAGTTCAACAAAGCAGTGTTTCTTCTCCTGAATCAAATTATGAATGTGTAAAGATCTCCTTCTCACTCCTCAACTCCATCAGCACTTATGGTCTACATATGCTGTGACTTCAAGCATTTTTTTTCACGGTGTAGCCCAGATTAGTGATGCACTCTCTGTTAGGTTGGCAATGAGATAAATGCAGAAAGTGGGAGTAAATATTTTGAAAATTTTAGAGTACCTTGGTTAATTCTCTGTTTTCTTAATGTAGTTTTGTGGTTTTAATGTTCTTTTCCTCTTATTCTACTAAGTTTTCTTTGGATTTGATAAAAGTATACAGCAGTGATATATTAAAATTAAAAAAAATTAAACTGATTCTTCACTTCAGATATTTGAAATGCTCTGAAGTAAGAACTCTCTCCTGGAGAAGAGCCACATTTAAATGCATAGCAAGGTAAGGCCTCAGGCTAAAATCTCTTTTTCACCCACTTATCCCACAGAGACTTAACTATGAAGAGTTCAGGGGACTAGTGAGAGATTTAATTTTTTTGTTCCTATCCAGATTGATCCAGACTGTCTAGGAACGCATCTCAGGTATAAAGATAATTATCTTTTTAAAGAGAGAAAGATTGTGTCCTCATTACACCCAGGTCTGCAGTCACAGCCCTCTATCTGAAGCGGTTGAAGGAGCAGTAACGAATTGGCAGAGGGCTGATTTCTACTCTCAGCACTAACATCTTCCAGACTGATGACCTTGAATGTTTCAGCGCTTCACTCTTTACAAATCATTCCCATCTACCACAGAGAGATTTTTGCATCACGTTGAGCTTTGGCATGTGAACATTTTCTGCCATATTCAAAGGTCTCTATATATGGCAGAAATTAGGATATTATGGGAAATATTGCATTGATTGGGCTTCCCAGGTAGCCCACCCTATTGGTAAAGAAACTGCCTGAGAAATCAGGAAATGGAAGAGATGTGGGTTCAGTCCCTGAGGTGGGAAGATCCCCTAGAGGCTCCTCTGTTCATTTTTGCCCGAGGAATTCCATGGACAGAGGAGCCTGGCGGGCTACAGTCCTTGGGGTCGCAAAGAGTTGGACACAACTGAAGCAACTTAGCATGCATTCATGGTACTAACTCCTCAGGGATACATAAACAAGAAAATTGTTCCCTAAGTTAAGTCTTAAGCAAAAATAAAGATGTGGACATTTCTTGAGTATTTTTGTTTTTTTTTTTTTTTCTTGAGATTTTAAGGATTTTTTTAACTAAGGCATAGCAGAGGATCTTCACAAGTTAACAATCTGTGCATTGGATCAGTTCACTTCAGTAGCTCAGTCGTGTCCCACTCATTGAGAACCCATGGACTGCAGCACGCCAGGCCTTCCTGTCCATCGCCAACTCCTGGAGTTTATTCAAACTCATGTCCATTGAGTCAGTGATGCCATCCAACCATTTCATCCTCTGTCATCCCCTTCTCCTCTCACCTACAATCTTTCCCAGCATCAGGGTCTTTTCCAATGAGTCAGCTCTTTGCATTGGGTGGCCAAAGTATTGGAGTTTCAGCTTCAACATCAGTCCTTCCAATGAACATTCAGGACTGATTTCCTTTAGGATGGATTGGATGGATCTCCTTGTAGTCCAAGGCACTCTCGAGAATCTTCTCCAGCACCGCAATTCAAAGGCATCAATTCTTTGCTGCCTTTATAGTCCAGCTTCCTTTATAGTCCAACTCTCACATCCATATATGACTACTGGAAAAACCACAGCCTTGACTATATGGACCTTTGTTGGCAAAGTAATGTCTCTGCTTTTTAATATGCTGTCTAGGTTGGTCATAACTTTCCTTCCAAGAAGTAAGCGTTTTGTAATTTCATAGCTGCAGTCACGATCTGCAGTGATTCTGGAGCCCAGAAAATAAAGTCTGCCACTGTTTTAACTGTTTTCCCATCAATTTGTCAGGAAGTGATGGGACTGGATGCCATGATCTTCGTTTTCTGAATGTTGAGCTTTAAGCCAACTTTTTCACTCTCCTCTTTCACTTTCATCAAGAGGCTCTTTAGCTCCTCTTCACTTTCTGCCATAAGGGTGGTGTCATCTGCATATCGGAGGTTATTGATATTTCTCCCGGCCATCTTGATTCCAGCTTGTGCTTCTTCCAGCCCAGCATTTCTCATGATNGATATTTCTCCCTGCAATCTTGATTCCAGCTTGTGTTTCTTCTAGTCCAGCGTTTCTCATGATGTACTCTGCATAGAAGTTAAATAAGCAGGGTGACAATATACAGCCTTGACATACGCCTTTTCCGATTTGGAACCAGTCTGTTGTTCCATGTCCAGTTCTAACTGTTGCTTCCTGACCTGCATACAGATTTCTCAAGAGGCAGGTCAGGTGGTCTGGTATTCCCATCTCTCTCAGAATTTTCCACAGTTTATTGTGATCCACACAGTCAAAGGCTTTGGCATAGTCAATAAAGCAGAAATAGTGTTTTTCTGGAACTCTCTTGCTTTTTCCATAATCCAGAGGATTTTGGCAATTTGATCTCTGGTTCCTCTGCCTTTTCTAAAACCAGCTTGAACATCTGGAAGTTCACGGTTCACGTATTGGTGAAGCCTGGCTTGGAGAATTTTGAGCATTACTTTACTAGCATCTGAGATGAGTGCAATTGTGCGGTAGTTTGAGCATTCTTTGGCATTGCCTTTCTTTGGGATTGGAATGAAAACTGACCTTTTCCAGTCCTGTGGCCACTGCTGAGTTTTCCAAATTTGCTGGCATATTGAGTGCAGCACTTTCACAGCATCATCTTTCAGGATTTGTTGTTGTTGTTTTCTTTTTTTCCAGTTCAGTACATTAAAAGTTTAATTAAATCTGTTGAACAGTTTTATCTGTGATAAGCCTTGTACTAGTTTTTTTTTTTTAATTTTAATTTTTACTTTATTTTACTTTAGAATACTGTATTGGTTTTGCCATACATTGACATGAATCCACCACGGGTGTACATGCGTGCCCAAACATGAACCCCCCCTCCCACCTCCCTCTGCGTAAGCCATCTTTCAGGATTTGAAACAGCTCAACTGGAATTCCATCACCTCCACTAGCTTTGTTCATAGTGATGCTTTCTAAGGCCTACTTGACTTCACTTTCCAAGATGTCTGGCTCTAGATTAGTGATCACATCATCATGATTATCTGGGTTGTGAAGATCTTTTTTGTACAGTTCTTCTGTGTATTCTTGCCACCTCTTCTTAATATATTTTGCTTCTGTTAGGTCCATACCATTTTTGTCCTTTATCAAACCCATCTTTGCATGAAATATTCCCTTGGTATCTCTAATTTTCTTAAAGAGATCTCTAGTCTTTCCCATTCTGTTGTTTTCCTCTATTTCTTTGCATTGATCACTGAAGAAGGCTTTCTTATCTCTTCTTGCTATTCTTTGGAACTCTGCATTCAGATGCTTGTATCTTTCCTTTTCTCCTTTGCTTTTCGCCTCTCTTCTTTTCACAGCTATTTATACCTACCCTTTTTCTTACTTACTACAACCAAACACATTTGCTTCACATACTGTCTGAGAGATTACATGTGTCCCCTTGACTTTTCTGCCTCAAGCCTCTTTACTTGATAAGGTAGGATTAACCTTATCATTTATCCCTTTTCCTCTGAAATGGTAACATTAGGGCCCCTTTATTAAAAAAAATAATGATAGTTCAATCTTTGAATGCAAAACTCTTTATGATAATGCCAATTTAATTCATTGGAAATATATTTCTCTCTTTTTTTTTAATCCTATTTAACCTGTATAACATGACATTGTATATTCTAAACTAGCGGAATAGTAAGCAACTGGCCAAACAATGAATGGACTTAATTTCTTCCACTGATTCATTTACTGTTTATCTGGACTTCCAAGTTTGTCATTAAGCTTTCTCCTAACTGTTCCTCTGATACCAAGGTTAAACTTGTGAATTTCTGTAGAAATTATTATAACTCACATGACAGTGATCGCATCTTGCTCATTAATAGAGTGATTTGTATAATTGTCAGTTTTCTTGGGCTTCCCTTTGGCTCAGCTGGTAGAGAATCCACCTGCAATGGAGGAGACCTGGGTTTGAAATATTGTGTAACATATCAAACATGGATTTTTAGGTCTAGTAGTCTAGGGTTCAAGCCCAACCCTTTCACTTACTACCCATTCCTTGATGAACTTGGGCAATCATTTTATTCTCATTTTGGTCAGTTTCTTCATTTATTTAGTTTTAATACTTTTCAAGATTGCAGTGAGAAATACATACATACATGTGTATATCTTGTGCAGCAAATAGAAAATAATAAATTATCACTGTATTTACAGTTATCCAATGTGTTTAACTTAGGAAACAACTCAGAATCATTTAGTTATTATTGCAATGAAAATATGGTATCTTGTTATATTCCACATTCAATAAATATTTGTAGCTTCACTTTCTCACTTTCTCTTTGGGCTTCCCTGGTGGCTCAAATGGTAAAGCATCTGCCTGCAATGCGGGATACCCAGGTTCAATCCCTGGGTCAGAAAGATCCCCTGGAGAAGGAAATGACAACCCACTCCAGTACTCTTGCCTGGAAATTCCATGTATGGAGGAGCCTGGTAGGCGACAGTCCATGGGGTTGCAAAGGGTCGGACATGACTGAATGACTTCACTCTTTTGAGTGGTGTTTGTCATTGTTCCTTTTGGATTCAGTCACATCATGAACTTATAATGAAACTTTTCCTTGGAGTGGTTGTGAGAGAGCTTATCTATCTATCTATTTACCTACCTATCTATCTATCTCTCTGTCATCTTAATTTAGGGCAAAGGAAAATGGGTTGACATTTAAAAAAATGACTATAAATAGTGGTAATGTGAATATGAGTCATAAACTTTATAAATTTAATGCGTTGCTTCTTGCCCTAAAGCCTTCAAATAATGAGAATATTATTAAAAGATGACTATAAAAGAGAACATAGATAAGAGTCCATTATTTCCCAAATGGATGTTTTTTCTTAAAAACATTTGGTTCAGAAACTGATCTTTATCAACTCAACCCATGTGAGTGCATATAAATTTCCTAGTACCCAGAAATAAGAGGAAAAAGAAGACAGCACTAACACCAGCATGAGGATGAGGCTAATTCAGTTCAGTTTTTGAGTTCAGATTAGCTATTTCAGTTATTGGCCAGTGTGGTTTAGGTGATTAGCACACCCGGAAAGAAAATATGATCACTTTTTTTTATTATGTTCTTTGTGTTGAGCTTCCTTAAACGATTGTCTGCCTTAATGCCTTAGCAACTAAAAAGTATTTGATAAAAGGATTCAAAAGACAAAAAAGAAATGAGCAGACTAGTTTATCCCGGAAATTCTAACCAGAAATGAAACGCATACAGCATGACTTAGCTGATGAGAGCAAAGGGTTAAAAAGGCTTTTATTCAACTATTGGAAGGTAATACTTTGCTGATTGAATAATGAACGTTTCAATAAAGAAACAGTGGTGGTGGTGGTCTAGTTGCTAAGTCATGTCTGACTCTTGTGACCCAATGAACTGTACTCCGCCACACTCCTCTGCCCATGAAATTTACCAGACAGCAAGACTGGAGTGGGTTGCTTCTTCAGGGGATCTTCCAGACCCAGGGATCCAATCTGTGTCTTCTGCATTGTAGCTGGAAAGGCTAACAAATTCAAATGTTTATGTAATAGATAGGCCACTGCAAATTGCAAGAATTTTTAAAATAAAGAACTCAAATTATATTTAAGTAATAAAAGTTACATTCTTTACCAAATGTTTGATTAACAGAACATCATGTTGAGTTTTTCTATTCCCAAATACAAGTTTCAAGTGTCAGACTTGAAATTTGTAACTTCTCTTTCACCATATTACTTGCATGAAATTGCTTTTTAAAATTTCAGTGCAAAAGCATTGATTTTTGCATTTAGGTGGGCTTTCCCCCCCTCTTGATAGCTTTTCCTTTGTTAGACTTTAAGTCTACAATTTGCAAAATCAATAAAAACACAGCTTTCCCCAAGAAAGAAAAGTCCTCCGGAGGTTTACCTGAGAGTGTCTCGGGCAAGATTCCTGTGACCTTGAACTATTTGTAAAGTACCAGTGGTGACTTTTCAGAGCATCACATCAAAATTGGTTTTCTGTCTCCAAGGAAGGTTAGGCGTGTAATGTCAGGAACAGCTGGGATAAAGGCAACAATTATATGTCAGCTCTGCTTTCTTTTCAAAGAGAGCATTTTCCCAGGCTGACACATTGCTGGGGAGAAAAAGGACACACACAAAAGTTTGTTTTCATTTTCAATTATTTTTGGAGATATGGAGCTTGTGACAAGCCAATAATAGTAAACAAAAATGACAAGAATTGACACTGGTGACCGTAACATGTGGACGCCACTGTGGTTACTACCCACTGGGGTCGGCCCCTTTCAATTTTATGAGTTTGGAGAAGAGGAAGGAAAGGAATCCAGAAAGCCATACCCATTTAATAAGGTTTTGCTGGCTCTAAAAATACACACTCAACCATGCCTTTGAAACTCCCACCATTTAAAGAATATTGAAATAATTGCTGAGCATGAAATCACTGCAAAACAGTGTAAGATTGACTTCACCAAGCATCCCAGCCCCTTCTGAAGTCTGAGGCTGTCCATCGTTCACACGTTTATAGGGACTTATTTGTGTTGTTTGAGAGCTAGTCGTAAAAAGATCGTTGTAAAAAAAACTGTTGAAACTCACCTACGACTAATTACTGTTTAATCTACACTTTATAAAATGTAAAAAAAAAAAGAAGAAAACTTTCATTTATTGAAGACAGTTGTGTGGGCTTGCTGGCAGAAGGAACTGCTATGTTATGTTATGAAATAATCAAAGGAAAAACCCTCTAATGCGCTTTTCATAACATTTAAAGGAGGTATTCTAATATCATAGAAACCTTGGGGGAAGGTTGCAGACAAAAAGCTACATAATTAAATTTCAGTTAAAGGCCTGCCAGAAAGGGATTAAATCAATGGTCCTGTTATTCTTGGTAGATGTTACAATGTGGGCTGAACCAACAGAGTAAACACCAGCCATGAGAAGTTGTCCTGGTTGAGGTTTCTACTTTATCAGGATTTTCAACTATTTATTTTCAAAGCTGACCATAGATTTTTAAATGCAAGGGGTAAAAATTCTCTTGTTTTACTGATTAAAAATTCAATGACATTTTGCTGAATGCTTTTTATTTTAACATTTGTCATCTTCTATGTTGGAAAAATAAGCTGAAGGAAGAGAAGGAGAAAATATTTAAAGTCTAACCATCCTTGGTTTGTGATTCATTTTAGGCTGGCATTTACAGTAGGCCAACTCTAGGTTTATTTGTTTGTTTGAACTGAACATTTTCCATCTTGGCACGTCTCCCAGGGTATTAATTTGACCTTTCCAAATAATTAGGGAGGAATAGGTGAGCATTAAACCCAGCAAGGTGCCAGAAGGAGACCTGCATAAGTATGGGCTGATAAAAATCGTTAGCAAAGTCATAGGTTGGCAGACTGTTAGGGCAGATGGTGAAAGATCTTTATTTTCCTTCCAGACTTTCGAAAACAAACACAAGTAAACAAACACTATGAACCTGGAGGACGTTCTGCTAAGTGAAATAAGCCAGCCACAGAAGGACAAATACTCTGTGATTCCACTCATATTGAAGTTAGGAGATAAATAGGTCCCTGGACCAGGCAGCTGATGTTTGTCAACTGGAGCAAAACTGAAGTTTTTGTCTTCAGCCAGAGAAGAACAATGACTTTTTCCCTTCCTCTACTGATATGGAGGGAATAACTAACCGGGGGAATTTGCTGCAACAAAAATGGAAATGAGTGAACAACCTATGACACATACCAGCCTTCTGGTAGCTCAGACCATAAAGAATCTTCCTTGTTTCTCCTGGTTTCATACATAATCCAGTGCAGGAGACTTGGGTTCAGTCCCTGGGTTGGGAAGAACCCCTGGAGAAGGAAAATGGCAACCCACTCCTGTATTCTTGCCTGGAGAATCCCATGGACAGAGGAGCCTCACGGGCTTCAGCCCATGGGGTCGCAAAGAGTTGGACACGACTGAGCGACTAACACTACAAGAGATAAAAAATCTCAGTTGTTCTTAAGTGGTTACTATTGACAAACATTTGTAGCTGGACTTCTGTTTCACAGAGCTAATTACTCTCTGACTCTATATAGATTAAACTCTGCACCTGCTGTGCTTCCCCTCCTTACACTCTCTTGTAGCATTTTGCATTTCAGAAGGAAGGCCGTGGTCCAATAACTTTAGGGACATTAGACCCACTTGCTGAGTTGCCTGATGTCAGTTGTGGCCATTTTGCAACTTTGCAAAAGAAAAAAAAAGTTACAAGACCCTCAAGAGGATATAACATCTCTCCTTATTCCTGAGAAGAGGGGCACAGTTCTTGAGGCACTAGCCTGCTGTGTTTCCCTTTTGCCTGGCAAAAAGGATAAAGTTGCTCTTTTCTGTTTTCCACAAACTCTGTTGCTATACTTCTGTTTGGCATCAGTGGACAGGGAGCCAAGATTTTCCCAACAATTGTTGTTGCTCAATTGCCAAGTCATGCCTGACTCTTTGCCACCCCATGGACTACAGCACTGTCCTTCACTATCTCTCCGAGTTTGCTCAAATTCGTGTCTGTTGAGTCCGTGATGTACTGGCAACAATATGAAGTATCTAAAATGGTCTGCCTCTTAGGAGTAGACTGAAGAATAGTAATAACAAGAGACTGAGAAAAGAGGGTTCTGGGGCTGGTTGCTCAGTGAGTAGAGAGTGTCACTTATGCAAGATGAATGCATTCTAAGGATCTGCGGTACAGCACTGTGGCTGTAATTAACAGTATTGTTACAATTTGTTAACAAGGTGACACTCATGTTAAGTGTTCTTGCCATAATGTAAAAAAAAATAAAAGTGGGAAAAGAAAAGAACCGAGCCTGGCAGTTCTGAATGAGAGAAACAGTGCCATTGTGTGGATGGCCATCAGCAATTGGGCATAAAGCCTCCAAGTAGCTTCAGTACTTTGAGTGGGTAGAAGGGGAAGGATTCGAAGGGTGCAATCATGGAAAAAGTGCTTGTGTTTATTCAGATAGAGCATTCAAAGAGAAAACTAGTGAGGAAGTTTTTCTCTGCTTGCCTAAAGCCACGGAGCTTGAAAAATTCTGCCATTTTAGCTGCAGACAGGAATTCATGGAAATTTTGAGCCAGACATTTTTCCTGAGGGCATTTACAAACCATCCCCAGCAGTGGTCACATTTAAATATACTGGAGGAAAGGGAAGTAAATGTCCCTACACATTACAAATGCTGTTGATGAAGTCTGCGTGCATTCAGAATTTCACTTGGGAGTGATTTAGCCATCAAGACTGTGGACCCCTGAAGTCACATATTAGCTCTGAGCTGAGAAAAATCTGGATGTTAAGGAAAGAGAGGGATACTGAAGCAGACTGAAGTGGCCCAGGACCAGAACATGAAAGTGGAGGAAGCTTGGCACAGGCCCAAGTCCCTCATCACACGTGGCTAAAGATGGTACCAATATTCTGGCGGGTAGTATTGGTATTTAATGCCACACACAAAAGATAGCTATATATGTGTACACGAGCACTGTTAAAGTCATGTGTGTGTGTGTGTGTGTGTATGTGTGTGTAGGTTTTCTCTAGTGACTCCTGGGGAGTGGTAAAGAATCCTCCTGCAATGCAGGAGACATGGGTTCAATCCCTGGATTAGGAACAGCATTTAGAGAAGGAAACGGCAACCCACTCCATCATTGCTGCCTGGATAATCCCATGGACAGAGGGGCCTGGCAGGCTATAGTCCATGGGGTCATGAAAGAGTTGGGCATGACTTAGTGACTAAAACAACAACAGCAAAAAATATATGTATATATAATGTGTATGTATACAAAGTGAAGTCACTCAGTCGTGTCCGACTTTTTGTGACCCCATGGACTGTCGCCTATCAGGCTCCTCCGTCCATGGGATTTTCCAGGCAAGATTGCTGGAGTGGATTGCCATTTCCTTCTCCAGGGGATCTTCCTGACCCAGGAATCGAACCCGGGTCTCCCGCATTGCAGGCAGATGCTTTACCGTCTGAGCCACGACGCACATAATACTAAGATACATACATACATACTTACTATTTCACATGTTTTATATTCTTACATATATACACATAAACTTATTTTTAGTTATTGGGCTTCCTTGATGACTAAGCAGTATAGAATCTGCCTGCAGATGCAGGAGACCTGAGTTCGATCCCTGGGTGGGGAAGATCCTGTGGAGAAGGAAATGGCAACCCACTTCAGTTATTCTTGCCTGAGAAGTCCCATGAACAGAGGAGCTTGTATATAGACATATAAACATATTCTTAGTTACAGGCTTTACTTTTTCCATGAATTATTTTATTTCCTTTAAAATAAAACCTTCAGATTAAATAAAGTTTCAGATATTTATGGACCATCTCCTGAATCGTATTTGTAATCACAGTCTACAGGCCAAAAGTACATTAACAGGGAAAACTAGTTCATTAGAGGTGTTACCCGCAGCCATGCCCTTTAACTGGAGCCTGGGTTTCCAGCTGTCTGTGGATACTGTTCTCTGTTGTTTCACTGACATTCAGAGCCCACCCAAGTCCTTGGCTCAAAGCTCTGTGACTGAACAAATGATAATCCTCAAGGGACAGTTCCCTTTCAGTTCAGTTCAGTCATTCAGTCATGTCCGACTCTTTGCAACCCCATGCATGGACTGCAGCATGCCATGCCTCCCTGTCCATCACCAACTCCCAGAGTTTACTCAAACTCATGTCCATTGAGTTGGTGATGCCATCCAACCATCTTGTCCTCTGTCATCCCCTTCTCCTCCCATCTTCAATCTTTCCCAGCATCAGGGTCGTTTCAAATGAGTCTGTACTTTAGATCAGGTGGCCAAAGTCTTGGAGCTTCAGCATCAGTCCTTCCAATGATTATTCAGGACTGATCTCCTTTAGGATGGACTGCTTGGATCTCCTTGCAGTCCAAGGGACTCTCAAGAGTCTTCACCAACACCACAGTTCAAAAGCATCAATTCTTCTGCGCTCAGGTTTCTTTATAGTCCAAATCTCACACCCATACATGACTACTGGAAAAACCGTAGCTTTGACTAGATGGACCTTTGTTGGCAAAGTAATGTCTCTCTGCTTTTTAATATGCTGACTAGGTTGGTCATAATTTTTCTTCCAAGGCACAAGCGTCTTTTTATTTCATGGCTGCAGTCTCCATCTGCAGTGATTTTGGAGCCCCCAAAATAAAGTCCGTCACTGTTTCCACTGTTTCCCCATCTATTTGCCATGAAGTGATGAGGTTATTGATATTTCTCCCAGAAATCATGATTCCAGCTTGTGCTTCATCCAGCCCAGCACTTCTCATGATGTACTCTGCATAGAAGTTAAATAAGCAGGGTGACAATATACAGCCTTGACCTACTCCTTTCCCTATTTAGAACCAGTCTGTTGTTGCATGTGCAGTTCTAACTGTTGCATTTACTTCATCTAAACTAAGTAAAGCCTCAAAAAATATGGGGGATGTTAGAAAATGACATTAGCTCCAGAGTCCTTTTTTTTTTCTTTTCAGAGTAGAAAACAAAAGGTGTGAGTATGCATGCTCCAAGAAAAAAAGAAAAAAAAGAATATGGGTTTAGGTGAGTTATTAAGGCCACTGACCAAATACCCTAAGAAGTGGAATTTGAAATATGACAAGGAAGAGGCTTAAAATAAGTTAATTTACATATTGTGAAACAGTACAATTTCAGACATATTTGTCACAGGAATGTGGCCACACGAACAAAGACCTGCGTTTGTATCTCAATCCTGCTCAGGTTTACAAACAATTAATGCGACCATGCAAGTTTCACTTTTTTATGGAATCAGATAATAATTATCTAAATAATCAGCTAAACTGTTTCCTGTACTTGCTGTGTGCCAACGACTATCTTGAGTGTTTTACATGTGTTATCTCTTTGGTCTTCACAAGGGCCACTGAAGATGAAGCTGAAGAGGCTACATAAATTGTCACAAAGCTACCAAAGGTAGTGTCAGGACTAAGCATAGTGTCAGGAGAAAGGCAGTGTCAGGACTAAGGCTCTCTGACTCCAGGTCTGGGCTGTTAAAGGCTCTATTATTTGCTCTTCTTTTGTACAGTACTGTCACAAGATTTAAAGAAGGGACACTAAATAAGTTTTGCAAATATTGGGTATGATGCTTCTGAGATCTCCATGATAATGAATAATATTAAAACCATCCCTACAGCATTTCTTATTCAATTGGGGTGAAAATAAAGGTATCTTGGGGCTTCCCTGATGGCTCAGATGGCAAAGAATCTGCCTGTAATGAAGGAAATGAGAGTTTGATTCTGGGATCAGGAAGATCCTGTGAGGAAGGGAATGGCAGCCCACTCCAATATTCTTGCCTAATCTCAAAAACGAATTATCTCAGATTGTTTCCAAGGCAAATCATTCAATATCACAGTGATCCAAGTCTATGACCCAATAATGCTGAAGATGCTAAAGTGTAAGGTTCTATGAAGACCTATAAGACTTTCTAGAACTGATACTAAAAAAAAAGATGTCCTCTTCATTATAGGGGATAGGAATACAGAAGTAAGAAGTCAAGAGATACTTGAAGTAACAGGAAAATTTGGCCTTGTGTACAAAATAAAGTGGGGCAAAGGCTAACAGAGTTGTGCCAAGAGAACCCACTGGTCATAGCAAATTCCCTCCTTCAACAACACAAGAGAAGACTGTATACATGGACATCACCAGATGGTCAATACTGAAATCAGATTGATTATATTCTCTGCAGCCAAAGATGGAGAAGCTCTATACAGTCAGCAAAAACAAGACAGGGAGCTGACTGTGGCTCAGATCATGAATTCCTTATTGTCAAATTCAGACTGAAATTGAAGAAAGTAGGTAAAACCACTAGACCATTCAGATATGACCCAAATCAAATCCCTAATGATTACACAGTGGGAGTGACAAATAGATTCAAGGGATTAGATGTGATAGACAGGGTGCCTGAAGAACTATGGACAGAGGTTTGTGACATTGTACAGGAGGCAGTGATCAAGACCATCCCCAAGAAAAAGAAATGCAAAAAGGCAACATGGCTGTCTGAGGAAGCCTTACAAACAGCTGAGAAAAGAAAAGACGCAAAAGGCACAGGAGAAGAGGAGAGATATAGGAGTTGAAGGCAGAGTTCCAACAAATAGCAAGAAGAGATAAGAAAGCCTTCCTCATCGATCAATGCAAAGAAATAGAGGAAAACAATAGAATGGGAAAGACTAGAGATCTCTTCAAGAAAATTAGATTACCAAGGGAACATTTCATGCAAAGATGGGCTCAATAAAGGACAGAAATGGTATGGACCTAACAGAACCAGAAAATATAAAGAAGAGGTGGCAAGAATACACAGAAAGAAAGAAATTGGAGTCGCTCAGTCGTGACCATCTCTTTGTGACCCCATGGATTGTAGCCTACCAGCCTCCTCCATCCATGGGATTTTCCAGGCAAGAATACTGGAGTGGGTTGCCATTTCCTTCTCCAGGGGATCTTCCCAACCCAGGGATTGAACTTGAGTCTCCTGCATTTCAGGCAGACTCTTTACCATCTGAGCCACCAGGGAAGCCCCAGGGAAGAATAAACAGAGGAACTATACAAACAAGATCTTCATGGCCCAGATAACCAGGATGCTGTGATCACTCACCTAGAACCAGGCATCTTGGAGTGCGAAGTCAAGTGGGCCTTAGGAAGCATCACTACGAACAAAGCTAGCGGAGGTGATGGAATTCCAGTGGAGCTATTTCAAATCCTGAAAGATGATGCTGTGAAAGTGCTGCACTCAATATGACAGCAAGTCTGGAAAAGTCAGCAGTGGCCACAGGACTGGAAAGGGCAATTTTCATTCCAATCCCAAAGAAAGGCAATGCCTAAGAAGGCTGAGCACCGAAGAATTGATGCTTTTGAACGGTGGTGTTGGAGAAGACTCTTGAGGGTCCCTTGGACTGCAAGGAGATCCAACCAGTCCATTCTGAAGGAGATTAACCCTGGGATTACTTTGGAAGAAATGATGCTAAAACTGAAGCTCCAGTACTTTGGACACCTCATGAGAAGAGTTGACTCATTGGAAAAGACTCTGATGCTGGGAGGGATTGGGTGCAGGAGGAGAAGGGGACGACCTTGGATAAGATGGCTGGATGGCATCACTGACTCGATGGATGTGATTCTGAGTGAACTCCGGGAGTTGGTGATGGACAGGGAGGCCTGGCGTGCTGTGATTCATGGGGTCGCAAAGAGTCGGACACGACTGAGCGACTGAACTGAACTGAACTGAAGAATGTTCAAATTACCACACAATCGCACTCATCTCACACACTAACAAAGTAATGCTCAAAATTCTCCAAGCCAGACTTCAACAGTATGTGAACTGTGAACATCCAGATGCTCAAGCTGGATTTAGATAAAACAGAGGAACCAGAGATCAAATGGCCAATATCCATTCAGTTCAGTTCAGTTCAGTTCAGTTGCTCAGTCATATCCGACTCTTTGTGACCCCATGAATCGCAGCATGCCAGGCCTCCCTGTCCATCACCATCTCCCGGAGTTCACTCAGAATCACATCCATCGAGGCAGTGATGCCATCCAGCCATCTCATCCTCTGTCGTCCCCTTCTCCTCCTGCACCCAATCCCTCCCAGCATCAGAGTCTTTTCCAATGAGTCAACTCTTCTCATGAGGTGGCCAAAGTACTGGAGTTTCAGCTTTAGCATCATTCCTTCCAAAGAAATCCCAGGGCTGATCTCTTTCAGAATGGACTGGTTGGATCTCCTTGCAGTTCAAGGGACTCTCACGAGTCTTCTCCGGGGCCACAGTTCAAACGCATCAATTCTTCTGCACTCAGCTTTCTTCACAGTCCAACTCTCACATCCATACATGACCACAGGAAAAACCATAGCCTTGACTAGATGGACCTTAGTCGGCAAACTAATGTCTCTGCTTTTGAATATGCTATCTATGTTGGTCATAACTTTTCTTCCAAGGAGTAAGCGTGTTTTAATTTCATGGCTGCAGTCACCATCTGCAGTGATTTTGGAGCCCCCCCAAAATAAAGTCTGACACTGTTTCCACTGTTTCCCCGTCTATTTCCCATGAAGTGATGGGACCAGATGCCCCGATCTTAGTTTTCTGAATGTTGAGCTTTAAGCCAACTTTTTGACTCTCCTCTTTCACTTTCATCAAGAGGCTTTTGAGTTCCTCTTCACTTTCTACCATAAGAGTGGTGTCATCTGCATATCTGAGGTTATTGATATTTCTCCCGGCAATCTCGATTGCAGCTTGTGCCTCTTCCAGCCCAGTGTTTCTAATGATGTACTCTGCACAGAAGTTAAATAAGCAGGGTGACAATATACAGCCTTGACATACTCCATTTCCTATTTGGAACCAGTCTATTTTTCCATGTCCAGTTCTAACTATTGCTTCCTGACTTGCATACAGGTTTGTCAAGAGGCAGGTTAGGTGGTCTGGTATTTCATCTCTTTCAGAATTTTCCACAGTTTATTGTGATCCACACAGTCAAAGGCTTTGGCATAGTCAATAAAGCAGAAGTAGATGTTTCTCTGGAACTCTCTTGCTTTTTTGATAATCCAGCAGATGTTGGCAATATGATCTCTGGTTCCTCTGCCTTTTCTAAAACCAGCTTGAACATCTGGAAGTTCATGGTTCACGTGTTGCTGAAGCCTGGCTTGGAAAATTTTGAGCATTACTGTACTAGCATGTGAGATGAGTGCAATTGTACAGTAGTTTGAGCATTCTTTGGCATCTCCTTTCTTTGGGATTGGAATGAAAACTGACCTTTTCCAGTCCTGTGGCCACTGATGAATTTTCCAAATTTGCTGGCATATTGAGTGCAGCACTTTCACAGCATCATCTTTCAGGATTTGAAATAGCTCAACTGGAATTCCATTACCTCCACTATCTTTGTTCGTAGTGGTGCTTTTTAAAGCCCACTTGACTTCACATTCTAGGATGTCTAGCTCTAGGTGAGTGATCACACCATCGTAACTATCTGGGTCATGAAGAACTTTTTTGTACAGTTCTTCTGTGTATTCTTGCCACCTCTTCTTAATATCTTCTCCTTCTGTTAGGTCCATACCATTTCTGTCCTTTATCAAGCCCATCTTTGCATGAAATGTTCCCTTGGTATCTCTAATTTTCTTGAAGAGATCTCTAGTCTTTCCCATTCTGTTGTTTTTCTCGATTTCTTTGCACTGATTGATGAGGAAGGCTTTCTTATCTCTTCTTGCTATTCTTTAGAACTCTGCATTCAGATGTTTATGTCTTTCCTTTCCTCCTTTGCTTTTCATTTCTCTTCTTTTCACAGCTATTTGTAAGGCCTCCTCAGAAAGCCATTTTGCTTTTTTGCATTTCTTTTCCATGGAGGTGGTCTTGATCTCTGTCTCCTGTACAATGTCATGAACCTCCGTCCATAGTTCATCAGGCACTCTATCAGATCCAGTCCCTTAAATCTATTTCTCACTTCCACTGTATAAGCATAAGGGATTTGATTTAGGTCATACCTAAATGGTCTAGTGGTTTTCCCTGCTTTCTTCAATTTAAGTCTCAATTTGGCAATAGGAGTTCATGATCTGAGCCACAGTCAGCTGCTGGTCTTGTTTCTGTTGACTGTATAGAGCTTCTCCATCTTTGGCTGCAAAGAATATAATCAATCTGATTTTGGTGTTGACCATCTGGTGATGTCCAAGTGTAGAGTCTTCTCCTGTGTTGTTGGAAGAGGGTGTTTGGTATGACCAGTGCATTTTCTTGGCAAAATACTATTAGTTTTTGCCCTGCTTCATTCCATATTCCAAGGCCAAATTTGCCCGTTACTCCAGGTGTTTCTTGACTTCCTACTTTTGCATTCCAGTCCCCTATAATGAAAAGGACATCTTTTTTGGGTGGTATTTCTAAAAGGTCTTGTAGGTCTTTATAGAACTGTTCAACTTCATCTTCTTCAGCATTACTGGTAGGGGCATGGACTTGGATTACTGTGATATTCAATGGTTTGCCTTGGAGACGAACAGAGATCATTCTGTTGTTTTTGAGATTGCATCCAAGTCCTGCATTTTGGACTCTTTTGTTGACAATGATGGCTACTCCATTTCTCCTAAGGGATTCCTGCCCACAGTAGTAGGTATAATGGTCATCTGAGTTAAATTCACCCATTCCAGTCCAGTTTAGTTTGCTGATTCCTAGAATGTCGACATTCACTCTTGCCATCTCCTGTTTGACCACTTCCGATTTGCCTTGATTCATGGACCTGATATTCCAGGTTCCTATGCAATATTGCTCTATACAGCATTGGAACTTGCTTCTGTCACCAGTCAGATTGACAAATGGGTATTGTTTTGCTTTGGTTCCATCCCTTCATTCTTTCTGGAGTTATTTCTCTGCTGATCTCCTGTAGCATATTGGGCACCTACCGACCTGGGGCGTTGGTGATGGACAGGGAAGCCTGGCGCACTGTAGTCCATGTGGTCACAAAGGGTCGGACATGACTGAGCAACTGAACTGAACTGAACTGATGTATATATAAGGAAACATGATTCTATACAAACTTTTGTCCATCCATCCATTTTTGAAAAATTATGTTAGCCTAACTCTGTTCCTCTGGCTGTCTTATAGTTTTGCTTTATTGCTCTTTCTCCAATTAGAAAAATCCATAATTACTGCAAATATTTTCAGTTATCATTGTCATCTTCCCTGTGTTATGACTGAGTGTTGCAGACATCTGTTAGCATTTTTTTGTTTCCATTTCTTTTTGTTTTTCTTGTAGCTTATTTGTATAGGGTCTGTATTGATTATGTTTCATTGCACATCTCTCAAATTTAAGAGGTAATTTCTACCCCCTTCACCCCTAGAGGGTTACTTGCAAGTGATTTGTTTTGGGAGTTGTCTGGACTTGTTTGAAGCTAATTGGAGTTTTGAGTGCTATTGTTTGTTTGTTTTCTTAGATATACTTTTTGTCTGAATTTGATAGTGCTTTTCTTCTTCCTAATTAAATAAGATAAACAGCTCATTGTGGAAAACCACAATTTTGAAACTCTCTTCTTAACTGTTGTCATGGAGACAGTACAGGTTCTGTAAAATTGACTTTTTCCCTCACAAATCCTCATTTACTTCTGCTTCCTTTGTCTCAGAACCAGTCACCTCAGTGGAAACCTAGTGTTTTGCAAAGTGCGAGCATCTCAACTTGGGAGAGTTGTGCTTGCTCTTTGCTCGGGAGCTATCAGAAGGGAGTCTTCTCCACTGGTGTATCAGCTCAACTTTTTCCTGTATGCTCACTTCATCCAGGTCTTTCCTGGCAGCCACTCCATCTGTTTTGTTGTCTGGTTTCCCAACTGCCTCCTTGTTTCATTGAAAATGCATTTTTCTATTTTCTTTGCTGGTTTTTCAATGACCTCTAAAATGAGATAGCAGAAAACTGGATATTAACCTTCATGTTAAAACCGAAAACAGTTCCTTCTAATTCCTTAATTAAATTTGCCAAAGTAACTTATCATATTTTTGTGTTTTAGAACAAGATTTAGCAACATACCTTAAACTTAATTGCATGGAGTATTTTGTGGAAGCAGTCTATCTGGATGAATGAGTCTATGTGAATATCATTTTAATATCCTCATATGTTTATTCCATATGCTATCACAAAGTAACATGATGATATGAATGTTGCTGCAAACTTCAAGGGTGACATTTTGGTAGTGCTGTATAATAATAGGCCAGATATTTTGATACAGTCAATAAAATACTCAGACATGAAACGTACTCAAGATATTCTTCAACATATAATAAGCCAGAAGAAATATCACAAGTTTTAAAATGAGCCACCTTTCTTACTCTCTTTCAAAAGTGAAAAGTTTGAATTGATTGAAAGAATCGAAAGAAGTTACTACTATTCATCATTTTCAAATTTCTTGTCAACGCCCCCTTCACAAGCATAGTTCACAATACTTTGCTGTATCTTTGATGTGGCTGGTTTCCTTCGCACAGAGCAGTTAGCATGCATTTTCAGCACATGTTATTGTAAATGCCTTGTGTATTGTGTGAATCATTTCATGTGCAGGCATCATTTCTGTAACTGAACAAATGAATGGATGGATGATTTTGGAAAGTGGCAAACAGAGAAAAGCTTATGAAACTTTTCTAAGCAAAACTTGTGCTTAGAAACTAAAGATGATAATACATAGAATGAGGCTCATGGTAGGCATGAAATTGAATTGAGATCAAGATAGAAAGGCATAAGTCTGATCATTGTGATGCTCAGAAAACTAAATCAAGACACAGATCTTCAAGGGAATGTAGTAGGGAATTTTGTATCTCAGCTATGCAGAACTCAATGGAGAAGGGAATGGCCGCCCACTCTAGTATTCTTGCCGAGATAATCCCGTGGACAGAGTCCATGGGATCACAAAAACAGTGGGACAGGACTAAGCTTGCACGCAGCAGGCAGAACTCAAGAAGACCCAACAGGAATTCTTCAGGGATCATGAAACAGACAGAGGGGGTCAGACAAACAGAGCTTTCCACTAGAGATGCCCCTAGAGCAAAATCTTCTGCCAGCTCTGCTTTGTTTTAACATTGCTGTTTCCCCTCCGTCAGCTGAGGATATCTCTTCATCCTCTGTGATTCTGAGGGCTTGAGACCTTATACCCTTCTTCTCAAACTCAAAATCACAAATAATCTTTCTCACTTCTAATTGCATATCAAATATTAACTTTAGCCATTGTGCTTTAAATAGTCACTTACATCAATCATATCATATTAAACCCCTTCTATTCCTAATCTCAGGAGAAGGCAATGGCAACCCACTCCAGTACTTTTGCTTGGCAAATCCCATGGACGGAGGAGCCTGGTGGGCTGCAGTCCATGGGGTCACTAGGAGT
The DNA here is from genome assembly GCA_006410555.1 of Capra ibex. NCBI lineage: Eukaryota > Metazoa > Chordata > Mammalia > Artiodactyla > Bovidae > Capra > Capra ibex. The sequence continues at coordinate 2,778,976 of SJYO01048061.1, read as the reverse complement.
CGGACCTGACTGAGCGACTTCACTTTCCCTTTTCACTTTCATGCATTGGAGAAGGAATGGCAACCCACTCCAGCGTTCTTGCCTGGAGGCTCCCAGGGACGGGGGAACCTGGTGGGCTGCCGCCACGGGGTCGCACAGAGTCGGACACGACTGAAGCGACTGAGCAGCAGCATTCCTAATCTCAACATATTTCAATTGAAGAAAAAATATAGTCCCAAATGCTATTTATACACTACTTTAAAACATCAAACAGATCATTTTTAGGCGCAGAATCCACCTGCCTGACCTCCTGTTTCCAACCTTATCTGTAAACCTGTGTTCTTCTTGTGCCTGCGTGTGTAAGTCACACTTTCCCAAGTGATTCCAGCCGCTGTGAGAATCGGTGTGTCTGTCTTTAATCATGAAGTGGTTAGCCTGAAGCAATTCTTAGTTTTCCCCTTTGTTTCTCTCTTTTGCTCCAACAATCCCCTTGTCACCCACCCCTGAGTGCCCTCTCTGCCCAAACCCTAAGCTGGCTTCCCTCTCGTGACGATGGGTGAGTGCGAACGGCCTCCTCTCATCCTGCGCTCTGACTCATTGCTCCCAGAGGGCCCACACTGAAGGTCCCTTACCCACCCCCGAGGACCAGTCAGCTGCCGCTGTGTCTTTTGAAGTGGATAGCAGATTTTATTGCTTTAATTAAACTCGTTGCACATTTTGTTTTTCTACTCCACTGACACCATGGCCTCTGGCCTTGACACTTCTTCCATTCACAGCACTGTGCCTGGTATCACTTTTGCTGCCCGCCAGACCACCACCACTGGAAAGAGAACTCCAATGGCGCAGGTCTCATCACTGCTGGACATTAATGCTGCGGCCTCCTGAAAATCGACTATTTCCAAAGGATGTAAAACGAATTCTCTCTTGGTTTGTCCCAGAGGCTCCTGAAGCTTTTCTTAATTAAGCCTAAATGGTTGCCAGAAAGTGGCTGTGTCTTAGACCAGTTCTTTTCTTATATTGATTTCCTGACTTCCCGGGTGACCCTCCCTGTCTTTAATACAGGCCAAACCTTCCTGGATGGCCAGCAAAAGCTCAGCCCTTGTTACACAGCACAGTCAACTACTCCACCCTGTCCATGCAGAAGCAGTTTAACAGCTCTAGATATTCCTGTCTGAGTGGTAGAAAGATAGTAACTGGAATCCTGAGCTCTTGAATTGTTTTCCACATGTTCGAACTGCTACAGGTTTAAAGGGAGATATGTAGAAAAGGATGCTTCCAATTAAATTCACAGTCTCTTTAAACACCAGAGGGCTTGTTCTCAAACTTCTCCAATGGACTTCTGACCTTAGCACATGGGGCTGAAGCAAGTAGAGGAAGAAAGGACTTTATGTGCCCCTAATTGGACTCTTTTTTCAAATTATTCATCCTAATTTTAGCCATTAATATATTTGTTCAGAGAAAGAGTGAGAGAGACGAAGCTAGGATATTCATCGCACTTGACATGAGTTGTCTTAGTCACTAAGTGACAACTGAGTCTTTGCAACACCATGGACTATAACCCACCAGGCTCCTCTGTCCATGGGATTTCCCAGGCAAGAATACTGGAGTGGGCTGCCATTTCCTATTCCAAGGGATCTTCCCAACCCAAGGAACGAGCCTGCATTTCCTGGAAGTCTCCTGCATTGGCGTGCAGATTCTTTACCACTGAGCCACCAGGAAAGCCCATTTGACATGCGTGTCTCACTTTAATGCTCAGGACCGGAATAGGTGTGTGGGTTTGGTAGGGAGTGACTCATGTGCTTCTCTTCCATATGTGGATGGGAATTTGGGGACATGGAACCCTCTCAACATTAAATATAGCTTTAACTTTGATCCCCAGGAGAATGTTTTCCTGCCCCCCAAGAGCAATGTTACCCTTTGTTCTGCAAAGCCAATATACTCAAAAAACTCACTCACAGACTTCTTTTACTTTTTTCTATTTAATTCAATTTTCATTGGAGTCTAGTTGGTTTACAATGCTGTGTTAGTTTCTGCTATACAGCAAAGTGAATCAGTTATACATATATCTACTCTTTTTTATATTCTGTTCCCACATAGGTCATTACAGAGTATTGGAGGGAGCTCCCTGTACTATACAATAGGTTCTTATTGCAATTGTTTGTCATGGTGGTTAGAATGTGCTACTAACAATAAGCTATGTCAGCTGTCTGCTCCCGGTTCTCTCATCAGCTAAAACTGACATAGCATTTTTTGCCCAGAAACCCTGTCTGGCTAGATAGAGTTGATAGTGTCCCACTAAACCCAGCATTTCAATGGAAGATGTGATTAGAGTCGTATGGTGGAGTCAATAATGTTTTAATAAACTCTAAGGGGCATATGGAATTTCCATGACAAAAGCGTTCAGAACACAGATGCTCAAGCCTGTTTGTTTGAAAGCCACAGACAAGGCTAAGGTGAGAAAAACAAATGATACAGGAAAGGATCTTTACATAGGACTCTGGTTGAAGGTACCCTGGGTGCAGAAGACCAAGCATTGAATCCAGTCAATTGTTCATGCTTTGAGTTCTTTTATTAAGATTGATTTATTTATTTTTGGCTTCTCTGGGTCTTCATTGCCACACATAGGCTTTTGGGAACTGCTCTGCACTTTGTGGTGGGATTCAGCCTTCAGTGTTGGGCACACAGGATTAGTTACTTTGTGGCATGTGGAATCTTACCAGACCCATGTGCCCTGCATTGGCAGGTGATTCTTAACCAATTCTTAACTTTCCTGCTGGGGAAGTCTGATTTGAGGTCTTCTGAAAGTCCTTTCTGGGCTTCTGTCTTCTTATGTATAGCATGCAGGTAATAATTCTTAGCCCACGGAATTGCTGTAATGGCCAACCAAAATAATATACCTATTACACAGAGGCAACTCTATGATTAGATGAAGACGATGATGTGAGAGCTTACACTGTGCTCAAACTTTGTCTGCACTCAGTAAATGTTTGTAGCACAATCACTATAAAGTACAAAAGATATATCCTCATAATATTTAAAGGTCTTCACTTTACAATCATGGAGTCACCATATGCAGGAAGGAGGGTCAGAGGCACAGGTTAACTGTTTATTGTGTTTATATGTGTGTGAGAGAGACAGAACTTTATTGCCATATTCTCCAAATCCTTTGGAGTGAATAATTATAATATGTAAGAAAAAAATGGACCACACAGGTTATTGAAAGGCAATCTTCTTGGTTGTCCCATAAGATATCATACTTTCCAAATCCTCAATAGCACAGAAGTTTCAGAAACCTGCTAACCAAATTACGTTAACACATAAGGCACTGATTTAATACTATCTGCTGCTCAGGGATTCTTAAGTCTCTTTTTGCAAATGAAAAAGAGCCCCTAAAAAGATTATCCCTTCTATTTCTCCAGAAACACATTCACTGATGGTAATAAAAGTCAATCTTCTTTCCTCAGAATATTTCTACAAAAGAAGAGTCTACTTGTCCTAGAAAGAATCTAAACCAGCTTTTCTGTGACTTGGTTCCTTAGACCACTAGTCACTGAGAATTTAATAAATATACACACAAAAATCAAACTGTGGCAATATGGGAAATGTTAGGTTTTAAAATTAGACGGGACATCTCAGACTCTCAAAAATGGTAGTTTGCATTGGGATAGAGGCAGTGTCATTTCATAAAATCTATTTGAATGGGAGGAGATTTCAGCCACGGTAGGCCTACCATCTTATTTTTCACCAAGTATTTTAAGTAAACATGGATCACAACAAACTGTGGCAAGTTCTTAAAGAGATGGAAATACCAGACCACCTTACCTCCCTCCTGGGAAACCTGTATGCAGGTCAAGAAGTAGCAGTTAGAACCGCACTTGGAAAAACAGACTGGTTCCAAATTGGGAAAAGAGTACATCAAGGCTGCATATTATCACCCTGCTTATTTAACATATAAGCATATTACATCATGTGAAATGCCAGGCTGGATGAAGCACAAGCTGGAATCAAGATTGCTAGGGAGAAATATCAATAACCTCAGATATGCAGATAACACCACCCTTATGGAAGAAAGCAAAGAACTGAAGAGCCTCCTGATGAAAGTGAAAGAAGAGAGTGAAAAAGCTGGCTTAAAAACTCAACACTCAAAAAATGAAGATCATGGCATCTGGTCCCATCACTTCATGGAAAATAGATGGGGAAACAGTGAAAACAGTGAGAGACTTTGTTTTCTTGTGCTCCAAAATCACTGCAGATGGTGACTGCAGCCATGAAATCAAAAGACACTTGCTCCTTGGCAGAAAAGCTTGATCTCCTTGCAGCCCAAGGGACTCTCAAGTGTCTTCTCCAAACACCACAGTTCCAACGTGTCAGTTCTTTGACACTCAGTTTTCTTTATAGTTCAACTCTCGCATCCATACATGACTACTGGAAAAACCATAGCTTTGACTAGATGGACATTTGTTGACAAAGTAATATCTCTGTTTTTAATATGCTGTGTAGATTAAACAGAGATATTACTTTGCCAATAAAAGTCCATCTAGTCAAAGCTATGGTTTTTCCATAGTCCATGCATTCCATCCAGTCATGTATAGATGTGAGAGTACAAAACAAAACTGAATGCCGAAGAATTGATGCTTTTGAACTGTGGTTTTGGAGAAGACTCTTGAGAGTCCCTTGGACTGGAGGGAGATCCAACTATCAATCCTAAAGAAAATCAATCCTGAATATTCATTGGAAGGACTGGTGCTGAAGCTGAAGCTTCAATACTTTGGCCACTTGATGCAAAGAACTGAGTCATTGGAAAAGACCCTGATGCTGGGAAAGATTGAAGGCAGGAGGAGAAGGGGACCACAGAGGATGAGATGGTTGGATGGCATCACCGACTCGATGGACATGAGCCTGAGCAAGCTCCGGGAGTTGGTGATGGACTTGGAAGCCTGACGTGCTGTAGTCCTTGGGGTCGCAAAGATTCGGACATGACTAAGCGACTGAACTGAACTGTACTGACCAGTGTCCTTTGTTTACAATCAGAGGCAGCACAGCAGAGGGATTAATGGCCCAGATCTTTCTGGCGGGTAGCTATGAAAGCCAAAGGAGATAATGTTTACAGAGAAAGAACAATATAGCCTGGTACACGATACATGCTGTTAGCTATGTTGCTGTTGTTTAGTCGCTCAGTCGTGTCTGACTCTTCGTGAGCCCATGGACTGTAGCCTCCCAGTCTCCTCTGTCCATGGGATTTCTCAGGTGAGAATACTGGAGGGGGTTGTCATCTCCTTCTCCAGGGGATCTTGCTGACCCAGGGATCCAATCTATGTCTCCTGCATTGCACGTTGATTCTTTAGCACTGAGCCACCAGAGAAGTCCCATGTTAGGTATAGTCATATGTGTTGAAGAGAAATTACATGAAGAAAAGCTTGTGTAAAATAGTTTTTAACATCATTTTCCCCTTTCATTGTGCTTGTGAGGCATACTCAGAATTTTTTCCTGAGAGTTTTAGAACTGCCCATTTCATTACATCTCAAGTTAGGAAAAGAAATATAAATGGAAAAGGCAAATAAATTCTAGTTATGTCTTGGAGAAAAGATGGATTTATGGCATATTTAAGCAGACAAGAGTGATTATACACCCATGGAGCAGCTGTACTTCCATGGGCAAGTTCTACGCAGAGATGCGAGTTAGCCAATATTATTAAAACTATTTTAAAGGCAAGGGATTTGAGAAAGAACGAAGCTAGGTAATCTAAGTACATACCTCAGAAGTTTTTCAAAGCTGAGATTTGAAAATGGACATCCTTGCTCTGGAATTCATGTTCTAACCATTACATTTTTAACTTAACCCTGTGGCAGCATCTCAATAACTGGTTTTAACTCTTCAGGTCTGCAATGAAAAACTCATCGGTGCTGAGGAAATAATGCCCTAGAGCCTCTGAAATTTTGAATTTTTCTTTTGATTTTCTCTCCTTTTATATCTGTCTTGTCCCTTAATAACAGTAATTCTCTGCAGCTGGTCATGAAATTTCAAGCCTAGACTTTAAAATGCATATTTGATTCTGACACACAGGTTTTACAGCAAAATTTTGTAATGGAGTCATTGGAATTTAGATTATAAACTGCTGTTTGTCACATTTAATTGTTATTTCGGTTGTTTCCAGACTGTGTGGGTGTGAGGGTGAAGCTGTGGTTTTCTTGGATGTTCTGAGCATTTCCTAAAACTATAGAAAAATGTGGCAAGCAAAAGCTATTTTGGGAGGTGCTGAAATGATTTCAATGGGAAGGTGTCCCAGGCCTCGTATATTAAAGAAATGCCTGAAATTTCATTCAATCACTTGACTGCCATTCCTCACAGTTAATGTGAGCTGAAATAAGAAGCCACATAGCACACATATTTTTTGGTATGTAAGTGAACACTCAAATGGCTCTAAGTTGATAGGTGGGAATGCAGATGTAGACTTGTGCTCTTTTTAGCTCTCCTGATTTCTCAATGAGAACAAAGATTGACTTGGCAGAAAGAGCAGGGAGTCACTGTGTTGCATTTTACTTGTCCACACACGTTCCTGTGGTGAGTGGACCCCTGCATAATGGCCCGTGTTCCATTCTCTTTTCTGATGATACCTAATGGTTTACCTCCATTCTTCATTTATTCACTGAGTTCACATATCCAGTGCCTGATCTGTGTCTCCACATGGAAGCCTTGTAAACATCTCTGACTTTGCTTCTGCAAAGCAGAGCAATTGATTTATGCCCACACTCCCAAAGACATCTCCTTTCCCAGTCTCTGCATTCAGCAAATGATGTCACCATCAACTGAATCCTTTAGGCTAGAAACACAGGACATATCCTTCATGTGTCCCTTTCTTAAAGGAACATCTCTCCCTTTTTAAACAGTTTTTATTTTAAATTGGAGTACAGTTTATTAGCAATGTGTATGATTCAGGTGTACAGCAAATACACGCATCTATTTTTTTTCCAAATTCTTCTCCCATTTAGGTATAGTGAGTAGAGTTTCCTGTGCGCTAAGTTAGGTCCTTGTTGGTTTGTTATTTTTCTTTAGTCGCTGAGTTGTGTCTGACTCTTGCAACACAATCGACTGTAGCCCGCCAGGTTCCTCTGTCCTTGGGATTCTCCAGGCAAGAATACTGGAGTGGGCGGCCATTTCCTTTCCTTCTCCAGGGGATCTTCCCGACTCAGGGACTAAACCCCCATCTCCTGCATTGGTAGGTGGATTGTTTACCACTGAGCCACCTGGGAAGCCCCCTTATTGACTATCCAGTTTAAATATAGCACTGTGTTCAAGTCAATGATTAACAGATAATAATCTAATAGTGAGACCACCTCCATAATATAGCAGAAATCCATTCATGTCTTGCTATTTCTACTACTACAAACTTCTTCCAAATAATCACCATGCAATTGGATTCTCACCTAGGTTTTTGCATCAAAACCCAACATAGCCTCTTTACTTCTGCTTCATACTTGATAGTTGTCTACACAACACCGAAGATGTCATAGTTTCTGGAGTTATCAAGGGATAATAAATAAAAGGCTATGATAGCTGACCTACATACTATTTTACAGATAAGAGTAACATCACTTATTAGAGCAGAATTCCCAAAGGGACAAGGGGAATTCTTCTGGAATGATGCTTCTCCAGCATAGAAAGCACAATGAACCTAGTTATTTAGGTGCAAGATTAAAAAAGAAAATACTCAGAAAAAAGGAGAAAGCCTATTTGAGTGTTCATCCCATGTCATGGGTTTCTCTGGTGGCTCAGCAGTAAAGAACCTGTTTGCCCGTGAGGGAGACATGGGCTCAATCTGTGGGCAGGGAAGATACTCTGGAGAAGGAAATGGCAACCCACTCCAGGATTCTTGCCTCGAGAATCTCATGCAGCGAAGAGCCTGGTGGGTTACAGTCCATAGGTTTGCAAAAGAGTTGGACATGACTTAGCAACTAAAACAGCTAACAGTCCCAGGTCACACCTTAACAACAGGGTGGTGGCTACCTAAATGTTTCATGTTATCAGTATCGGCAAGGCTCACCCATCCTGCGCAGTCTCGCTTCACAGTGGGAAAGCAAATGAATAAGAAACTAGAACTGGAACCATTACTCTCTGGAGGGGCGTGGGTCACACTTGAGAATCTTCGTTTCATAAGTTGCTAAAATGTCACACCATTCTGATCATCTGCTTTGTGTTGAGGTAGGAAATGCTTTGTCAGAAGTCAAGGGTGAAATGGAGCTCTCTGGTCTGCAGAAACACGAGAGATGATGGCATTTGATTTTTCTTTTCTTTTTTTTTTTTAATAGATGAGAAAAATGATTACATATGGAACCTACCAGGTGTGATATTAAATCTTTATGCAACACTTTTCTTTGAACTCTTGTCATCTGCATGGAAAATTGATATCAACATTCTTTCCAGATTTTTGAGGCTCTCTGTGAATGCATGGGCTTCCCTGGTGGCTCAGTGGTAAAGAATCTGCCTGCAATGCAGGAGACACAGGAGACGTAGGTTTGATCCCTGGGTTGGGAAGATCACTTGGAGGAGGAAATGACAACCCATTCCTATATTCTTGCCTAGAAAATCCCCTGGGCTGGCTACAGTCCATGGGGTCATAAGAGCTGGACATGACTGAGTACACACACTCACTGCCACTTCCTGCAAGTGCAGAGTAGAAACAGGGAAAGATCTTGGCTGGTGGAAAGATGGCAGTCAGCTTGAGGCTTTCCATACTCTGCTCTTCCTATCTGCATGCAAAAGGGTAGCATTAAAGGTTAGGTGTAATCAGAGTTTATAAACCAGGATGAGACCAGATAGGCTGTGAGGAAATGCAGATTCTTTTGGTGATTGAAGTATATTCTCCAAATAAATATTCCTTCACCTGAGAATTCAGAAAGGTAATGATGGCCGTGGTATTCAGCCTAGGGATTTTAGATTCTGGGTTTTACTTGGAGCCATGACTGAGGGGTGTTTATTTTATTTTATATTAATTTTTCTCTACCCAGGTGGCGCTAGTGGTAAAAAATCCACCTGTCAATGCAGGAGACATTAGAGACATGGGTCAGGAAGATCCCCTGGAGAAAAGCATGACAGCCCACTCCAGTGTTCTTGCCTGGAGAATCCCACGGGCAGAGGAGCCTGGCGGGCTACAATCCATAGGGTCGCAAGGAGTAGGACACGACTGAAGTGACTTAGCATGCACACATGACTGAGGGGGGTACGTGTGTGTGTGTGTGTGTGTGTGTGTGTTTCTCTTTATAAAAGTTGGAATACATCTTCTAAGTATTTATGTTATGATGTGGGGATTTTGAACGGAGGTACAGGACTAACCACTGTCAAAAACATTCAGTTTTCAATGTCATTGCATCTGAATCAGAGACACACCTGAATGGTCACTACTCTCTCTGTAAACAGCAAAAAAGAAAAAAGAAAAGGTGGCAGGGAGCAGAGTGAGTAAAATTATAGGAAAAGGGGAAAAAAGGACTTCATTGCCACTTGTCAAAAAAAGTATTGGTTAAGTTACAGTGTTTAATCACCCCAGGTCTGTATTTCAAAAAAAGCATTTATATGCTGTAATTAGTTAAGTGTGCTGAGCCATTCTTCATCAAATCAGAAATGAAGGTATACAAAGGGTAGGCTGATGTCGTGTTATATAGGATAACAGGTTTTTTTTTTTTAATCAAAGAATAGCAGGCTGTGTTCTATTATCTAGAATGCCCAAGTTCTCTCCATTCATTGCCTTTTCAAAGTAGAATGACAAAATTCAAATTTCAGATGCAGTCAGAGAATGAAAAAAGAGTGAAGATGACTCAGCCTGGAGAATATATGACTGGTGGAGTATTACTATAGAACAAGCCTCACTGTTCAATCTGTCAACGCAAATAACCAGAACAAGCAGGACGGGCCAGGTGGAGAAGAGGAATCTGAATGAATATTGGGTTCTCAGTCTTTTGACTGGTTATTAAAAAAGTGAAAAAGGATAACATTGTGAAGAAGAAAGAGAATGCTTCTATGTTTCCATTCATAGGACTGATTTAATTTTCTTCCATAAAGCGAAACAGGAGATTGCAGGAATAAATGACTGCCTTTGGAAATCATCTGGTCAGGATGTTAGGGGATAAATATAAATTACACTGTACCTGGTCAAACCCTTAATGGGGAACTGACTCATTATCAGTAAGCAATCCCTTACCTCATATGCAATCTACCTATTCATGAAAGTTTTTTTTCTTTTTTAAAGATTTGAGTTTTCTAAACATTAAGCCTATGAGAACAGAACAGCAGGAGGATTCTGGAACAAAATAACACAGCTTACATTTTTGTGTGTTTCAAAGAATATAGCCACCATATAAGCAATTGTAATTGGGAGTTGCTTGCTATTGATGATAAACGATCAGGTTAGAGGTCTTTTTACTTCATAAGCAAAGATTGAGGTCTTGAAAGATCGGATATAGTATAAAGTTTGAGGAAATTTTATTGTAGTATACGTGTATGTTTAAAAACAATCCTTAAAACATTTTTATATTTAAGTGCCTGATACATTGACTAGCTACTGAGTACAAGGTATATAGACATAGATCCATCAATTTTATAATTAAAGCAACATGATCCGTTAATGAATTCTGTCATACATTTTCAGGAATATAATGAATTTGAAGGGCAGAATTTGGATCTGTTTTTATTGTACTACATCAACTGTTTCTTTATAGGTCCAGTTACTTTCAAAGTGGTTTGAAGTGACAAGGATAACAAACACTGTCTTTGTAGGTTACAGACTCACTAGAGGATGGCTGCGTGCATTATTGACTTGCCACCAACAGGGTGCCTAAGAACGTACACATTGAGATTGTCCTGTGCTACAGTTTTTTAGCTTGTCTGTATTCAAATCAATAGCATGTCCTTTCTAGCTCATGGGGAAGCCCTGGTGCCAAGAACAAGAGCTGCATTTACGAAATGGAAGCTTTTCACATGACACACGATTTTGGGGGGATCTACTTGGGCAGTGACTTTTTGTTCAGAATCTTCCTAGCGTGAATTTGGGGTTCCGCCACCATCACATTCTGGTAACACCTGCTGAAGTAAACTTCTTTGTCACTCGTTCTTGTGGCTTTCTTTCTTTTGCCAAACTAGCCACAACCCCTTTCTGGATGTGTTCACTCTTCTCGGGTGTTCTTCCAAATTTTCCTCTGCACTTCCAAGTATTATATAAGTATTTCTTTCCAAACAAATGAAGACATGATACACCATTGAATTTTTATTTTAACAGTACATCTAGAGATGCTTTATCCTGTATAAAACTAACATTTTATTGCATGAATCTATAAATGTAGCATGATCTATTTAATTTGTCCCATATTTGTAGGTCTTTAGTAGTTTTATTGGAACACACAATGATGGTCCTTTTCATATATTTTACAAATGTGCAAGATATTTTACAAATGCATCTGAGAAAAAGGATTGCAGAGTTACAGGGTTGGTGCATTGATTTTATTGTCAAATTACATTGCATGGGGATTATAAGAATGCATAATCATGTCAGTATACATGTTCATACCGCACAATTGCACTCATCTCACATGCTAGCGAAGTAATGCTCAAAATTCTCCAAGCCAGGCTTCCACAATATGTGAACCGTGAACTTCCAGATGTTCAAGCTGATTTTAGAAAAGGCAGAGGAACCAGAGATCAAATTGCCAACATCCGCTAGATCATTGAAAAAGCAAGAGTTTCAGAAAAACATCTATTTCTGCTTCATTGACTATGCCAAAGCCTTTGACTGTGTGAATCACAATAAACTGTGGAAAATTCTTAAATAGATGGGAATACAAGCCCACCTGACCTGCCTCTTGAGAAATCTGTATGCAGAATGAAAAAGTTGGCTTAAAGCTCAACATTCAGAAAACTAAGATCATGGCATCTGGTCCCATCATTTCATGGCAGATAGATGGAGAAACAGTGGAAACAATGTCAGACTTTATTTTTCTGGGCTCAAAAATCACTGCAGATGTGACTGCAGCCATGAAATAATAAATGCTTACTCCTTGGGAGAAAAGTTATGACCAATCTAGGAAGGTGAGACATTACTTTGCCAACAAAGGTCCATCTAGTTGAGGCTATGGTTTTTCTAGTGGTTAAGTATGGATATGAGAGTTTACCTATAAAGAAAGCTGAGTGCCAAAGAATTGATGCTTTTGAACTGTGGTGTTGGAGAAGACTCTTGAGAGTCCCTTGGACTGCAACGAGATCCAACCAGTCCATCCTAAAGGAAATCAGTCCTGAATGTTCATTAGAAGGACAAATATAACATCACTGAAGCTGAAAACTCCAGTACTTTGGCCACCTGATGTGAAGAACTGACTCATTGGAAAAGACCCTGATGCTTGGAAAGATTGAAGGTGAGATGAAAAGGGGATGACAGAGGACAAGATGGTTGGATGGCATCTCCGACTCAATGGACATGAGTTTGGGTAAACTCTGGGAGTTGGTGATGGACAGGGAGGCCTGGAGTGCTGCAGTCCATGGGGTCGCAAAGAGTTGGACATGACTGAGTGACTAAACTGAGCTAAACTGATACATGTTTAAGGACTCTATTTTTTTTTTTAACTGCACACTGCCTTTTTTTTTCTTGGTGGTGTTTTTCTTTATCCTTTTGATTTACCAAAATACTTAAACATTAAGAAAAAATTTCCTTCTGTCTGCGATATAAATTGAAAATATTTTCCCAAGCTAATATTAGTCCTTTACTTTGTAAACTTTTGTGTAATGAATCTTAAAATGTATATGTTTTAAAATTTATTTATTTTACTTGGTGTCTTTACTTGGTGTCTTGTGTTTTTCTTTAATTAGAGTTGACAGGCCCACTCCACTTTTTAAACCAATCTATTGCTTATACTTTTGTTTTGCACTTTTTTGGCAATTGTTTCAATTGATACATCTTATTTTAATGAAATATGTGAAGTAACTTTACAAATTATTTATGATTTTTCCTTCAACTGACTACCTAATTTTCCACTTTTTGAAAAATGAATCTTTCCCATTGATTTGAAATGTCACATTTATTATATTCTGAATATTTGCCTCACCATTAATTCTCAAACCCTCCCGCTTTTGGACGATGCTACCTTTTGCTTCCATGATCTTAGACTTTTTGACTCTCCTCCAACACAAGGAAAACCTCAGGCCTCTACACATAAATCTTTGCTTATCTACCCTGTTTTGGACAAAATACCTTTCATTCTTTCCTCATCAACCTAGGGAAAAACAAGTTTGATTAACTGCTTTATCTAACTCTTCTGTCACAGATGGCATAGATAGAGCCATAAACACAAGTGGAATAATTGTACTTAAAAACATGTGCTTCTCATAAAAACGATATCTTGTAAATCACTGGTGTTAAAATTGGCTGTAAAGTAAGATGGTTTAAATTGTATGATGTTTAATCAAATATAACTGTGTGAGCTCTCTTCCTAATGCAGCCAAACCATAATATTTAACCCATGAATAACTGTTTAAAACTCAGGGATCTATGGAGAAGATTCTGTGGAGTTTGCAAACAGAACTGAGTGTCTAGTTGTCACTTCCACATCAATTAGAGTGACTTTGGATGCAACTGTCTTATTCAATGGAGTTTTTATAAGATGTTACTAGAAAGAAATTTCCAGTGGTAAAGAGCTTTAAAGATACTGAAGTATTTGATGAAGACAACAATTTGCATACATCCTTAAACTATTTAAATGAAAATTCAGACTTGGTTTTAATCAAGAAGCCATTTGTAATCATCCTATGGTTCATTATATGATATTTCCCCCACAATCTCATAAAATCCTCTCTAAACCCTCTTTCTTGGGCTGTGTTCTTCAGACAAACAGAATCAATAGGATGTAAAATTATAGGGAATCGGTTCATGCAATTATGGAGGCTGAGAAGTTCTTCGACTTGGAGTTGACAAGTTAGAGGCCCAGAAGAACAGATATGGAGTTCCAGTCTGAAGGCTGGCAGGCTCAAGACACAGGAAAAGCCAGTGATTCCATTCCAGTCCTAAGACAGGAAAAAACTGATGTCCCAGTTTCAAGCTGGTCAGGCAGGAAAAGTTCCCTCTTATTTGGGAGAGCTGTTGTTCAGTTCCTAAGTCGTGTCCAAATCTTTAAGACCCCATGGACAGCAGCTGAAGGTTCCTCTTCACTTTCTGCCATTAAAATGATATCATCTGCATACCTGAAGTTGTTGATATTTCTCTTGGCTGTCTTGATTCCAGCTTGTGATTCATCCAGCCCAGCATTTCACATGATGTACTCTGCACATAAGTTAAATAAGCAAGGTGACAATATACAGCCTTGATGTACTACTTTCCCAATTTTGAACCAATCCTTTTTTCCATGTCCAGTTCTAACTGTTGCTTCTTGACCTGCATACTGGTTTCCCAAGAGCCAGGTATGGTTGTATGGTATTCCCATCTTTTTATGAATTTTTCAGTTTGTTGTGATTCACAGTCAAAGGTTTTAGTGGAGTCAGTGAAGCAGAAGTAGATGTTTTTCTGGAATTCCCTTGTTTTTTTTCTGTGATTCAATGGAGGTTGGAAATTCATTCTCTGGTTCCTCTGCCTTTTCTAAATCCAGCTTGTACATGGGCAAGTTCTAAGTTCATGTATTTCTGAATCCTAGCTTGAAGGATTTTGAGCATTATTTCTCTAGAATGCGAAATGAGTGCAATTGCTTGGTAGTTTGAACATTCTTTGGCATTTGGGAGATAGTCAGTCTTTATTCTAGTTTGGCCTTTGACTGATTGGGTGAGGCTCACCCATATGAAGGATAGCAGTCTGCTTTACTTACTTCTATAAGCTTAAATGTTAATCTCATCCAAAACACCCTCACAGAAACACCTAAAATAATATTTGACAAGAAACCTGAGCACCGATGGCCCAGTCAAGTTCATACATAAAAGCAACCATCATAATCCCTATCAGTGAACTTATTATATTTTGCATCTAGAACATGGAGACCTCCATAAAGACAGACCAAATGTTTGGGCCTATGTGTTTTTATTAGCAAGCACTGCCCTGATCTTTAATAAACATCAGATTTCTGAATAAATTAAGCAATTAACTACCATTGATAAACCTATACTTGTTGAGTTAAGGATAACAAAAATTTTGGAAAGAATTTGAATTTCCTTTAAATCTAAAATTTGAATAAAGTCTTCTCATTAGAGATATACTAAGTCCATATTTTAAATTAATTGAACTTTTTTTTAAAGAATAAACTATTTAGCTGACTACCATATTAAAAGTGATCTTTGCATCATTAAAATAATTAGTTATATTCAACTGTGACTCAAGTGAGAAAGTCTCTTGACTTATCTGTAAAATTTCTCTGAGAAATGAAAACCATACACACACATACATATATGTATGTATACATATATTTATATTTATAAAATGAAAAGTTGTTTTAGTGATTTTAGTTAATATCTGCTACCCTTTTAGTAACTTCCATAATTAAATTTGTGTGGGTCTTCTTGTTTCTATTTTTATTCCCTGACAGGCTCCATAGGATAAAGTGGCATGCAGTTAAAGAGGATACCTCTTTTTAAGTGTCTGGTTGGCAAATCCTTGGATCTCAGAAGGATAATTGTAGAATTATAGGGATTAGATGGTCTGTCTCCTGCTCAGTGTTTCCTCATTCATCCAGGTCCTTCTGCGCTATGAGACTTAGGATCAGTGATGTTATGAATGTTGAGAATGAAAAGCTTGAAGGCAATGTCTATGTACAAACAATCTACATTTTTCACCCTTAAACAGTGAGAAGCAACGCAAAGCTGATTAACAGGGATCCCTTAAATGGTGTAAATGTGTGCAACCTTGTCTTCATTGGGGGATTTTTCTTAGATTTAACACTGGGCTGCCTCCTTCTCTATAAACTTTTGTTGTTATGTTGGGAAATTATGTTGGTCTTAAATTTTCTTCTGTGAATCGTAAAACTGTCCTTGGAGATTTGATTCATAGGCAAATTCTCCTTAGAAAAACATTACTTGAATTTGAACCATTTGTAAAACCGTGGCTCTTTGGGACTGCTGGCTTCTGACCTCTGAATCCTCATAAATACCCTAAGGCCACAAGTGTACCTAAACATCACTTCCATAGGCCATTCAGTGCCTCCCTTAATCCATCAATTAGTCATATTGCTTACACAACGTATGCTTCTTGTATCCTGGGTATAGGCTTCTTGGGTTGGAGTCTTCCTACTTAGTTATTTCAGTCTGCAGTTGCTCCTAATCTGAGTTCCCAACAAATGTGCTCAGACATCTTGTCTTATGGGAGGCTTCTGTTTGTGTGCGGCTTCCTTATGTTTAAGTACCCACATAGTCACATAACAGATGTCCCTTTTGTTTTTCATTTCTTCCTAAGAAGAGGAAAGTACCAAAACAATTAGATGGTGACTCAAGTTGTAATGCTGGGGTTAAATAAATTTATACTGGAGTTACTGAAAGAAGAGGCTTTTAATCAACAAGCAATGTAAGAGAAAATTATCAAGTCAAAGGAAACACATTAAACCAGAGCTCTAATAATATTGATTTTAAAGGAAGAATAGGGAAAAATGAGAACATGCTGTAGAAAAACACAATCATGTATGTTGATTCAGAATTCTATATTAATTAAATTATTTCAGTACACCTTGTTCACTGGCCTTTTCTCAAAATACTGGAAGAAAAATCTGTTTATTAGGCAAACTAAGATTATTAAACTTGTAGAAGAAGAAAACCATACTGATAGTCTTAGGAGAGACTAGACATAAAGAAATTAGAGAAGTGTATTTATTGAAGTTTGAGCAAGTGAGATAGGTGATTTTAAGGTGGATATTTCAAGGTACAGAACTGGTTGGGATTGGGCAAAGTTTATAATATTTGGTTTTGAAGGCACATCAAGGAGGTGAGAATCTTGAAGTGGTTGGATGAGCAAATTTAGTCTTCATAAGTAAGCAGTTTAGTTACTTTCTAGTCTTATCTGCCAAGAGCAGGTAATTCCTGGAGCAAAAAGATAAGCTATTTTATGCTTGATCTCAGTATAGAAAAGTATGACTTATTGTTTAGCAAGGGAGAGGAATTATGCTGGGTTAAGTTCTTGGTCTTTAGCTGACCTAAGATAGCATCCTATATATTTTTAAGAAAAAAGAATTTTCTTAGCTATCTACTAGTATATATCCAAACAGATATTTGTAGATATGTTGTAGTCAATATTTACTCCTGTTTTGGGAAGAATCATGAAAGGGTCTTACTACCTCATTGAGTCTGGCTTTCTCAGTAGTTTCTGACCATTGACAGTGGTGCCAGGTTTATTTTGAAAGAATTTCTTGGTAAAAAAAATAAAAAAAAATTAATTTCTCTTTAGTTTGAATTACGTAAAATGATTCAGAAATATCAAATTATTTGAATGATTTTATGGCCCATCTTTGATGAAAGGTGGAACAATACATCCACGTCTATCCAAAGGTCAAATTCAGACTTATTTTAATGGCCAAATTCAGACTTAAATTGAAGCAAGTAGGGAAAACCACTAGACCATTCAGGTACGACCTAGATCAAATCCCTTACGACTATACAGGGGAAGTGAGAAATAGATTTAAGGGACTAGATCTGATAGAGTGCCTGATGAACTATGGATGGAGGTTCATGACATTGTATAGGAGACAGGGAGCAAGACCATCCCCAAGAAAAAGAAATGCAGAAAAGCAAAATGGCTCTCTGAGGAGGCCTTACAAATAGCTGTGAAAAGAAGAGAAGTGAAAAAGAAAAGGAAAGCTATAAGCATCTGAATGCAGAGGTCCAAAGAATAGAAAGAAGAGATTAGAAAGCCTTCCTCAGTGATCAGTGCAAAGAAATAGAGGAAGACAATAGAATGGGAAAGACTAGAGATCTCTTCAAGAAAATTAGAGACACCAAGGGAATATTTCATGCAAAGTTGGGCTCCATAAAGGATAGAAATGGTAGAGACTTAACAGAAGCAGAAGATATTAAGAAAGGTGTCAAGAATACACAGAAGAACTCTCCAAAACAGATCTTCAAGACACAGATAATAATGATGGTGTGTTCACTCACCTAGAGCCAGCCATCCTAGAATGTGAAGTCAAGTGGGCCTTAGGAAGCATCGGTATGAACAAAGCTAGTGGAAGTGACAGAATCCCAGCTGAGCTCTTTCAAATCCTAAAAGATGCTGCCGTGGAAGTGCTGCACTCGATATGCCAGCACACTTGGAAAACTCAGCAGTGGCCACAGGCCTGGAAAAGGTCAGTTTTCATTCCAGTCCCAAAGAAAGGCAATGCCAAAGAATGCTCAAACTACTGCTCAATTGCTCTCATCTCACATGCTAGCAAAGTAGTGCTCAAGATTCTCCAAGCCAAGCTTCAACAATACGTGAACCGAGAACTTCCTGATGTTCAAGCTGGTTTTAAAAAACGCAGAGGAACCAGAGATCAAATTGCCAACATCCATTGGATCCTTGAAAAACCAAGAGAGTTCCAGAGAAACATCTATTTCTGCTTTATTGACTATGCCAAAGCCTTTGACTGTGTGGATCACAATAAACTGGAAATATCTTCAAGAGATGGGAATACCAGACCACCTGACCTGCCTCTTGAAAAACCTGTATGCAGGTCAGGAAGCAACAATTAGAACTGGACATGAAACAACACTCAAAGTTCCCTGGCACCGGACCGGTTATAAAACTAAAACCTAAAGACCGGAAACCTCTCTTATTTACAGGAAACGAAATACAGTGGGTCAAACACCATGAAACAGTGTCAGTCAGTCAAGTCAGTAAGTCAGAGCAGGTCGAGAAACTCTGGGGTACTTGAAGTCGTGTGGTCCGAAGGGACAGGTAGTGGTTAAGGTCTCGGATGGGTTTGAGTACAGGTAACTCAGTCTCTACGGTAGGTTGGTAGAGTAGGAGACAGTAGGGGAAAAGGAGGACGGGAGTTAGAAAGGGTCGTAGTCCCAGAAGAGTTTATTCAGTTGAGAAACGTAGTCCACCGGTTTTATAACCTCAAAGTCGAAGTTGTAGTCAGGAAGGTTACTCGTGGGTCCTGACTAGAGGAGATCCTACCTGACCAACCTAGAGGAACGTCAGGTTCCTTGAGAGTTCTCAGAAGAGGTTGTGGTGTCAAGTTTTGGTAGTTAAGTAGTCACGAGTCGAAAGAAATATCAGGTTCAGAGTGTAGGTATGTGCTGATGAAGGTACTGATCTACCTGGAAACAACCGTCTCATTACAGAGACGAAAAATTACACGACAGATCCAACCAGTATTGAAAGGAAGGTTCCTTATTCGTAGAAAATTAAAGTAACGACGTCAGTGGTAGACGTCACTAAAACCTCGGGTCTTATTTCAGACAGTGACAAAGACAACAAAGGCGTATATAAGCGGTATTTCACTACCCTGGTAAACGGTATTTCACTACCCTGACCTACGGTACTAGAATCAAAATACGTACAACTCGAAATTTGGTTGAAAAAGTCAAAGGAGAAAGTGAAAGTGGTTCTCCGAGAAATCAAGAAGAGGTGAAAGACGGTATTCCCACGACAGTAGACGTATAGAGTCTAATAACTATAAAGAGGGACGTTAGAACTAAGGTCGAACACGAAGTAGACCGCATCCCAAAGCGTACTACATGAGACGTTTCTTCAATTTATTCGTCCCATTGTTATATGTCGGAGCTGGATGTGGAAAAACATAAACCTTGGTCAGACAACAAGGTACAGGTCAAGATTGACAACGAAGGACTGGACGTATGTCCAAAGAGTTCTCCGTCTAGTCCACCGGACCAAAAGGGTAGAGAAAGTCTTAAAGGGTGTCAAATAAGACTAGGTACGTCAGTCTCCGAAACCGTACCAGTTATTTCGTCTTCATCTACAAAAAGACCTTGAGAGAACGAAAAAACTACTAGGTTACCTACAACCGCTAAACTAGAGACTAAGGAGACGGAAAAGATTTTGGTTGAACTTGTAGTCCTTCAAGTACCAAGTACCAAGTACATAACGACTTCGGACCGAACCTCTTAGAACTCGTAATGAAATGATCGTACACTCTACTCTCGTTAATACACCATCAAACACGTAAGAAACCATAACGGAATGAAACCCTAACCTTACTTTTGACTGGAAAAGGTCAGGACACCGGTGACGACTCAAAAGGTTTACACGACCGTATAACTCACGTTGTGAAAATGTCACAGTAGAAAATCCTAAACTTTCTTCAGTCGACCGTAAGGTGGTGGAGGTGATCGAAACAAACATCACTACGAAGCATCCAGGTGAACAGTGTTGCAAACCCTTTAGTTATACAGTCTCTTTGGACTTTGTTAACCTTACTAGTCAACGTACACGTTGAAGGAGCTTTAGACCTGTTTCCCTTTGAAGTCCTTACGTCACAACCACACCCCGAGAACCTGTCCTCGAAGGTCTAAGACACGAACGTCTCTTCCTCTGTCCATGTCGGAAACATGATCTCCTCCCGTACCGTTGGGTGTGATCGTAAGAACGGACCTCTTAGGGGTTCCTATGTCCTCGGACCACCCGATATCAGGTACCTCAACGGTTCTCAGTCTGTACTGACTCACTTAATCGTGTTGGATCCGTCGTTCATAGACTAAAAATTTTAAATTGTTTGAGCGAATCTAGGTCTCTTCTTTTATGGTCTATTTGTTCACCGAACCGTGGGTCACGGCCCATGTTATCTCAATACATAGACTTTCGTGTCCCCCCTCCGTTCTACAGGTGACAATTAGGACATTTACACGGTTCCACCGACCACGATAAACTTAACAAAAAGGGGTGACTTGTAGTGATTAATAAAGGATCTTCTTACCACGTGTGAACATTTCTTGGTGGATTGACAGTCGGGAAATTGACATTAAAGGAACTTAATGACTAAACAACGAGTACCATAAGATTTCTTTTTTCTTTTAGGACAATAAAATATTTTAAACTCCCTTTTACAAATAGTTTTGTTGTGCATTTCAGACGTAAGTTTCCCGTGTATCATTGGACTTTAAATTTCTGTATATCTAGTTAGGACATAACTAAGTCAAATTTTCGAACAATCGACACACAATTGTCATTACGTAATTCACATCCTACTACGTAAAATTTACACATCTTAGTTCATATACTTTAGTAATTACATACAGGTAATTGATATTATATTATTAATACTCCGAATACCCTAGTTTATGTCTTACGACTGTAATATACTCGTAATGAAGAATTAAGGTCTAAATACATTGTTGCTGAACAATGTCCTTTCCTAGAAGTCAAGGATTATTTTTGACCTTTTTTTTTTTCTCTTTTAGAGTTCACCTTTGTTCTTGTACACCTCCACCTACTCGTACAAATTTTATTTCATTATTTTGTTTTCGTTAGATAATTTTGTGGTTCACGGGAATTTTCACTTTTCTTCCAGAATTTTAACTTGTGTTCCCGAATTGAAAAGCTACGATAATATGGACATTCTCTTTTTCGTGAATAGACGTTATAAAAATTTCCAGTTTCCATATAAGTCTTTATCCAGTCACTCCTGACCCCACCATTCACGATACGTGTGGAACCTCTTCCACAGAGGGTGGTCTAAAGAAACGGACGGGAGACACTACTGGGGATTCCTTGGGGCGGGTCGCCGTCCTTGGTCTCTACACTCGTGACTGCCACGGCAGTCGTAAACGTCACTGTGAAAGACACATCTGTATATTCCGTCTTTGAATCTTCTGTCACGTTAAGCTCCTTTCATCAAGATCACACGTTTTCAGTCCACCTAGTCCATTGGTTGACTTGACGATTAGTCCTCGTGACAAGACCTTATTTTGATCTTTTCAGTCTGTATTCGAAAGTTCGTGCACTAAAAAGTAGAGGGTAACGTTTGTAACCCTAATCTTTTTTACCATTGAGGTCGTATTAGACTTTTATCCTCTTTTCTTCATTGAGTTGTTTCGTTTAATTTGTACTCTCTCAGATTGGATCGAGTATACACAGTACCTCTTACGTTACCGTCGGGTGAGGTCATGAGAACGGACCTTTTAGGGTACCTGCCTCCTGGGACCACCCGACGTCAGGTACCCAAGTGCTTCTCACCTGCGCTGACTCTCTGAAGTGAAAGGGAAAAGTGAAAGTACGTAACCTCTTCCTTTACCGTTGGGTGAGGTCACAAGAACGGACCTCTTAGGGTCCCTGTCCCCTCGGACCACCTGACGGCAGATACCCCAGTGTGTCTCAGTCTGTGCTGACTTCGAGGAATCGTCGTCGTCGTCGTCGTCGTCGTCTGTACAGTACACCCTTCGTTAGGAGATTTCACAGGAGATATATGACAATATTTAAGTAAATTAAAAACTTTATGGAAGGTAGTGAAATCTTTACTTCTTTGTTCAACCACTACCTGTCCCTCCGGACCGCACGACGCTAAGTACCCCATCTTTTCTCAGCCTGTGCTGACTCGCTGACTTAACTTGACTTGACTAGACTTACGTGTCTCCCCAATGGAGTGAAGGGGTTCCAGAGTGTCACCCATTCTCCACCTCTAATCCACATTTAGATCCGTCGGACAGACTTCTAAGCACCGGTGAGGAAAAGCGACGTATTATAACTGTAGGATTAGGAACGTAGTAAAATTGACCATCGGAAAGACTTTGATATCATACAAAAACGTTTCACGAAGTTAAACGATGAGTATTTCTCAAAAAATTCTAGGTAAACGTAAAAACGATTTAATTTGTACGTTTCGATCTTTATACACAGAAAGTACTATACTTCTTTTAAACTCTTCATTCATTCGGATAATTAACTCTACTATTACTCCAGGAAACAGGGAAATGTAAATACTTCGAAAAGAAAAAAGGTAAAAGATAAAGTTTAGTCTTGTCCTATGGAGACCGATGTTGTGACACGAGTCACGTTACTACGACTAAAGGTCCTGAGTGTGTGGTTGAAGTTTTAGTTGAGGTATTAACCCTGACGTTTTTACAAGATATCATTCTGGTACTACCTTATTCACTCCAAAGGATCACATTGCTACGAATACAAGTTTTCCCTTAGATTTCTCTCCACTATATGTTTACCTGAATAAATATCTTGTCTTTGTCTGAGTGTCTGAATCTCTTGTCTGAATGCCAACAGACCCCCTTCCTACCCACCTTCTCTCCCTCTCAAACCTTGCCTGCACATGTGTGACGTTATAAATTTTACCCATTGTTTGTTCCGGGATAACATGTCGTGTCCCTTGAGACGAGTTACAATACACCGTCGGACCCACGCTCCCCTCAAACCCCCTCTTACCTATGTACATATACATGCCGAGTCAGGTAAACGATAAGGTGGACTTCGACAGTGTTGTAATAATTAACAGACATGAGGTTATATTTCTTTTTCAAATTTTTTCGTCCAACCCTAATTCGAACAGGGTGATAATCTAAGTAATAAATCTCGTGTCTAATTTACGAGAAAAAAATAGTAATCGGACATAAATAAATAATTTCGGTTTCCATTTAGGATCCTTACGTCTTTATAACGAAAACCTCCATTAACACTAATGATTCCGTGAGGTCGACCTAAAGTAACTATTTTGTCCGTCTACACTCACTTTCTCACTCTAGGTTCCGTCGTTTGTATACAGAAAACGTGAAAAGATAAAATTCTTGGAACGTATAACTGAGGAAGATTCAACGAATCATTTATAACATGTCTACACCCTCTAAAACTACTACCAAGTTTCAGTGTCACCTTATACGTCTAATACAATTTTAAAGTTGGATTACCGTTTCAATTGATTAGGAATGACCGAAATTGTACTACTGTATTGAAACTCTAAAATTTAATCGAGATAACCGACTTCAATTTGTATCGAGGTAAGCAACTTCTAGTGTATATAAACAGTTATAAAAGATGACTTTTGGTTGATTCTAACAATAACTAAAACCCAATCAGTAAATCGGATCAGTAAGATCCAAAGGATCTGTCTTGGTCCTTTATAAAATTTGTTTATACATATTATAAAAAGGTAACTATAAAGATTACATCAATTTTAGTATCTTAAATATGAATTACACTCAAACTAAAACTAAAAGAGGGTGACTTTTAGAATTGATGTCTTAATAAACGAGATAATAGATAAATAGAAAGACATATGGTAGAGTGTTACCGTTCTATCTTATAGTTATTATTTTCTCGAAGTCTAAAGAAACGTAAGTAATACCAAGAACCCTGACTAGAGTGGTCTATATATCTCAACTTAATGGTAAATATTTTAGTAAATCAAACTGAACCGGTGGTTACGTTCTTTCTTTGATTTAACAAAATAATACGAAAACCGTGGATCCTTAATAAATTGACTAAATTAAAATCTTTCTTTCACCTCAGTGAGTCAGCACAGGCTGAGAAACACTGGGGTACCTGACATCGGATGGTCTGAGGAAAGGTACCCTAAAAGGTCCGTTATCATGACCTAATCCCACGGTAAAGGAAGAGGTCCCCTAGAAGGACTGGGTCCCTAGCTTAGGTCCAGAGGGTGTAACATCTGTCTACGGAATGGTAGACTCGGTGATATTTGTGGAACATAAGTCGTATAAATGAAAAAGTAGTAGTACTTTCAACGGAAGGAGGGGAACTGCAGAATTTAATGAGGGAGTTTTGGGAAAACCAGAAGTCGACTTCTACGATAAATTCCACTCCTCGAGACCGATAAAATCTCAAAAAGTCAGAAAGACAGAGAGAAGGTTCATGTTTACAATAATTTGTACACAAACTAAAAAAAAAGGACAATTAGGTAGAGTACAGTTAAAGTGAGAATCTGGTCCGTATACTTGGATCTTCAAAGCTCCTGTTACAGGAACCAGTATTACATACAGTCCGTGTCAAATTCGTGGTTCTAATGTAGTCACTTCTTTTCATCCAGACAGAAATATCTTTAGTGTAAAATCACTCTCTCCGTCTTAAATTAATTTATTCCTTTTGATAGTTCCCTCTGGTTCGTTGTTGTGTGAGATCTCTTTTTCACACAAATAGTCACTGTAACAAACCTTATCGACTACGAACCACTTTTACTTCTCGACCTCCGAAAACACCCAAAAAATACAGAAAATAAGAGACGTCAACACAGGGAAACTACCCATCCAGAGTACGTCCTGGTGGACAGAGGGTTTAAGAGTTTAGGCTGTACAGTAACCACACCCCACACACACACACACACACAAGACTGTGAGTTAGTACAGACTGAGAAATTCTAGGGTACTTGATATCGGACGGCCCTAGGAGACAGGTGTCTTGAAACGTCCGTTCTGACGACCTTACCCAACGGTAAGAGAGAAGGTCTCCTAGAAGGACTGGGTCGTTAACCTGAGAGGAGGGAACGTAACCGTCCGCCTAAGAAGTAGGGACTCTGTAGACCTTTCGGGTGGACTATGCAGTGACGACGACGACGACGATTCAGCGAAGTCAGTACAGGCTGAGACACGCTGGGGTATCTGACGTCGGGTGGTCCGAGGGTACAGGGACCCTAAGAGGTCCGTTCTTGTGACCTCACCCAACGGTAAAGGAAGAGGTTACGTACTTTCACTTTTCACTTTCACTTCAGCGAGTAAGCACAGGTTGAGAAACGCTGGGGTACCTGACATCGGGTGGTCCGAGGAGTCAGGTACCTTAAAAGGTCCGTTCTCATGACCATTTGTAGTTTATCCCTATTCACGATACCTCCCTTTGTCGGACCCCTTTCAGAGGGTCTCGTTCCTCAGTCCCCGTACCCCTAAAATTGTTCCCACCAGAACATACTCTTTTTTTAATCATGTCCTGTTCTCTCCGAAGACCACCGGAAACTACACAAAGACGGAAAACGACATTGACGTCGCCTGTGGAAAGGTGTTCGTGTCTAAGTGGAACCGATTGTCGCAGGGTGCAACTCACGATCAGGGAGACGAAGCCACGTAGGAGGTAGTGTTGTCACCCCGAATCGGCTACCCTCTACCCTCGAAGGTCCACGACTGAGGGGGTCTGGTAAGACCCTCCGAAAGACTTACGACGAACCAACCCGACCGTCTTCCCCGGTAACGGGTGTCTCCACTACAATACACCCGCAAAGGGGGAAAGAATACGTTTGAAAGGTGGGAGAGCGAGGAGAAGGAGAAGAGTCAGACAGAAATACCCCTTCCGTCAGGTAATCGGGTCATAGAGGGACCGTCCCTTATAAGGTCCGTCTTCCTGTTCGTTCATGTTACCTCGGAACGAGGGCACTTGGTCCTTAGTCCCCCGGTCACGTGACCCTTCGACACACCTGGTCGCGTTCTCCTCTGTGTCGGGGTGCGTAGGGAAAGTCTCGTCGGGTTCCAGAGGTTTTTGTTCGAGACTCATTCCTCGTCGTCTTTTGGGATGTGTTGGAGATTAACGATCAGTTAGTACACGGCGCCTTTCTGTGTCATAGACTTATTACCGAGTCTCTCTTGTGCGTGGGGAAATGAATTGTAGGGGTGGGAACGCAAGAGAGACGGGTGCCTCACTGGAAGTGAAAGAAAGGAAACTGTTGAGACTCATGAGAAATTGAAAGGACGGAGTAGTAAAGAAGAGAGGTTTAAAATAAGTGGTAAAACAGTTAAAGAAGAGGGTTCTACGAAAAGGTTTAAGGGTAACAATAGTCTGCATAGGTTACTATATATGTCTTAAAGAAAAGAAGGGTAAAGGATTTCGTACATTGAGACTGTGTCTCTCTCTCTTTCTCTCCCTCCCTCGCTTGGAGGAAATGACTTCACAATATTTTATCATTTACATACAATGTATTACCTTATGACTATTTAAACAAAATACCCTCGAAAGTTTGTCTATGTAAATACAAGTTTCTTTCTTGACCTTTCGATTTAATAGTATTGTTCCCAAAGAAGAAATCTCAGAGATTTCATAAAATCTCTTATTTGAGTGATTTTAAAATACACGAATATTTTTATGTCACATATCTCAATGAATCCTTAGTAAGTAACGAAGTCTTGGAAAAAGTTTCTTTACTATGTCGGAGATCGATGTATGTAGACGTGTTTCAGGTTATGGGAATCAGAAACTCCCGACAGATCGTTTACTCTACCTGGGAAATATACATCTAAATTTGGAGACTTTATCTTTATTTCCTAACCAGTTCTGTCAATTATTTCCTTTACAAACTACTTACACCATATTTACTCACTTTCTCACGAGTGAGAGTCTGGAACGATAAGTTCAAGTTGATGAGAACGAGTCGAGAGTCACTCTGGATAGAACTAATAAAATAATAAAAAAAGGGGTTTCGATGTGAAGTGATAAAGCGGGGTAAAAGTCGTCACTTGAGGTGGGATAAAGGACACGACGTCCTCCGACGGGAATTCACGTCTGATTCTCGTAGGCGTATCTCTGACCGGGACGTAAGTCGTTGCCGTCACGCTGAGTTTGGTCAGAGAGGAACGAGATTGGGGTTGAAAGACAAACGAACCGTTGTGGATTGCACATTTGAGAATATAATACCGTCACACACTAGTATAGAATATGAGATGATCTAACTATGTAATCAATTACACAAATTACGGCTGATACAAAGTTCTTCTGCATAACCAAGGGTTATGAGTCTTCGGTTTGTTCTTTTCTTTCTTTCCCCAGTCTCGTGAGGACATATCTGAATGGTAAGGGTTCTCCCCGTCCCTCCTTTGGGTCTTCATTCACTTCCTTTTGTGTTCTAATAAACGATATCACTAGTCACGATTAACCTGTCATTTAGTTCAATAAACTTCTTGACTTCCACCATCCCACACGGACTCCTAACGATTAAATTATTCTATCACTCCTTTTCATGTAGACTCCCTGTTTACACCTTCTAAGAGTTTTAGAACACAAGTCTCTGAGAAAGGAAAAAGGGAATCAAAAGAGGTACTTTAAAATCACCTCTACACACAAGTACAATGTTGAAGGACCTCATTTAAACCTCCTCCTCTGGACCTTGGTACTCACTTATAAACTTCGTTCCCTTCTACCAATCTACATGTATCTCTTATTTTACTTTTTCTATTCCAAATGTATCGGTAGAAATTTATTAGGTTCACAACTAAATCTCTAACACCTTAAAGAAATTGTACGTTTTAGTTATCTGTTTCCCATTTTTACTATATTTTTAATCAAGTCAAGTCATATTCAGTTTTAATCCATAAATCACTACCTCGACTGAGTTCAACAAGTTCGTCTCAACCATGACGGGAAGTCTCTACTGTCTCCTGGTAGAACAAGGTCCCAGTTTCGTGTCGGGTCACGACCCACCACAGACACCAAGAAAGGTCTTGCTTATGATTCGTATATATAATACGATACTCACTTACTTACTTGAAGAATAATTTGAGTCCTCGTATTATATCAGATTTCGATTTTCGTTAAGTTCTTTCGCTAAAATCTCCGTTTTAAGATCTGTTGACTAACAAGTATCTCTCCACCTAAGAAGGTAAACGAACTGTTTGTGAACCGTCTTGTAAAAAAAAAAGTGAGATAAGAAGAAGGCAAAATGTATGAAGTAACATATGATTCTCCAATTAAACGTGTAAATTTACCATAGAGGGATAAACTAAGGAAATTAAAATCAGGATCATTCGACGTTACTATAGTGTAAAACACTACATATAATTTAGGTCTTATCTTCTGGTCACATTCGATTGGTAAATAGTTGAGTCAGATACGTTCAATTTAACTTGAAACTGAACATAGGAGTAAATAAAGAAAGTAGGGATTGTGTCCCTAACGAAGTTAAACACGATGGACGAGTACACACTGTAGATAATTATGGAACAACTTCACCTTTCTTATGCCCGAAAAAGCGATTCTAACTCAACAGGTAGAATTGGTTCACCTTCTGCAAATCTAGAGTCAGGGATTGAGTTACTGGGACCCTGTAGGGGAATTGTATATGTCCGAGTATTTTACTGTTTTTACTCCCATCAGTAAGGACAGAATCTAACAATGTTCAAAATGTAATTTTCCTCTGTAATTTCCATCGACTTTGTAATCGTGTATTATCGACGAGGTACAAAGGGACCGTCGAGTCGACCATTTCTTAGGTGGACGTTGCGGTCTCTTGGGACCAAGCTAAGGACCCAGTCCTTCTAGACGACCTCTTCTCTATCCGATGGGTGAGGCCATAAGAACCCAAAGGGAACACCGAGTCGACCATTTGTTAGGTGGACGTTACGACGAGGTATTTATCGAACAAAGAAAATAGACCTTAGTTTGTCTCTTCTTTGGACAACAGAATATATAAAGTATAAAATGTACCTTCTCAATCAAAATGAAGAGTTTCATAGTTAATATATGTATATATATTAACTACTAACCTCTACATTTTGTACATACTATATGTACCACTTTAACGAGAATCAAAACGTCATAGATTATTCAACTAGCTACACTTTCTTAAATGTTAGATATTTTACAGTAATTTGGTTGGAAACCTTTTTTCCTTCCTATGTAGTTTTTATCTAAATAATTTCATTTCGTTAAACTACTCTAATATTATATATAAAGGAAATGAATGACTCAATGAATAAGTAAATAACTAAGTAAGAAAGTCCTCTTAAACAACTGTAAATACTACCCGGTCAAAAATGTGTATATACGATACGTATTACTCTACAAAACTATAATACTATAACTATAGTTATGACATACGTAAAGGGTTACCTGGTCGTAAATTTAATGGTAATGAAAATTACCAGTATAAAAAATACCGTGTAAAAACCTTTTCGAGGTTATTTCCTTGAATTTATCCGAAAGTATTAAAGAACTTAATAATTTTCCTGAGTTAAACTACAAATAAGAATCTCACCACTATAAACCTTATCTTAAGACTTACTCTACACTAACTTTCTTCCGAAATTTTCAATACATACTTTCTACACTTTCTGGTTTATGTACGAATTACAACGACGAACTTTGGTCCATAACGACACGAATACATTTTGTCTCTACATCGTTATTTTTAAATTTTACTATTCTACCTATTCATTTCGTGACTCTACTAAGTATACCTTTTAACGAAAATTCGAATAAAACTTTACAAAACATACTTGATCTAGAAATAACTTTCAAATGAATTCCACACTTACTCAATGTCTCCGAAAAAGGAGGTGAAAACTATTTACTTATCAGTAATGATGATTCTACTCGAACAAGTCTTACGTAAGGAATTAAGAGTCTAAAA
The DNA here is from genome assembly GCA_006410555.1 of Capra ibex. NCBI lineage: Eukaryota > Metazoa > Chordata > Mammalia > Artiodactyla > Bovidae > Capra > Capra ibex. The sequence continues at coordinate 2,748,782 of SJYO01048061.1, read as the reverse complement.
GTACGCAGTGTGTTGAGTTTCCGTTGGTGCTATGAAGAAATGCAATAAAACGGTTTGATACCTTCTTCGAAAAAATGGTACAAACTATTATCCTAATTACCTATAAAGTTTAATACGGTAGTATTTTCAGAGACGATAAATGGTGATTCTTCCTTCTCTTCCATTATAACTTTTACCGACTATCCTTCGACGTTACTCTTTGACTTTAAGTAAGTGTATAATTTATACCCTGTAGTCGTACAAAATATAAAACTCCGATTCCTAAATCTCCACTTTATTTATTGATTGTAAAAGTTCTCCTTTACCTAATTTTACGTTGAAAGTTTTCTATCAAAAAGATGGTTTTTAAAGGACCATTGTCATCAAGGTGTTTATGAGGAGGTTATAGAGTTTCATAAATTAATAGTACTTGATGTATGGGATGTTGTCACAGTTTGTAAATTCCGACGCATCTACGACCGAGTCACCATTTCTTGGGTGGACTGTCTCCTCGGACCTCCAGATGTCCGGTTCCTCAACGTCTTCTCAACCTGTACTGAATCGTTGATTGGCTGTTATCGTTGCTGTCTGTTATCGTCGTTGTCTACACGTTAGCGGATATACCCACACGTACGAGTCACATAGGTGGAGAAACGCTGGGGTTCCTGATATCTAGTCACCCGAGGAGACAGGTACCTTAAGAGGTTAGTTCTTATGGTCTCGCTCAACGGTACAGAAAGATGTCCCCGAGAAGGGTAGGGTCCCTAACTGAGGTTCTAGAGAACACAGAGGACGTAACTCGTTCAAGGTAGAGACCTAGATCTTCTAGGGGAAGTCTAAGAAAGGGTTGACGCGGTTACGTCTTCTCCGGGACCTCTTCCTTTACCGTTGGGTGAGGTCACGCGAACGGACCCTTTAGGGTACCTGTCTCCCCGGACACTTGATGTCAAGTCTCCCAGCGTTTCTCTGTGGTGACTCGATGATTTGTTGTCGTCGTTATCGAGTTATTGACCCTCCTTTTTGACCCTCCCTCGGAGAAAGTCTTTGCTTCCAGAAGTTCTGTAGACATTGGCTCGTTACCTCCTCCGGTGTGCGGACGGGTCTCGTCTTGAGTCCGGGGCTCTAATGGACTCTTCTGGGATGTACAGTGGAGACCGACCAGAGGTCCAAGTCTCGCTCTCTACACTCCGAACCCCGTTTCAGGGGTCACCGGGCCGACGGGAACCTCCACTCGGGTCGACCTTCGACGGCACCTTCTGATCCTTCCGACAAGAAAGAGAGAAAGACAAGGGATGAGAGGAGGGAGAGGAAGGAAAGAGGACAAAGAGGAAGAGGAAAGCAATAAATAACCGTCAGTAAAAGAAAAAAGTCTATCACTCAGATGAAACATTGTTGGGAAAGCACCATGGAGCACAGAGGGGGACGCAACGGGTAACGTATCGTTACGATTCCCTGATAATGACATAACTCAGCGAGTCGACACAGACTGAGAAATCCTAGGGTACCTGACATCGGGCGACCCGAGGAGACAGGTACTTTTAAAGGTCCGTTCTTAGGACCTCACCCAACGGTCAAGGATGAGGTAATGATTTGTCCTACAAAATTATTTCACAGGTTCACTTCTTTACACAGTAAATCTACTTTCTGTGTATCTACTAAAGTTTACTGAACCAATGTGTAAGTGTTTAATCTTCGTAGTTCCCCACAAAAGAAGTTCGCAAGACAGGAGTGACAGCCCAGTGAAATAAGAAAATAAAATATGAAAATCTATTTAATAATAAAAATTTTATGAAATGAACTAAGACGACACAACAGAGTTCGAAGGGTTTACTTAGTGACGTGAACACGATTCAGCAAAGTCAGCTCAGGCACCGCTGCGATACCTGACATCGGACGGTCCAAGGAGACAGGTACCCTAAGAGGTCCGTTCTTACGACGTCACTTAACAGTACGGGAGGAGGTCCTCTAGAAAGACTGGGTCCCAAGTTTGACCGTAGAGAATGCAGAAGAGAAACCGTCCGCCCAAGAAATGGTGGACTCGGAGGACCTTAGTTATTAGTAGATATAAGGACTTGAGGTCGATTAAGAACAAATTTTGATACCAAAAAACAAACGAACAAAACAAAAGTCATTTATGTGCTAATAGATTGAATCGGTTTGCGAGGGACCGGGTGGGGCGTCTTCAACACCAAATAAATCAAGGATGAGGAAAACTACACCCTAAAGGTAGGGCTACGAACATAGGACCCAAGATTGTGGGGCAAGAGAGAGGTAGTCAAAAGAGGGTAGTAAATTTTGCCAAACGGGACGATGAGACCTAGGAGTATTGGACCCAAAAGGAAAGGAAGATTCATTTAGTAAGGAAATTTTAATGGGATTTGCCATAACATACGGGTCGCTAAGGTTTCCGTGGTCAACCGTCGAATAAGAGAACTCTGGACATCACGAAGATTCGGGTTATATTGGTTGTGTGCTCTAACTTTTCTTTTTTTTTTTCACACCCTAAGACGAAAACACTTGGTGGAAATGAAGGTAATCGAAGAGTAGGGTCGAATGACTTGACTAAAAGACTCCCTGGTTAACTTCCGTCCAAGACGTAAGTGTCAAAGTCGGTCACCCAAGGTAGACACTAACCAACTTATCTCCCTACACCATGGGTTTTAACGTCTCCTATGATTCAGGAAAATATATTCCGAATTTGTAGACTCCTAGAACCATGAGTACCCCCGAGACCTTGGTCCTCCTGACACATGATACATAGTGGTCTACGGATGATGATACGTAGAAAGACATTTTGTAATTTATACGTAGTACCCTCTTTTATTTTAACCTGTCCGGTACCACATAGGAGTGATTAACAACTACGGTAACATGTACCCTCCTTTCCTACCCTACCCTTTTACCCCAGTATAAACGTGTACAGACGTTTTCGACCAGAATATAGATAACAAAGTTGTTTCTTATAACGGTGGTAATTGTGACTGTCAGTAGTCGTCGAAATGTGGAACTAAAGTTAAAGATGATCGTTTAAGTGTCGACTGTCTAATCAGAGGTATCTGAGTATTTCTTAGGACAGTAATTTAAAATATCAAACAACAACAACAACAATCCCACTCTACAAAAACTTTTAACAATGTTACTTTATTTTATTTATCGTAAACATATTTTTTCGTAGATATACCGGGTTCTCGTTTGACAAGAGACCTAGAGTTGGATGTCTAGAGTCGAATGGAAAAACAATGTCACCACTTAAAATCCTATACTACGAGATTAAGTTAGAACGTTCAATATTGTCCATAGGTCAATTAGGATTAAAACACACATTTATAAAGTCCTTCAAAGATAATTTCTGTAGTCAATCCCTTTATTAAATCTGTCATATCAGACCGAACCAAAGGACTATATTAGGTAGGATATCATTTCCTAAAAAGTCTACTATCTCGCGAATGGTGGCAACACTTAACGGTACTAGGTGACCTTTCCCGCGGTCAGAGTCTGAAAAGTTGTTTTTCATGTAGAACTACATCGTGGATTAATGTCTACCGTTATACGTTCCACTTTTAGACTAGAGATATATGTGGAGACCTCTTTTGGGCACTGGAACACACTTGATGAATTTGGACATGATCTCAAACGATTTACTATTTTACTTCTTCTGCGATGAACTTTACAGAATGGAGTAAATATGAGCACTATTGTTTTATTGAACTATATACGTTTTCTCTATTTTCAATTAGAATATGTTCAAATGTATAATAATACGAATAAACATTAATAATCATTAATCGTATATTTGTTCTTCAGTAAGAATACTAATCAAGAATACTTTAAATACATAAACAAGTTCAAACTCCTTTAAAACGAAAGTCTATAACTGTGTAACTGTTTTAGTTCCTAAAAGCTCCGCTGAGTATCATTGAAACGGATTAAGACCTTTACTCTTTGGGGTTTAAGTCAAAGACTTTCTATTACAAAATATCAATACTGTAATTCCATCTTTTTTTAATTTTGTAAAATCATAAATAATTAAAGACTCAGATACGATCGAGGTTAGGTTTTTCAAAATTTGTCAAACTTAGTCTACTTAAGTGAAACATGTCATTGAAGTTTTTAGTTCACTTTTAACTATCTAGGATGACGTTTCACCAAGTTTACTGAGTTTAAAATCATTCATTTCTTTCATTTTAATAAAAAGAAAACTGTCGTCACAAAAATACTGGTATCAAGACTCCAGTAAATTTGACTGTTACAGATTTTTTCTTTCCATTCTCCCATGTTAAGAAATTTTATTACCCTTTTCAACATCGAAATGTAACCTAAACTATAATCTTTATGAAATTTCAAGTGAAACTTCCATTACCTCCTATTTGATTAAAGGGTACCTCCTGACTGGTACACTTTAGTATTGTATACTTTCGTCGTTAAAATTTAGATGACTTCGTGTTGGCACCTCACATTAAAGTTTAGATTTAGGAACGTCTCGAGTCCTTTCTTTCTTGATAGTTCTTATGCCATAATCTACAGAGAGGTTTGTCCTACCCTCCTCTATCTGATAGTAGGAAGAACCGTAACTCAACTGTAAGTAAATATAATTAAAGATCCGAGGGGTCCATCGTGATCACCATTTCTTAGTCAGACGGTTACGTCTTCCACGTTCTCTGCGTCCAAGCTAGTGAACCAGACCTTCTAGGGGACCTCCTCCTTTATCGATGGGTGAGGTCATAAGAGCTGACCTCCTAGGGTACCTGTCTCTTCGGACCACCCGATGTCAGGGACCCCAACGTTTTTCAATCTGTTCTGAGTCACTGATTGTGATGATGATGATGCAATTAAAAATTGGGATTCTAAAACCGTTCACAAGAGTTTTTGATAATTCGCCGTTCTCAGGTTATCTACAATTCAACATCGACATATTGGAGTGAAGTTTTATTGTCTCGTACAGGTGAAACGAAAAAATGTCCCGTAAAAGTAACGATTTTACTCGTGGGGAAGTTCCATCTTCGATTTAGAAAAACTAAAAATTCAAACGGTGGTACGGTTGGTCTCACAAAACGTTTCTTATTAAGGGTTATTAATCTTGACTTAATATAAAGTGTAAGTAAGTCTAATTTAATTAAGTTAAGTTAGCACACAAAACCTTGATACCTCGTATTACTGAAGGTATAGGTGATGAATTGAAGATTCTCTTTTAATTTACAGAAGCTTTTGTTTACGTATCAGCAAACGAAGAGAATTTTCATAATAACCTTCTGATCCTTTCAATAATGTTTACAATAGTAATTGTTTATGTTTGTTCCAATAGGTGTAAGGGAATGAATCAGTAAAAACTATGTATTTTTGTTAGAGTAACATCATCAAACAACTTGACAAAGGACATTGTCACTTTTCACTTTCACTTTTACCGAGACGACGACGACGACGATTCAACGAAGTCAACACAGGCTGAAACGCTGGGGTCTCTGCCGTCGAGGGAGCAGGGACCCTAAGAGGTCCGTTCTTGTGACCTCACCCAACGGTAAAGGAAGAGGTTACGTACTTTCACTTTTCACTTTCACTTCAGTGAGTCACCACAGACTGAGGATCGTTGGGGTACCTGACGTCGGGTGGTCCGAGGAGACAGGTACCCCAAAAGGTCCGTTCTCATGACCTCACCCCACGGGAACGAAAGAGGTCACAGATTGAGAAACGTTGGGGTACCTGATATGTCGGGCACCTTAAGAAGTCCGGTCTTATGACCTCATCCAGTATCAAGGTTTTCCCTCAAAGAGATCCTCTAGAAGGATTGAGTCCCTAGTTTGTGTCCAGAGGACGTAACGTCTACCTGAGAAATGGTCGACTCGGAGGTCCCTTCGGGTTCTTATGCCCTCACCCATCAGATAGGGAAGTGGTCGTCTAGAAGGACTGGGTCTTCAACTTGGTCCCAGAGAACGTAACGTCCGTCTAAGAAATGGTCGCCTCGATGTATGAGTGAAAGTAAAAAGTACCCACTACACATTCGTGACGTGTGTTGAGACTGTGTCTCCTAGAGTAAATTGAAAGTGAAAGTGTGTGGCTCCTTTCTTAGTAGCGGTGGTGAAACCATGTCTGTAGCCTTCCACTCTATCCGAGTAGGTTAAAATCTTTGCCTTCCTTTACCAGTTGACCTGGTTTAAAATCGATTAAATGATAATTCACTCGGTTACCATCACAGTTTATATTTAGGTCAGAACTCTTATACGACCATTCATCTGTCCTGAGGGACGGGAGAGTCACAGAGAGAACCTCCGGACAGGTTGTAATTCACCTGTTCCGCCAGATATGGTAGTGGAAGGTCTTAAGGATTGGAGGGTCCGCGATCTCTCCGGGGTAGGTCCGACTTCTGAGCTGAGATAAGTATATTCCTGTAGGAACAACCCAGTCTTAAAGTAAGAGGAGAAAGGTTAAAAAACGATAAATTAACTATGATGTCGTCAAAACCGAAACGGAATACTGTTTCTTCAGCTCTTTAGACAATTTATTAAACCCGTCACTTCACATCACAACCAACGAGTCAATACAGGGTGCGAAACTCCGGGATACCTGACATCGGACGGTCAGATGTCCGCGGTCTCCAGTTCGAGGAGACAGGTACCCTACGAGGTCCGGTCTTATGACCTCACCCAACGGTAAAGGAAGACGTTCCGTAGGAGGACTGGGTACCTATCTTCGGCCCAGAGGACGTCACGTCAACCTAAGAAATGACAACTCGGTGACCCTTCGGTTTTATTAAACCCTGGTCGGTTGTTAACTCCCCCACCAGTCCTTCTATAGAACCTCTTCCTTTACCGTTGCCGGACCTCTTAGGGGTCCCTGTCTCCTCGGCCCACCCGATGTCAGGCACCCCAGCGCCCCTCAACCTGTACTGACTCACTGAGTCGTCGTCGTTGTAAACTCCCTGCTAACCTTTGTCTTAGACAGACTCACGGTTAGGGAGTCAAAACGGACATACTAAGACTTACAGACAGAAAGGGGAACAAAATCCATAATTAAATTTTAAGGTTTAATTTTTGTTTTCTTTTATTAAGATCCTTTTATTTACATTAATCAGATTTATATAAGAAACAATAACATCTGTTATACTATATTTTGTATTTATAGATGTAATTATTCCAGAAATTAGAAATATCACAACGGCACAACCCTTAAAACAAAAGGGTAACTTTTAAGATGTAGTGTCATCAGTCTTGACCTACAATAAGAAATCTCCCTACCTCTTTAGAGTGTCTCCTGACTTCGATTTTATGTAACACTTTAAGTAATTTGAAAGGTATTAATCAGAAAAACGAATTTAGACAAAAGAATAATCTGGAAAAAAAAAGAATTTAACAGAGAGTTATAATAACAGTGTACGGGGTAGAAATAAAAATTTTTTCTCTCTATAAAGACGAAGACGAGAAAACCTTTTTTTTTAATAAATAAATAAACCGACGTGACCCAGAATAAACACCGTACACCCTAGATCAAGGGACTGGTCCATAATTTGGACCCAGGGGACGTAACGTTCGTCTCTTAGAATCGGTGACCTCTTAGTCCCTTCAGGGCGCTAAGGTGAAAAGTTTGAAAAATTTAAATTTAAAATAAATAAACAAGTAAATCAAGATTAATTCCATATCAATTACATTTTATAATACATTCAAAGTCCACATGTTGTATGACTAAATGTTAAAAATTTCGAATATAAAATAAATATCAATAACTTTTTTAACCGATACAAAGGACACAACGTGTCATATAGGGACATCGAAAACTTTGAAAAATATATCATTAAGTATGAAGAATTCGGGAGTGGGTACATAACGAGGAGGGAGGAAGGGAGAGGAGAGACCATTAGTGATCAAGAGATTTAAAGACTCAGACGAAGAGACGAGGAAAAACAATATAAGTGATCAAACAACATAAGAAAGTCTAAGGTGTTTATTCACTATATTTCATAAACAGAAATAGACTGAATAAACTGAACCGTGGTATGGGAGGTTCAAATAAACAAACAAAACCGAACTCTTGGTGATGTGTAAATCTTATAAAATTTTGACATCGAAAAAAAAATTTAAAAAATAAAAAAAATTTAAAATTTTAGAAATTAAGAATGTACGCAAGGGTTTGTACTTGGGGGGAGGGTGGAAGGAGGGGTGTTGTAGAGAGACCCAGTAGGGGTAGTTTGACATCTGATTTTTGTCTGAAAATGTTAATAAAAATAGAAAGTATAATAAAATGTTTCACGGAAAGAAAACCATTTAACGAAGGGTCACCGAGTTGTCATAAAACTTTAAATATGTGAGTTCTTCGAGTCTCAACGACATTAAAATACTTGAAGTATGTCTTTATTACGTTCACTCTTATGTTATTGAGTTTATTATAAAATGTCTCTACAGTTGTATGTTTTCACATCTCTGTGTCCATGGACCGTTACACTTGAAGTATCTCCGAATGTCCACCAAAATTTATGTCATATCCATTTTATCGAATTATAAAATTAACACAAGGAAAATATACCCTCTGTACCAAAAGGGTCCACCGAGATCACCATTTCTTGGGTACGTTTTCGTCTCTAGTTTGACAAAGAAAAATTTCTGAGACACCAAATAGATACCTTCCACTCTAGAAGGCCTTTATACTACTCTGGTTAGTGTTTTGTTTTATTTTATCCGTCTGTGAACTCTAAAACTAGTACCGTAGGTCAGGGTAGTGAAGTACCGTTTATCTACCCCTTTGTTACCTTTGTCACTGTCTGAAATAAAAAACCCCGAAGCTTTAGTGACGTCTACCACTGACATCGGTACTTTAATTTTCTGCGAACGAGGAACTTTCTTTTCGATACTGGTTGGATCTGTCGTATAATTTTTCGTCTCTGTAATGAAATGGTTGTTTCCAGACAAATCAGTTTCGAAACCAAAAAGGTCACCAGTACATACCTACACTCTCAACCTGACACTTCTTTCGATTCGCGGTTTCTTAACTACGAAAACTTGACACCACAACCTCTTCTGAGAACTCTCAGGGAACTTGACGTTCCTCTAGGTTGGTCAGGTAGGATTTCCTTTAGTCAAGACTTATAAGTAACTTTTCTGATTACGACTTCGACTTTGAGGTTATAAAACCGGTGGACTACGTTTCTCGACTAAGTAAACTTTTCTGGGACTACGACCCTTTCTAACTTCCACCCTCCTTTTCCCCCGTTGTCTCCTACTCTACCAACCTACCGTAGTGGTTGAGTTACCAGTACTTAAACTCATTCGAGACCCTCGACCACTACCTGTCCCCTCGGACCGTACGACGTCAGGAACCCCAGTGTTTGTCGTCCTGTGCTGACTTGACTTGACTCTAAAACTATGTCAAAACTAGTGACCTGAGACTTCCGTTCAAATACGGATAGACTCATTATAAGGTCTGTAACCAGTTACACACATTAACAGAGGAACCGTTTGAGTCCCACTTTATACCGTTGTAAACTTCTAATCATAATTTCGAGAGATTATGTGTGAGGAAAGTTTTACTACAAGTTTTAAGTAGAGTACGTCCTACGAAGGGACAGTCAAAACCGTCGTTCTTAGTAAAAACGGAGAAGTTTACAGTGACAACTCTTCCTCTAGAAGTAATTTTTGTTTTTTTCTTTATTTTCGTCGTTCACTTAGTTACACACACACGAGTCAGCGAAGTAAGTACAGGGTAAGAAACGCCGGTGTACCTGACATCGGTCCGAGGAGACAGGTACTCTAAAAGGACGTTCTTATAACCACACCCGAGGATACACGAGGAGGTCCCGTAATAGGGTTGAACCCCGAACTTGGGTGTAGAGGACGTAGTGTCCGTCTGAGAAATGACGGCTCGATGGTCCCTGCGGGTTCACTTAGTTACGACCATTTTCTTTTTTTTTTTTTTTGGAGTGGTACTCTAATAAAGAGCACAACTCCTCTTTAACACATGTCCATAACGTTTGTATATAACTTATATCAAAAGGGAGAGATAGACTTTTATATATAATTATATATATATGTGAACTGAATGAAGAAGGTTAGTGTGATAAGTAAAGTCAACGAGTCAGTACAGGTTTAGATACTTTGCGGTAGCTGACGTCGTGTGGTCCGGAGGGGTAGGTAGTGGTTGAGGGCATCAAATGGGTTTGAGTACAAGTAACTCAGCGACTACGGTAGGTTGGTAGAGTAGGAGACACCAGGGGAAGAGGAGAGAGGAAGTTAGAAAGGGTCGTAGTCCCAGAAAAGGTTACTCAGTCGAGAAACGTAGTCCACCGGTTCCATAACCTCAAAGTCTAAGTTGTAGTCAGGAAGGTTACTTGAGAGTCCTGACTAAAGGAAATCCTACCTGACAAACCTAGAGGAACGTTAGGTTCCCTGAGAGTTCTCAGAAGAGGTTGTGGTGTCAAGTTTTCGTAGCTAAGAAACCGCGAGTCGAAAGAAATATAAGGTTGAGAGTGTAGGTATGTACTGATGACCTTTTTGGTAACGAAACTGATCTGTCTGTAAACAACCATTTCATTACAGAGACGAAAAATTATACGACAGATCCAACTAGTATCGAAAAGAAGGTTCCTCGTTCTTAGAAAGTTAAAGTACCGACGTCACTGGTAGATGTCACTAAAACCTCCGGGGGGGGGTTTATTTTAGACTGTGACAAAGGTGACAAAGGGGTAGATAAACGGTACTTCACTACCCTGGCCGTAAAAGACGTACAACTCGGAATTCGGTTGAAAAAGTGAGAGGAGAAAGTCAAAGTAGTTCTCCGAGAAATCAAGAAGAAGTAAACGACGGTATTCCCACCACAATAGACGTATAGACTTCAATAACTATAAAGAGGGCCGTTAGAACTAAGGTCGAACACGAAGTAGGTCGGGTCGCAAAGAGTACTACATGAGACGTATATTTAATTTATTCGTCCCACTGCTATATGTAGGAACTATATGAAGAAAAGGACTAAACCTTGGTCAGACAACAAGGTACAGGTCAAGATTGACAACGAAGGACTGGGCGTATGTCCAAAGAGTTCTCCGTCCAGTGTACGTATGTTAATCCATGACCTTATCACCACTACCCAACCTTTTTACACAGGTGCATCACAGTATAACCGACTTCCAGGTAAACATAGTACACCTTCCCTGTGAACTTGAAGTGAAACTAGTTACGACTATTTGTACATTTTCACTTTTACTTCACAGTCAGTAAATCAGTACAGACTGAGAAACACTAAGGTACCGGACATCGGCCGGTCCGAGGAGACAGATCCCTAAAGGAGACCGTTCTTGTGACCTCTCCCAACGGTAAGAGAAGAGGTCCTCTAGGAGGGCCGGGTCCCTAACTTGGGTACAGAGGACGAAACGTCCGTCTAAGAAAGGGTAGACTCGGTGGTCTCTTCGGGTCATTTGTACATTTGACGTATATTTACACTGAAGTGTAGGTACCTTTTGTCTCGTAGTACCAAAAGGACTACTCATCGTCGACCGTAGAAGGTGGGTCAATCCCGAATAGGGACTATTCCCCGCTCCAGGTGTCTCCATCACTTGTGTTAATTTCGGGTAAACCTTTTTCTGAAATTTCTCCTTCGGACACAAACTCCGTTCGGAAAGGAGTTACCTCACATCTTACATGACCCCTTGGTTCTACAGACTAATTCTTTTGGTGCCTTTTCCCTGTAGAACACTTTCGGGAAGTAGTATATTCATTCAAACGATAAAATTCGACTCTCAAGTCCTTTCTGTAGTCACTAGTTTACTGTAAACGTTTCTTCAGGATTTACTCCACTCCCTTATCAGCGACCCTATTGACTGTCCGTTCTCCTTTTCGAAAGTCCGTCTCTCTTATTTTAATAAATTCACTAATAGTCATTAATATCATGGAACACTGAAAGTTAATAGAAGTTATTTTGTTTATTGAAATACAAATTGACTGTCAGTACGTGTATCGTTGAATATTGACTTTCTAACCATTTTTTACGGTAGAAATATTTAATATACGTCTTTAAAATCACAAATTTTAACCGTACAACCCCCCTTTTGTGTAAGTTAAAGAAATACAAAGAAAACTCTGTTGTTTACACCATGTCGAAATTACCTCTTATTTGGCTATAGGAAAAAAAAGTTTTTTAGTCAATTCAGTATTAGCTTTACTCATTAGCTAAACTTTCTTGGGAAAAGTCTCAGTAGTAACTAATAAGAGAACTGGAAAAGGGTATGTTGACGTAGACGGACTGTCTTGAGCCTTCTTCTAGGTCGATTATAGTACTGGATTTTATAAGTCTTTGACAGGTCCCTTCGATTTTGATCTTCCACCGTAAAATTCTGAGTTCTTCGTCCTATATCCTTGTCTTTTTATGGTCTTCTAAATTTAGCCGTGTCAAGTGTCTGTAAAGCCCCACCCCCTCCCCCGTTTCTTAATATTCCGAGAGAGGTTTTAATAAAACGAAATGATTATGTAGAAACAAAAGGATGAGGGTAAGACGTTTTGTTTGGAACTTTAGGACGGAATTTTACACAAAGTAAGGAGAACTTTAAGACTAAATGATGGATCTAAATAAAAGATCAAAAAAAAAAAAAAAAGTAAACTTCCCTTACTTTGTAAAACAAAGACAATTCACGCTCGTACACACGATTCAACGGAGTCAGTACAGACTGAGAAACTCCGGATACCGGATATCGGACGACCCGAGGAGACAGGTACCCTAAGAGGTCCCTTCTTAGGACCTCACCCAACGACACGGAAAGGGGTCCCCTAGAAGGGTTGGGCCCTTAGCTTGGACGGAGAGAATCCAGAGGACGTAACCGTTCACCCAAAAAAAATGGTGATCACGGTCTCTGACAGAGATAGATTCACGAGACTGTGAAGGTATGTGTGATTAGAAACGAGAAATTTTACGGTCGGTGAACGTAATATGACTCAAATTCTTTGATGAATGTGACCGGGACCCCTCCCGAGAAATATATTTACCTACAAAAAGTACCACTCATCTACCGAAGACATTCGACAAATCTTGTGTGGGTACAAATTTAGAAAAGATTAGGACGCAAAGCAAATCCAGACATTAGTTACATGTTTATAGTCATCCGTGTACGAATAAATAAATAAATAGAAAATATAAACACTCTAGTGTTTTTTCACTCCTCTGATTGATCTTATGAGTTTTCAGTTCCCAGAATCCTTTTGTTTTAATCAAAATTGGTAAGACAACCTTCTTTTCTACTCCCATCGTTGTGTTTACGTCGGACATGTGTCTTGACATAACGATGTGGTGGACCATAAGGGACATAGATCAGAGATCATAGGTCGAAGAATATCGTTGGGGTTCGTAATGATCTATTTCTATTGGATCCTTTATAACGGATGTAAACTATACTAGTACAGTTAAAGGGATAAACTATTGAAACGATTTTATCTATGTTTTTATGCGCCCCCTCTTTTTTGTCATTTATGTCTGAAGAAAAGAAGACCACTATAAAAGGAGTTAACGGAAACTTTTTAAGAAGAAAACACACCAAAGGGAGTTTTTTAGATTCACGATTCAACGAAGGCAGTACAGGTTGAGAAACGTCAGGATACCTGACATCGGGACGTCCGAGGAGACAGGTACCCTAAGAGGTCCGTTCTTATCACCTCAACCAAAGGTACGGGAGGAGGTCCCCTAGAAGGACTGGGTACCTAGTTGGAGGTAGAAAGTACAGAGGATGTGACCGTCCTCTAAAGAAATGGTAATCACAGTGGACCCTTCGGGAGTTTTTCAGATGTAAATAAAATTCCCTTTTTTATGGGGATACTTAACCAAGGAAGGAACGTTCCGTCGGTCAAGAGTATACGGTCCCACTTCACCGAGGTTACTCCTACAATACTAGTAGTGCCGTAGTGGGAAGTAGGGGGAAAGACACTCCACTTCTAGAGAAGTTTAGACAGAGACCGAAACGTGGCACTGGGACACAAGAGTTCAAAACTCGGAAAAGTGTATAGTAGAGATGTACATCCCACGTACAGACTTCTAAGTTAAGACAGTAATAAACTATTCATTTCATAAGAAAATAGCGTAAGAGGACTAAATTCACAGAAAAGACTGTGACATCCAGGTCGACGATAACCGAAAGGGAACTGCATAAAACGTACCTACTGTGTAAACGTAAAATTCTCAGTAGACAATGAAACTAAGAGGGCAGGTGTCGTTAAAGAAACTAAAGAGCAGACCACTTCAGTAAGAGTGGTCTCAAGAAAAGAGAAGATCAGGGACGTAATAAAGTGATGAGTATGTTTAAAAGATATCTCTGTAGAACAGTGGGAGTCCTGTTCTTTACCCACATCTCAAAATCCGTCACTGTCTAGCTAGTAAGAGGTAAATGGTCTTACCTTTGGTTGAACCGTCTCTACCTTACACTCTTATACGTAACCAAAAAACTCAAAAATACCGTATTACGGTACACATTGACTACGATAAAAGCTGTGTTGTTTAATAAAAATATGTAAAAAACGTTAAGTCTCTTTCAATTCTTTCGTATCGTAATTGTGTCTATTTTGTTTACAATTGGTAGAATTGTTCGTTTTCTCCTTTCTCCTTATTTCTCACTTTCCTTTCTTTGACAACGACATGTTGACGACGACATGATTAAAATATCAGCCGTTAAGATAGAAAGAAAACTCAGTTCTGTTACATAAACACCCGAAGAAAACCTTCACCTATAACTCGTGTCCAAAGGTGGAGACAGGTTTTCATCTCGTAAAGATACTTTGGAAGGTATTAGACTTTACCGAATTTCCCTTCTTCGTTAATTGAGTGTCGTGTAGAACGATTGTCTGTGTGTGGTACATAGTTCCATTTTGGGTCTATGAACATCTGTGTCAAGTTTCGAATCCCCAGAACTACGACTTTATGACTTACATCAAGGGTCCCTCTTCGAGGTACCAAGGAGAAACATGAGCTAGAGACCGGTGGAGACAATCAACATTTTGTTCTGGACTTACAATAAAAGTCGAAAAAAGGATTTCCACTTTTATGAAAAAACTTAAAGAAAGTCAATCGTTTTTGTTTACGTTTACTCAGAAGGTGTTTTCACTTCTTCACATTCCGTTTGAAAACTTTTCATCCCTATGAATATATCTTAACACAAATATTTTAATAGTCAGAATAGATACATTTTGTTTAATGTTGAATTTTCGAGTACTTCTCTTATTACGTGTTAATATAGTTTTACAAGATAGTTACTGTCTTGTACGAGAGTTAAAATTTAACACGGTGTCCAAATTATTTGAAATGAAACTGTTTTATAAATTTATCTAATTCATCAAATCTCTCAAGGGATATGGATCTTTATATACACACACACAAACATAAAGTGTTTCGACATAGATTTTTTAATCACAAGGATTTATTTGTACATGAAAAAACATCGAAGTACCCTGTTCGACTTTGTCCACTTAAGATAGTTTGTACATTCTTTATACATTATGTTTTGTTTTGAAGAAACTGACACACCTAGTGTTGTTTGACACCTTTTAAGATTTTCTCTACCCTTATGGTCGGGTGGACTGGACGGAGGACTCTTTAGATATACGTCTGGTTCTTCGTTGTCAATCTTGACCTGTACCTTGTTATCTGACCAAGGTTTATCCTTTTCCTCATGCCGTTCCGACATATAACAGTGGGACGAATAAATTGAAGATACGTCTCATGTAGTACTCTTTACGACCCGACCTTCTTCGTGTTCGACCTTAGTTCTAACGGTCCTCTTTATAGTTATTGGAGTCTATACGTCTACTGTGGTGCGAATACCTCCTTTCATTTCTTCTTGATTTCTCGGAGAACTATTTTCACTTTTCTCTCTCACTTTTTCAACCGAATTTTGAGTTGTAAGTCTTTTGACGCCAGTGTCGTAGACCAGGGTAGTGAAGTACCGTTTATCTACCCCTTTGTTGTCTTTGTCACAGTCTAAAATAAAACCCCCCGAGGTTTTAGTGACGTCTAACAGTGACGTCAGTACTTTAATTTTCTACGAACGAGGAACCTCTTTTTCTATACTGGTTGGATCTGTCGTATGATTTTTCGTCTCTATTGTAACGGCTGTTTCCAGGTAGATCAGTTTCGATACCAAAAAGGTCATCAGTACATACCTACACTCTCGACTTGATATTTCTTTCGACTCGTCGTTTCTTAGCTACGAAAACTTACCACCACAACCTCTTCTGAGAACTCTCAAGGAACCGGACGTTCCTCTAGGTTGGTCAGGTAAGATTTCCTTTAGTCAGGACTTATAAGTAACCTTCCTGACTGCGACTCCGATTTTGAGGTTATGAAACCGGTGGACTACACTTCTTAACTGAGAAACCTTTTCTGGAACTACGAATCTTTCTAACTTCCGACCTCTTCCCCTGGTGTCTCCTACTCTACCAACCTACCGTAGTGGCTGAGTTACCTGCACTCCGACTCATTTAAGGTCCTCAACCACTACCATCTTTCCGGACCTCACGACGTCAGGAACCCCAGTGTTTCTCAGTCTGTACTGACTGACTGACTTGACTGACTATGTTTGTACAAATCTTTTAACAACAAGTCAGGGAATCAACACAAACTGAGAAGCACCGGGGTGCCCCACGTCCTAAAGCCCGAAGAGAGAGGAAGTGACATAGGGTCTTAAACGAGTCTGAGTGACGGTAACTCAACCACTACGGTAGGTTGGTAGAGTAGGAGACAACGGGAGAAGAGAAGGACGGGAGTTAGAAAGGGTCGTAGTTCCCGAAAAGGTTACTTAACTAAGAAGTGTAGTCCACCGGTGTCGTAACCTCGAACTCAAAGTCGTTGTCGGGAAAGTTACTTATAAGTCCTAGCTAAAGGAAATACTAACTAACCAAAGTAGAGGAACGTAAGGTTCCCTGAGAGCTCTCAGAAGGGGTCGTGGTCAAGATTTCGTAGCTAAGAAGCTGTACGTCCGAAGAAATACTACGAAACACCAAGATAATCCGTAAGAGTATAAAACTGTTATTGAACAGAGGAAAACTTTTAACGTAATCTTAACTCATGTACTTCTGATCACAAAGATTCACCTGCGAACGAAGTAGGCATTGCTCTTTTCCCTGGTATGTGACTCTGGATGTGTAGACTCGGTAAGTGGTACCGAAGTCCCTGTCTAGGATTCCAATCTTTAAGATCCTACGAGAAAACGGTCCATTAAGTCCTCCCTAATAGAATTCCTTCAATTGACGTGGGCTAAATTTATATGATTAATTGTTTCAGTAATGATTTCATTAATGATTTTTTTTTTTTTTTTCTTTTTTTTCATTAATGATTGTTTGGCTCTAGAATTGAAAATTATATAGTTATAACAAGTAAACGTATCATGTTAGTATGATGCACCTGTCCTGATGAATCCTACTTCAGAACCCCTCAGGTATCGACCTTGTTACACGCTCCACCAAACACGGTAAAATATCTCTGGTTAAAGAGGGTGGATCACTGTAAAGTACAAACAAACAAAGTTATTTCGAATACCAAGTACTTTTTATCTTAACGTAACAAGACTATATGTCTAAAAGTAAGAAGAAAGAAAAAGGACTTAAGACAAAAGACGTTACAACGTTTCACAGAAGTAGAACGTTTTAATTATACTTAAAATATTTTATACTGTATGTTCTATTATATAACCCTAATTGTTAATACTTCCTTTTTTGACTTTTATAACATCTCCCACTGTATTTTTGGTATATCAAAGTACTTAGAACATAGGTCGGTACGTCCTTAATCTAAGTTGATGATTTATTGTAATAAACAACAGTAAGTGGAAAGAAGGGATTAGGGAGGGAGGTGACGAAGAAGGACAAAAATAAAAAAGTTTTATCGTATTTAATTCTAATTTTCACAAAAATTCTGAGGTGAGTCCAAGTTTATAACGAGAATACACATTATTGTATTTAAGAAAAGTTTCAGAATTAGAGTTTTCTTCGTAACGATAAAATCGATTTTCTTAAGTTAAAATGAGACCTCTTGAGTAAGTTTTATTAAAAATTTTCTAATCGAATTACAATAAAGAAGGGTAGTCTGAACTAAAAATTCCTTTACTAAAAAAACGTCAAACCAGTATGTACATAATATTCATGTAAATTTTATAAATAAATTATGTTCTGAGACTTTGATTACAATCCACTATAAGACACAAATTAAGACACTAGTTAGAATAACAATAATACTAGTGCTTTTCCTTTATTTAAGAAAGATGGACCTAATCCTTTGACTTAAACACATTTATAATGGTTTCTACATCTGTGTTTAGTGTTCAGTTGTTGGGAAAAAAAAAAAAAAATTGTAATTTTTAAGGGCAATCTCAGTCAAACAATAATTCAATATATTGAAGGTCGGAAAGAAGATCGTCTGTCATAAAAAGTAAACACCTTTATTGGAAAGTCAACGACCAATAAAAGATTAGAACTACATAATTTTACCTCGTTTTGTAAAAGAGGTCTCGTAGAACTTACGATAGAAGTAAGAAGAGGAAGAAAAGGATTATCCGAAATTACATTCTCAAGAAAGATAAGAGTCACTCAACTTATTTAATAATGTAGAATCTTATACAGTAGAATAATAATAATAATGGGTTTGATCTTTGTAAAAAATGTACGAATCACCAAAGAAACCTCTGACTACGGTGTTTTTTTCCTTTGTGTAAATTCGTTGTGCAATTTGTGTAATTTTCGTTGTCGTTTCTAGAATGTCTCCTTTGAGGTCGACTACAATATAACATATGTATCTCGTACAAAAGTTTATACAGTCTATTATATTTGGGTACAATTTTCTTTACCTATTTAATTTGACACAAGTTTGAGAAAACTAAGGAAGGTAACGTTTAGTAACCCATACTGACTCTTTTACTAAGGTTCTCTCTGAGTGACGAAATAAAAATAAATAAATAGAAGTAACCTCGTATTGATGATATATCTTTACACTTGGGAGATGTATATGTCCATACAGGAACGGTAGAAGTTCGACGGAAGGTGGGAGTGGGGAATCCACTTCCGAACTTTCACTTTCTCCTCTTTCTTTTCCGACCGAATTTTGAATAAGTTTTTTACTTCTAGTACCGTAGACCAGGGTAGTGAAGTACCGTTTATCTACCCCCTTTGTTACCTTTATCACTGCCTGATAAAAGAACCCGAGATTTTTAGTGACGTCTACCTCTGACGTCGGTACTGTAATTTTCTACGAATGAGGAACCTTCTTTTCGATATTACTTGGATCTGTCGTATAATTTTTAGTCTCTGTAATGAAATGGTTGTTTCCAGGTATATCAGTTTCAATACTAAAAAGGTCATCAGTACATACCTACACTCTCAACCTGACACTTCTTTCAACTCACGGTTTCTTAACTACGAAAACTTGATACCACAACCTCTTCTAAGAACTCTCAGGGAACCTGACGTTCCTCTAGGTTGGTCAGGTAGGATTTCCTTTAGTCAGGACTTATAAGTAAACTTCCCGACTACAACTTAGACTTTGAGGTTATGAAACCAGTGGACTACGTTTCTCGACTGAGTAAACTTTTCTGGGACTACGACCCTTTCTGACCTCCACCCTCCTCTTCTCCTACTGTCTCCTACTCTACCAACCTACCGTTGTGACTGAGTTACCGGTATTCAAACTTGTCCGAGGTCCACAACCACTACCTGTCCCTTCGGACCGTACTAAGTCAGGCACCCCAATGTTTCTCAGCCTGTAATTAACGAAATGTGTGAGTCAAAAACTTCCCAACTTCGTTTGGTAGTAGAGTGAACTGACCTCAGTCTATGTACGTAACGATTCCAATAAAATACCGAGGTAAAGACGTTTCCTTTCTACAGTAGTATCAGAGGAAAATAAAGATAACTCGAGTGTGTTATCATTTGTACACAAATTTTCACACTATAAACTCCGGAGTATGTTGACCTAGACGAAGGTGAATAATCAATAGAACTTATTTAATGAGTTCAAGGTATTTGTTGGGAACAAAAAAAATTCTTTCCGTAGTCTTTCGTAGTGTAATTTGGGATGTAGTATCATAACAATTTTGTAAGTATAACTTTTAAATGACATTTTGATGGATAATGATGTCAACGTAAGTATATGTTCACGTGTCATTTACAATTGGTATTAATAAAGTGGTAAATAATAACCGTAATATGTACCTAACAGAACGGAGTTTGGTCTGATTAGAACAAAAGGTAAAATAAAATTTACTAATATGGATGTATACTTCATTGATTTTATACAACCAAGATAAACCAGTAATAGAACACTCCGGACGGTTGGCTTAAATAGACCCATGAAAGTGAGAAAAAGGTATTTAGTGAAAAGTCCCAGAAGATCATCTCTGAATCCGAAACCTTTTCCGGGCTCACGTGTACTTATATGTGCATACAGACACACAAAAGGACACCGACACTCCCCCGTAGACACTCACACACCTGTGCACAAAATCCGAAGGTTGTCTCTTTAGACATCTCCTTTCGACGTGCCCCGGTTCGGAGAGGGTGGGGGAAGGTCTGTTAGACGGGGTCTCGCACTTGACTTAAGTAGGACACAAATGGTAAAGACGGTCAAAGATGGAAGGAGAGACCGATGAGGAAGAGTCATATAAAAAAGAACTTATAAGACGGTCTAAGACTGGTAACTTATAACTCAAAAGTCATGAAATGTTACCGAACAGCAAATGAAGAACTGATTATAAGAAAGGATCTCATTGACCCGGGTGGAAGTATCAAGTTAATGCTACCGAGACAGTGATATATAGACTGCGTTAGCGAGATTCATAGAACTTCTTATACAACAACGACAAATCAACGATTCAGTACAAACTGTGAAAACGTTGGGGTACCTGACATCAGACGGTCCGAGGAGACAGGTATCCTAAAGGGTCCGTTCTTATGACCTCATCCGACGGTAAGGGAAGAGGTTCCCTAGAAGGGGTTGGTCCACAACTTGACCCCAGATGACGTAACGTCCGTCTGAGAAATAGTAGACTCGGTGGTCCCTTCGGGTCATAGTATACAATGTCAGCTTAAGGTATGAATATACATCGAATACTCTCAAAAGGACGTCGACAACTTATTTATTTAATCGTCACTAATAATATTTAATTTATGGTTATTGGAAACGGTATCAGTAACTATACACCCTTTTCTATTCATTTAATAAAATTATTGTCAATCGACACACGAGATTAAACATATTAAGGAAAAGTATAAAACTTAAGTGAGTCACTTGGTACAACGAGTAATTCATAATAAGTCCGTTTCTTGTCTATATGGTGTTGTCTTTTACGAAATTAACCATATACAGATTAATCAACCGGTAATCCTGGTACAGATGTACACGTTTTACTTCACGTTTTGATTAAGTTGTAAAATGTAATAAACTCTTTTTCGTATCCGAGATTAATATGCTTATCGTATAGTAACACTTTACATCAAAAAAATTCTTCTACCACAATCATGTTTAACTCGGAATTCTATAGAACTCCATATGTGAAGGTCTCGTATAGTAAGACTTCAGACATGTACGAAACAGTTTGATCGTCAGACTTTGGTATATGTCCGTTTAATCCGTCTTTTTACATTAAAGAAGGTCGAGGTGGGTAATTTTGTAAAATTAATATTTAACTTAAAGATTTATTTCGTAGCAAACACTTATCGGAGTCTCTTAAGACTGTAAGAACATAAAACACTAGTCGTTTTGAATTGGAAAATTATACATCTCTCGACTTAGACTCTGACAAATTACTCATCGAAGATCCTAATTAAGTTGGTTTTAGGGAGGAAGAGATAAAGATTCGACGGTTCAGGACGATACCTTTTACCGTTCACACAAGAAGGTGTACACACTGAAAACACGACGACCTCTGGTGTAGACGACCAGAGAGGAGGAAGGGGATCGACAACAGGAGAGGAAGTCGAGAGGGAGGGTCCCTTAAACCTGACACCGACGAGTAGCAATTAGGTCTAAGAAGGTCCTTAAACATTAATCACCCCGTCTATAATGGAACGGTTTGAGCGAATAGTAGAAAAACAGAGTAAAAGGAGTATACCACTTACCTTATTACCGTCATGGATGTAGCATCAGGACAAAACCGACTCCTAATTTACCAGAATATTACTCTACGTGCCTAGTAACGTGCCACGTATCAGTCCTGAGATGACCACATTTGAAAATCATGGTAAAAAGAATAATAGTAGTGGGTATCATCAACATCGATGTAATCACAATCCTAACTACTGGAATTCCTTATAAAGACCTCTTCCGTTACCGTTGGGTTAGGTCATGAGAACGGACCTTTTAGGGTACCTACCTCCTCGGACCACCCGACGTCAGGTACCCCAGCGATTCTCAGCCTGTACTGACTCGCTGAAGTGAAAGTTAAAAGTGAAAGTACGTAACCTCTTCCTTTACCGTTAGGTGAGGTCACAAGAACGGACCTCTTAGGGTCCCTGCCCCCTTGGACTACCCGACGACAGATACCTCAGTGTGTCTCAGTCTGTACTGACTTCCCTGAATCGTCGTTCCCTATAAATGGAATGTAATGTACATAACCACGAAAACTTGACACCACAACCTCTTCTGAGAACTCTCGGGGAACCTGACGTTCCTCTAGGTTGGTCAGGTAAGATTTCCTCTAGTCAGGACCCAGAAGAAACCTTTCTTACTACGATTTCGACTTTGAGGTCATGAAACTGGTGGAGTACACTTCTCAACTGAGTAACCTTTTCTGAGACTACGACCCTCCCTAACCCCCGTTCTCCTTTTCCCCTGCTGTCTCCTGCTCTACCCACCTACCGTAATGGTTGAACTACCTGCACTCAAACTCACTTGAGGTCCTCTACCACTACCTGTCCCTCCGGACCGCACGACGTTAAGTACCCCATCGTTTCTCAACCTGTTCTACCTCACTGACTTGACTTGACTTGACTTGTCCATGACCCGAAGCGTCCCCCGCGATCACCATTTCTTGGGTGGACGGTTAAGTCCTCTACATTCTCTGTGGTAAAGTCAGGGACCCAACCCTTCTAGGGGACCTCCTCCGTACCGTTGAACGACGTCATAAGAACGGACCTCTAAAAGTACCTGTCTCCTTGGACAACCCGATGTCAAGTATGTCAAACGTTTCTCAACCTGTGTCGACTTTACTGAATCATCCGTACCTATGTACGGGAACAATAAATGGAGAAATGATCAGTTTCAACCCAGTATACGACAACAATGAATAACGCGTTATTTTAGCGGTACTCTGAACCAGGATTAAAGTAATGATTTTTACCTCCATCCCTGTTGACATGTCCAAGTTATCCAAGAACTCTCCCTCTATACTGAGGAAATTCGAAATCCTTACAAGTCTAATAAATGGGTTCAGGAGGTTATTGAATCTAATCTTATTATTTCTCTACCGTTCATTATTTCTCTGCCGTTCTTATGTGTCTTCTTGACATGTTTTTCCTAGAAGTGCTGGGTCCTTTAGTGCTACCACACTAGTGAATAGATCTCGGTCTGTAGGACCTTACACTTCAGTTCACCCGGAATCTTTCGTAGTGATGCTTGTTTCGATCACCTCCACTACCGTAAGGTCGACTGGACAAAGTTTAGGACTTTCTACTACGACACTTTCACGACGTGAGTTATGTGGTCGTTTAAACCTTTTGAGTCGTCACCGGTGTTCTGACCTTTTCCAGTCAAAAGTAAGGTTAGGGTTTCTTTCCGTTACGGCTTCTTACGAGTTTGATGGTGTTTTAACGTGAGTAGAGTGTGTGATCATTTCGTTACGAGTTTTAAGAGGTTCGGTCCGAAGTCGTTATGAACTTGGTACTTAAAGGACTACAAGTTCGACCAAAATCTTTTCCGTCTCCTTGGTCTCTAGTTCAACGGTTGTAGGCGACCCCTAGTAGTTTTTTCGTTCTCTCAAGGTCTTTTTGTAGATAAAGACGAAATAACTGATACGGTTTCGGAAACTGACACACCTAGTGTTATTTGACACCTTTTAAGACTCTCTCTACCCTTATGGTCTGGTGGACTGGACGGAGAACTGTTTAGGCATACGTCCAGTCCTTCGTTGTCAACCTTGACCTGTACCTTGTTGTCTGACCAAGGTTTATCCTTTTCCTCAGGCAGTTCCGACATAAAACAGTGGGACGAATAAATTGAAGATACGTCTCATGTAGTAATCTTTGTGACCCGACCTTCTCCGTGTTCGACCTCAGTTCTAACAACCCTCTTTATAGTGATTGGAGTCTATACGTCTACTATGGTGGCAATACCGTCCTTCACTTCTCCTTGATTTTTCGGAGAACTACTTTCACTTTCTCCTCTCACTTTTTCAACCGAATTTCGAGTTGTAAGTCTTTTACTTCTAGTACCGTAGACCAAGGTAGTGAGGTACCCTTTATCCACCTCTTTGTCACCTTTATCACAGTCTGAAATAAAACCCCCCGAGGTTTTAGTGACGTCTACTACTGATGTCGGTACTTTAATTTTCTACGAATGAGGAACCTTCTTTTCAATACTGGTTGGATCTATCGAATAATTTT
Source organism: Capra ibex (assembly GCA_006410555.1). Classification (NCBI taxonomy): domain Eukaryota; kingdom Metazoa; phylum Chordata; class Mammalia; order Artiodactyla; family Bovidae; genus Capra; species Capra ibex. Next base: position 2,724,270 of record SJYO01048061.1, on the reverse strand, counting down.
TCGTTTCTATAATGAAACGGCTGATTCCAGGCAGATCAGTTCCGATACAAAAAGGTCATCAGTACATACCTACACTCTCAACCTGACACTTCTTCCGACTCGCGGTTTCTTAACTACGAAAACTTGACACCACAACCTCTTCTGAGAACTCTCAGGGAACCTGACGTTCCTCTAGGTCAGTCAGGTAAGACTTCCTCTAGTCGGGACCCTAAAGAAACCTTCCTTACTACGATTTCGACTTTGAGGTCATGAAACCGGTGGAGTACACTTCTCAACTGAGTAACCTTTCCTGAGACTACGACCCTCCCTAACCCCCGTTCTCCTCTTCCCCTGCTGTCTCCTACTCTACCGACTTACCGTAGTGACTGAGCTACCTGCACTCAGACTCACTTGAGGTCCTCAACCACTACTTGTCCCTCCGGACCGCACGACGCTAAGTACCCCAGCGTCTCAGTCTGTGTTGACTCGTTGACTTGACTTGACTTGACTTATTTCTCTATTCGAAGGACGTTCTCGTTCTACCAATCTCCGGTCAATGACTCACTACGAATCTCGGAAGAGACTAACTGTATTCGTTTTGAGTCAACGTTTTAAAGGATTCCAGGTTTCAGGTCCTTGTAAATAGAAAAACAAAGAAACAGACCAAATAGCTATTCCATAACGTGTCCTGTCAAATATACATTACAGAAGTTAATTTAAAGTATCACTTTGATCCATATTCAATTCCTATCGTCCAGTTCTACTAGCATCTATATTTTCCTTGGACTTAAGTGTACACCACTTAGAATTACTTCCCCTACTCGACCGCGTTCTTCGACATTGAATAGTCTTCCTGACAGTCGAAAATATCAAGAAAAAGTCTCTCCCTCTTTAGTAAAGAGAATTACTTTTCCTGGAAGGAAAGAATTGACGAAGAACGTAACGATCCAACGACGAAACGGAGAAGACAATCCTCCCGAACACAATTTAGTCACGAGACAAAATGATGTCATGAGATATAAAAATTTTTTTAATTAAAGACTCCATTCGTGTATATGTAAAATTTTAATTTAGATAATGATAGTGATAAGAAAAATTTTGGTTGTGTCAGTTATTTTATCTTATGAAGTATCAAAATTTTATGACTCACAATCATAAACTACTTGAGGGACTAAAAGTAAAAGAAAAATGTGAGGTGATAGATTTTTTACAATAGTCCAGAGTGTATATTCAGAAAGAACGAAAGTCATACTCAATTTTGCTATAGTTATTGGATTTGTCAAACGTCTATTACATAGGATACAGGGTCGAAAATGAGAATTTATAATTCGTAGAGTCAAGTTATTATACATATGTGATACATACGATTCAACGTAGTCAGCACAGACTGAGAAACCCTGGGGTGTCTGATATCGGACGGTCCGAGGAGACAGGTACCTTAAAAGGTCCGTTCTTATGACCTCACCCGACGGTACGGGAGGAGGTCCCCTAGGAGGACGTACCCTTCAGATAAGATAGAGACAGAAGGTGTAACCGGCCGTCCAAGAAATGCTAATCACGGTAGACCCTTCGGGGTATACATATGTATTTATATAGACTCGTTACTTTATTAGACAGAAGGTATGAAGGTTAGTACAGACTACTTCTTTTGTTATGGTCGACGGATTCTCAAAAGGACGCTACGAATAAAGTTTGTACAGAACACACGAGTAGAGATCAGTCAAGTCAACGTATCTTCCATCATCAAATAAACCATGTTTGATGTCGCACAATTCATCCTACTCCGACTCGCCGACATTCTTTATTCGGAGTTTTACGTCGGGAAGTTTGTTTACGTTTCCATTAAAGAAAAATCTCATTGTTAGATCCGCTCACCCCGAGGTGAAAACCTTTATAACTCCCTTGACCCAATCGTCCGTCGAGAGCGGAGAATTGGACATCGAATACTCAAGTCAGGAACAGTGAGTGTAAGGTTACAACTCTTGTACCGTTGTAGTCGGACAATCTTTGTCTCCTCCACCTTTTGTAGTAATGGACCGTGAGTCCACAATCCTCCTTCCGACACACTCCTCTCTCGACCGTTAGAGATTTTCTGTAGTACTTTATCCGAACGACTCCAAACCCGGACGTTTACTACGGCTATAGTAACACACATAACATCCACTGTCTCGTAGTCTTAGATGGATCCTAGTCCCCAACGTCTCGTCCGTGTTCCACCCGTAGCATTTTCCCTACATAGCCTCTAGTCACTACGGTGACTTTGTTTGGTCTGTGTTTTCGTCGCGCTAGAGTACGTAGGAAAGTGGATTGTTTGAACACGGTGAATCACTTCTTCTAAGAAGAGATGGGTGGCACTCCCGACATGTAACGCTTTTACTACCCCACTCGACCCTGTTTGTTGTAGTTATACCCTTCATAGTCTGTAAAGACTTCAGTGACAACTACAGACACCACAAATTACTACCTCGATTCTCGTCTCATTCGGGGGGTCTACTACCTCTAGTCTAGACTTCTACTTCCGTCTTTTACCTCGTATAGACACTGAGTTCGACCCCTAATCCTTCTTTACTCAGTAGAGGTGTATGAACAGAGATTAGTCTCTACGGTTTCTGTTTCTGGCTCACGAAAACGTGACAACGATAATAAGTACCAGGAAGCCGTGATAACAGAACCAAAAACAGACTCTACCCTCCTCATCCTTCAGCACATGAGTCTAGAGACTCACGAGTTCTACTTCTTTATCCAACTTTCAAATGGTCCCTCTTGTTACTTATAAGATTCGCAATTCGGGACGAATGTCACCCGAAATCCTTTTAAAGGGTAGTGTCTATCTTTTGAGAATTAACTCGGTCACTTGCTTGAGATATGCTACCAGAGGTTTACGTTTGAGGCAAAACTTTAGGGTTCAAGTGTCAGTCTAAGGAGTTTTTATACTCGACCTTCAGCGTCTGTCGTCTACTCTTTCACGATTAAGAAGTCAGGGTGAAGGGATCGTAGTACCCTTTCGGTAAGTTTGTGACATAAAAGGACTCCCACCTATCTTTTTCCTCATCAAAGAGACGTAAATTACCCGTCGTATGAAAAGGACACAAATGACTTCTCTTGATAATGACAAGAAAAAATTTTTTTAATAAATAAATAAAATTAACCTCCGATTAATGAAGTGTGACAACACCACCAAAAACGGAACGAAGTTGTACTTAGTCAGTGCCCACGTATACACAGGGGGGTAGGACTCGGGGGAGGGCGGGGTAGGGAGACCCAATGGGGTCGCGTGGTCGAAACTCACGGGACGAAGTATCGAGATCGAACATGGCCAGTGGATAAAAACGTATACCATTATATGTCCAAAGTTACGATAAAAGGGTTTAGTAGGATGGGAGCCGAAGAGGGTGTCACAGGTTTCGCAGACAAGACATGTAGACACAGAGAAAACGACAGAACGTATATCCAGGAACAATGGTAGAAAGATACAAGGTAAATATATACGCAATTGTATGACATAACCACAAAGAGATTCTCTTGGTAAAGAATCACTGAGTTAACTACAGGCGCCAAACGAAAACAAGAGACATCAAACCGAAAACAGCAAGATACGGAATTGGAGGTTATAATCCTTCAAAGTTTAATAAGGTGTTAAATGAAAAGAATGAAGCTAACGGAACCTCTTCAAAAGAGACTTGAAACAAACCCTTTCGGTTTTGGAAATATTCATCACACGCACGTGCTTGGAGAAGAGACACATCAGTCCCTTTTGCACAAGTCGCAATCTATAAAAGTGGGGTTGACTCCGTCTGTCCTCGGGATTCGTGAAGGCGGAGATGTGTCGACGACAAAACTGGAAACCGGAAACAAAAGAAGTCCCTGCACTTCGGACTACTACACTTTCGAAAGATTTTACAGGACTTGCATTTGCTGCTTACTGTTCTAGAAAAAGTTCGGAGTTTTGTGTCGACGGAGTCGGAAAAAACAAATTCCGTAAGACTCTGTGAAGTCCAGAGACAGACCTTAAATTTCGTCATCCCTGCACTAGTATTGAGGAGCTCCTGACTCGGTCGCCTGGTAAAGTAAGGACATATAATTGTGTACCTTAACTAAACTCTTAATGTTACCGTAAACTTTTTCTTCGTAACCCTATACTTTTTTGTCTCAAAACACTAAAACGTACAACTTACTGTTCCAAATAAAATTTCGGGAACGAAGAGGAGAAACTCGGGTCTTAAGATTAACATATAATAAAAACCTAAATTTCCAACCTCCCCCCCTTCGACACACACAAAGATAAGAAGGGGTAATTGAATTGACTTGTTCGTTTGTTTTAGATATAGGAAGACATGATCTCCAACGTCAAACTAAGTCAAATGATGGTCCTTCGATATACTCACGTACGATTCAGTGAGGTCAGTACAGGTCGAGAAACGTTTGGATACCTGACATCGGACGGTTCGAGGAGACGGGTACCCTAAGAAGTCCGTTCTTATGACCTCACCCAACGGTACGGGAGGAGATCCCCTAGAAAGGATAGGTCCCTAACTTGGGTACAGAGAATATAGAGAACGTAACCATCCGCACAAGAAATGTTGATCGTGGTGGACCTTTCGTATATACATATACGAAAGTATATATATATACTCAAGTATACATACACCTAAGTATAAACAAGTTACCTGTTTTCTTACTTATCTAAATCCCTTGTTAATATCCATACTCCCACGTGTGTTCTAATCTCTTATCGCCGACAAGGTATGAAGAGAACGGAATACATCCTTCCCGTTTATGAATATCTTGTCAACCTACTACTATTTTGGTATAAGTTTATAGTAACGATATTCCCAGGATTCGTCCCACTCGTTGTGAACTAACTACAGAGTATCTCCCCTATTGTAAACAAAAGTCAAAACTACTGTTTATCAAAGACTTTTCTCTCTTTCCCCATCTTTTGTAACGATTTACTTCTGATGTTTTGTTTGCTTCTCAGTTTTTGAATCGAAACCTCGTAACGACAACTCCTGTACCTTTGGAACAGAATGTCATCCTGAACGGATAAACAAGTCATTTCAATACCACGAGTCTTCAAAGCTTGAGAAACGTTGGGGCTCCTGACATCGGGCGGTCCGAGGAGACAGGTACCCTAAGAGGTCCGTTCTTGTAACCTCACCCAACAGTACGGAAGTAGGTCCCCTAGAAGGGGTGAGTCCCCAGCTTTGATACAGAGAACACAGACAGAGAACGTAACCATCTGTCTAAGAATTAGTGATCGCGGTGGACCCACCGGAGTATTTCTATCCCTCGAATATCATTCTTTCCTTCGGAGTTCACAACTTATTCCGTTGAAACGCGAAAGTTTCCCTACTTTACTGAGACAAAGGATACTCTTAGGGGTAAAAGGATGTCTTGGTCTTCGACTCCCTTCAGAATGGACCTAGAACGACCCGACGGACCCCGACTATCTTGGACTGCCAGACGAATCCACATTTCAGGGGTTGTCCTTCGGTCACTTCTAAGTCCTCAGATATAATTCTGGTCTACAGGTACATCTCTCAAGTTTTCTAGTCACGGCTCACTTTCCTCTCCCTGGAGGATCTCCAGACTCATTCATTCCACGCAATGACAGACTGTGTGACAAGGACGGTGGGTATTGTAGAGACTCCTAGTAAAGTACTACACTAAGGAGACACTTGAAGAGGAATTGATACGTAAATGGTAGATGGTGTGGTTACTGACCCATTAGACAAAAGAGAAGAGGGAGTCGACAAAGTTTTCTATAAAGTAAAACAGTCCCAATAAAATGAATAGAAAGTGAGGTAGTTTGGTACTTAGAAACTCTTGTAACCGGTACGGAACAAGTAGTAACAGAATTCAGTGACTCAATTTTTTTTTTTTCTTTCTTTCGTAGATTACCTAAGAATCTCTTACAAATTTACTGTCTAACTTTCTTAAGTTCGTCTAGGACCTCAGTCAGAGACCTTACTGAAACTAAACACTTGGTCTGGTTCCAGTCGTGAACCCATCTGGACTCGGGGATCGACCCCTGTTAATTCTGGATTGACCTTCCTTCCTTACGCCCACTTTCTACGGTCCGTAGGGGGTAGACACCTAAAGTTTGTGAAATTACGTGTAAAAATCATATGACTCTGGTCCTCATGTTATACTTTATTAATAACTTGGTTACGATCATTTTAATAAGTTCATTGAATGTTTTTTAAAGGAATAATTGGTCGATGTTTATCATCACAACACAAACCTTCGTAATGAAAAACAAAAACAAACAAAATTAAATATCGACTTGAATTTATACATTGAGTCCTCTTTTTCTTTTATAAGGAGATAAACGTACGTACGAGTGAGTGAGTGACACAGGCTGAGAAACGTTGGGATACCTGACATCGGGTAGTCCGAAGAGACAGATACCCTAAAGAGTTCGTTCTTATGACCTCACTCAACGGTAAAGGAAGAAGTCCCCTAGAAGGGTTTGGTCCCTAGTTTAGGCGTAGAGAAACGTAGACCGTTCGCCTAAGAAATGGTGGCGAGATGGACCCTTCTGGTAATAAGATAAATAATCATGAAGACCAATTACTGTCTGAGAATTTTTATTCGGTTTTTAACTTCTTCTTATCATCTTTCATGTTTGACGTACCCGACATCCTTCGTGATTCATAGAAAGGAACTCCGCAACCTATCTCTTCCCCGGTCTCCTTAGGTCAAGTCTTAACATCACCTGTTCAGTTCGGAACAGTCAGCAAGTCTCACACCGGGGAAACCACTCATCTTTCACCTGTTCTAACGATAGGGTTACTCCCTAGTCTTCGAGTTCAGGTTCGTATTGTCACTAAACACGAAACCTTCCTCCTCGTTAGATAAATCTTTCTTTTCGTCACCGAAGTCCACTACCCGTCAATGACTTTCTGTACAAAAGAATGAGTATATCACATTGGACTTCACCATGTATAAAGGTTCAACAATAAGAATATGCTCCAGGAGAAGTTATTGTGATATTCATAGATCCATTATATAAGTAATCCGATATAAACTGTTTACAAATTTTTTTTTCTTTTTGGAATTAAAATCGAGATTTTCATAAACCTACATAATACACGTCCGGTTCAGGACAGGTTGAAAAACACCGGGACACCTCACATCGGGTGGTCCCAGGAGACAGGGACCCTAAAAGGTCCGTTCTTATGACCTCACCCAACGATAATGGAAGAAGTCTCCTAGAAGGGGTGTGTCCCTAGCTCTTACACAGAGTGTAAAGGTCGTAATCGTCCGTCCGACAAATAACGATCGAGGTGGACCCTTCGGGACCTACGTAATATTAATAAAACATGTTCAGTAAGTCGAAAATGACTCTACCATATCTACGGTTTGTAAGTAACTTATCTATCATTATAACAGAATAGCTTACTAAAAGGGAAAATATGTGTGCACACGAAGAAATGGGAACGAGAAACTATACTTGTTAGCTTGTAAGGTACAACTGTCTTTTAATAGTATTTATATCCCTGACTTGATTCCTAAACCGTGTGTTTTCTGTCTTCAGCGGTCGGCACGACGTCAAAGTTTACACGGGTCCGGATGAGGTTCGGTATCTGGAATAAAAGTCGGATTGTGGTTTAAATAAAAAGAAGTGTAGACAGGACGACGGACACAAGAGATCGAGTGAATTAAATTAGTAGTGGTTACGTGAGTTTTTATACAGAGGCAATAGGAGTGGATGAGGGACGGGCTTAAAAAATACCGAAGTTTCTAACCCGTGGTACAAAATGGTTCAGTCAAGAAGTTATATAAAATATAAACGAAGACACAGAGATGTAAACGATAAATGACTAGGTCAAGACAAGACCTAGGTGGTGACTATCGAACAATATTCAGACATAGTTGTATAAAGAACTTTTGGAACTTTAATGAATTGTGTATACTACGTATTTAAACATATGTCCCCATCATTACGTGTACTTATTTGCCCTCAAGTATTTATCCTCTATTTTACCCTATATATTTGCTTAGGAAGTCTTATATTTCAAGTAGAATAATAGATAAACATGAAGTTTAAAATTCCTGTTTACACCTAAACAAGACGTTGACTAATTAGATTTTCAGTACATGTAATGTGAACCAACTCGTTGTTCCAGTATCTTCTAAATGGATCGAACTTACTTTAGTTATAGTAAAACAATGAGAAATAGGATTCGGGTTTTCCGGTATTTTTTAGTTGTTATATAACTACATTGATTTAAAAGAAGTCACTCTAAATACTCTGACACTATTTTCTTCAACCGAGTCGTCATTGGTTCTTATACTTTAGCAGTGAACTCAAAAGCTTTGTCGTAGGAACCATACACTAAAGAGACAATTTTTAAGTCTGTGTACGTGGTTCGATTTATCATATTATAAGATAATATTTGTGATGTGGAGATATATTTCAATTTTAAGTCATTAATATGTACGTCGTATCTAAGATAGAAAGTTCAATTTTACATTCAGTTACAATTAAAATATCCGTGTTCTATACTTATGTACATTCTTAATGACCCCTCTGGTACGTTTATATACTTTAATGGGATAATCTCTTTTTACGTCTTTTATTAACTACGTTCGTCTAGTAATTTGTTCACATCAATTTTGAAAAGGTACCATCAGGTTGAAACCAAACACTCTTTAATGTAAAAACTCGATAATCTCTACATAATTTAAACATAAAATCCTTTCAAAATATATATCATGATGTGTCTCTTATCATAATGTGGACCCCGGAAGGTCCACCACGATCACCATTTCTTAGACGGACGTTACGTCCTCTATGTTCTCTACTTCTAAACAAGGGTCCAAACCTTCTAAGGGACCTCATCCTTTACTGTCGGGTGAGGTTATGAGAACGGACCTTTTAAAGTATGTGTCTCCTCGGACCGCCTTATGTCAGGTGTCCCAACATTTCTCAACCTGTACTCATTCGTTCGTACACGGGCACGTATGTGTGTGTGTGTGTGTGTGTGTGTGTGTGTGTCTCATCATATTGTAAAACAATCGATTTATTAACCAACTAAAAAAAGGTCAACTTATTAAAGTACCTGTAACCTCAGTGTCTTATTTTATCCTTAATACTAACCAAAGTTCCTATAAACTTCGGGGGAAAATTTTAATAGAAAACAATTAACTTCACGTAACAAACAAGGTTCTGAAAAGGTAAACGGGTTTCAATCGTCCGTGACCTAGATAAAAACTACAAACAAATAAACCCGTGAATAAATAAAACTTGTTCTAACTTCTAAAACTATTAATGACACGGTAGTTAGTACTGAACTTATAGGAAACATTTCAGAAAAGTATTTGTAATCCACCCTCGGGGTTTAAACTACGTCCACTTATTAACATGACATTAATAGGGATTTACGTGACATCCGTTTTCCTATTTACTGTTTCTTTCTGTACAACGAATCCCAAGGTGTAAAATCCCATTGAAATAAGTTACGTTTAGATAATTGTACTTGTGTACTCAGAGTAAATTATAGTATAGTAAATCCTCACCAGTAAACACTGGAATCAGTTTTCTTTCGTGAAATATAAAGTTGGTACAGTTAACAACATAACTAATATTCCTCCTACTGGTATACACAAAAAAAAGGAGGTCTCTTCTACAAAAACTTAGACTCAGTAGAACAAAGTCACCTTTTGTCGTCCCGACTGGGTGTTTCCGTACCCTCAGGATATCCCTTTGTGAGTTTCGGGGATTCTCCAATCTGTAGGATTTCGCTCACCTTCCTATAAGTTTGAATCTCGTCCTACCAACCGTCCCGCAGTAAGTTCGTACCTCGTGAACTCCGTCCTGAACTTCCTTTACTCCTTCACACCTACTTCCCACTGTCCTTCTCATGTCGAGTCCTGGTCTCGTAGCTCCCCTGACTGGGTCTACACGATTCATTTTTCACTTTCACTTCAGTGAGTCAGCACAGGCTGAGACGCTGGGATACCTGACATCGGATGATCCGCGGAGGTAGGCACCCTAAAAGGTCCGTTCTCATGACCTCACGCAAGGGTAAAGGAAGAGGTCCTCTAGAAGGGTTGGGTCCCTGACTTGGACCCAGAGGGAGTAACATCCTTCTACGAAAAATGACAGACTCGGTGTTCCCTTCAGAATTCATTTTCCAGAACTAGTTACAGGACTGGACCTCGTCACTCCTACGACAACCTGTCTACTTTAGTGACTCAATTCTTCTCCCTTTTCCACCTCCCACACCCATCTCTTTTGCTACCCGAAACATCTAGACATCTAAAGTGAGACTTTCTATCCTTCCATCAGTTTCTCAAACTTTTCTCTCTCCTATAGATTAAGTGTCCCAGAGAGGACACGGCACACACCCACGTGTAGAGTCAGGTAGGTAGATAAATCGTGAAGACTAACTAATTTTTTACCTTTCTTTATATTTCCCTTTTCACAATTTATTTTCGTATCACGGTGATAAAGACATATTTGAAACTCTAAAAATTCACGGGTTATAAAAAACGTCTTAAAAATTTTTTCTTTTTTAAGGTTAATTTTTCACTTTCACTTAAGTAAAAATCAATTTGTACTTACCTAAATTTTCGTTCCTATTAAAAACGTAACTAAAACGTCTACAAGACTTTCAAAACAAAGAAGCAACTTCACACAGTATCTTATATACAAAATTATAAACACCACAATCCCCTTTTTTTTCCAACGGAAAGGAGACGGAGATAAAGGAGTGACGAATGTAGAAGTGAAAAAGGTTCAACCTTTCTTAGCTCTCACTGTAAAAACCATTAAAGGTGAATCCCAAATTACCTTTTCTAACTCTTCTAATTCCTCTTTACTTCCCTCTTCTGTTCGTATTTTCCTCTCCTTCCTTCCTTCACTGCGGAACCTTTCGCACGGAAAAGGAGAACGAGGCCTCGGGTAACGATAACTTTGACACAGTCGAGTCGTGGGTTGTTCACCGTCTCCTCTTTTGTGGTACACCGTCCCTCGATACTACGTCCTCTACCGACCAGGAAGTGTTTTTCTTCGGAGAGACGAAGAGCAACGAATCACCGATTTAGTGTAGGCTGAGGAAACACTGGGCTGTCTGACATGGAGTGGTCCGAGGGCAACGGGACCCTAAAGGGTCGTTCTTGTGACCTCACCCAATAGCAAAGGAAGAGGTCCACTAGAGGGGTTGGGTCCCCAGTTTGAGTACAGAGGATGTACTGTCCGTCTAAGAAATGGCGACTCGGTGGTCCCTTCGGGCAGAGGTGCAGAATCACAGATTTTGCGTTTGGTTCCGTCGTGACTAAGACAACGACCTTTTTAGAGTTGGTTACTATTCGTATCCCTACGGACTCCTAGTCTAAAACACAAGTCAAAAATAAAGAAGTCATACAACTTTAATAAAAAGTAATTGTCTTTTGGAATCGTGGTCAAGAGGGTTCAGAAGTAAGACCTATTTTCAATACCCATTCAGGTCACATAATTATCTACTTTTTACATATCCGTAAAACACCGAAGAGACACCTAATGTCAATTAAGGGTTATAGAGTCATTCTTTACCTTTGTGCAAGTAGTTTCATTACTACACGAAGTCATTTTTATCTGTTCCTCTCTGACTTACTAGGGGGTTACAGTGGGTCGTCCACAGTTACAGTTTTAGACCTTCAGACAAGTCTCCTGGTCGCAAGTCAAGAACCAAAGGGACGACACACGAGTAGGAAGAGAAAGTAGAAACGATTAGACTCTTTATATTAATTATCTTGATATATAAAATAGACCGTCACTCGTCGTACTGTATAGTTTGAGTAGGATAAAAGAGAACTTCTATAAGTAGAGGGATAATAAAAGGAAAAACAACAAGTTAGGTCGTCTTTTGGACACCTTATAGACAGTAAAATTACTACGCGACGAAAAAGTAGACTGACAAAGAAGATGGTAAAGAACGATAATCTCGAACTCAAAACGAAGATAAATCTATTCTAATGTAAATCGTATTTGAGTCCCCCAAACTAAATAACTTCACAACGTTAGTTATTCTTTTTCACTGTGGTCAGATTTATTATTGTAGGTCGGGTGTAAAGACGGGACCCTTTGAATTGTTATTAGAAGTACATCTTTAGATTGAATACTTTAAGATTTGATCAAATACCCGAGTCCTTCCCAGATCTTTCTTAGAAGTCTGAAACTTATAAAACTTGTTTCAACTTCCTTTCTCATTCACGGGTACCCACAGACTGTACCCTACCAAAACGAGGACTAATGTATAGACACTTGTCACAAATCTGACGACTAATCTCAAGAGTCGTAAATCTCAGTCAAGGCTTTCCTCTTTAGTTCCTTAAGTTAGAGTATTTTCTACTCTACCCTGTTACTTTTATATAGTATGTAAAATAAACATAAATACTATCTTATACTGTTGTTACAATTGACAGTTCTTTTTTAAAAGAAAGTCCGTAGTAGAGACTGAGTCATATCTAAGGTTCTTCTATATTTATACTATAAGACTTTTATATTGATCCAAAGTAACATATAATTTTGAAGGTCCTTAATAATAAATAATTTGATTAATGAAGTATATAAACATTTTTATAGAAAAGAACTACAATAATTACAGTCAAAAGTCTTCGTGGAGTGATAGTGTATATACGAATAAAAACATTATTTCAATTTACGATGTTTTATAACTAAAATCTAATCACAAATTGTATAGTGGAATTTAAAATGGATTGAGTCTAGTTTTAAATTATCGTCCATTAGACTCAATTAAGACTCTCTTTCCATACCCTTAAAGGTAATTCTCCTTTATTTTTGTATAAGTTTTTTTACTTACTTGAAACATCATAAATGGCTCCTTTTACCTCATGCAATCAGACGTTTTCGTACTTAGACATTACATTTACCAAGTTAGACTTGTAAAGACTCGGTGTCTCTACAGTCCTTAAACGTGGTCTTATTACAAAAATCCATTGAGGAACAGTCACCAATATGCTAAACAAGATGAATGTTAAACTAATAAAGAAAAAAAAATTATATTTAAATAACTAAAATTAACCTCCGATTAATGAAATGTTATAACATAACCAAAACGGTATATAGTTGTAAGATTGACTTTTTCTGTATGCTCGGAAGTGATTAAATGGAGGACCACGAAAAGACGTCAAAGAGTGAGGTGGGCGGGGGTGGGGGGGGGTTTTTTTTATTTCAACTATTATTTATTTATTTTATTTCTAATTTGACGTCAACCATTAGTGAAATAAAAAGTGAATGTGGACCGTATAACGAGGTTTGTTCTGTTTATTGTAAAAAATAACTCAGTTACTCTTTACTACGAGACAAACGACTCCGACCCGACGGAAGGATGGAAACCGTTCTCTTTGACCCTCTGTCTCCCTAGCATTTCGTCTCAGTCGTAATACTGTCTCCGACGCTAAATTAGGTTCCGTAGACAACTGGGGTGTTCGTTGTTTTTGTACAATTCTCTTCATATACACGGTCTCCATCAGTGACCCAAACTTAATATTGAGCGTCATAGTAGAATATCGTGCTCTGAAGAGTAAGAGTTGTGTCGATTCCACTAGCAATGTGCTTTGAAATGGTTATATAAAAAAATTCGTATTCTAGTAAGTGAGGTACCTCTCTCTTTATAGATATCATGTCCTTTCCGTCACCGTCTTTCTTTTGATGCCTCTTCCGTGCAGACCTACTTTACCTGTCCCTCGGTGAAGTTGGGGTGAAAAGAATCATTTCGTCCACTGAGAACGGACATAACTTCAGTACCGTGACACTCCGTAACGTACCCCTTTTTTTTTCACTGGTTTAAATAGTTACTAACCACACCGACGTCACTACTCACCCGTAGGAGACTTTTCGGTGAAATTTTGTCGTGGTAGACGACTACTTGGATAAACATTCCGTCGTCACCTCTACGTCTGTATCTCTTGGAAGAACACCTGTGCCGACCCCTTCCCCTCCCACCCTATTTGACTCTCTCATCGCAACTTTGTATGTATGTGACGGCCTACATTTTATCCATCGGTCACCTTCGCACGACATCCTGGGTCCTACGAGTCCGACCACGAGACACTACTGGAGTTCCCCACCCCACCCAACCCTCCACCCTTCCTCCAAGTTCCACCTCCCCTATATACACGGATGTCGACTAAGTACAACTGCATGCCGTCTTTGGTTGTATTATAATATCTCGTTAATAGGACGTTAATTTTTAATTAAAATTTTTCGTCGTAGTCGACAGAAAGGTAATATTTATACTATAATGTGATCACAATATCTACCTCTCAGACTGTGGTGTTTCCTGGTAGAACCCAGTAAAATAGGTCGTATGGTACGGGTAGACAAACTTTGTCCCTTAAAGTAAACGAGTGCGATCGTAAAACACAGGACTTTTTTTATGTGCAAAGTCCACGCGAATCGTTTATATGCCTGTCTACATCGGATTTACTAATATCGAGCGTAGATAACACGTCTTTTTACGGTCTCCTCAGCTGTCCCTTGATCAGCTGTTTACCCGACTCCCGATAAAGACACAGTCGATCGCGACACAAGGTAATGGTCGTTCTCATCCCGAAGGGACCACCGTACCACCACTTCTTATGCGGATAGTTACGTCCTCTGTACCCAAGTTCAGGACCCAGTCCTTCTAGGGGACCCCTTCTTTTACCGTTGGAAGAGGTCATAAGAACGGACCCTTTATGGTACCTGTCTACTCGGACCACTCGTTATCAGGTACTTTATCGTCTTCTCAACCTGTACTGAATCATTGATTTGTTGTCGTTGGTCTTCATCTTGGATGGACAGTTCAAGTCAAGTCAAGTCAAGTCAGCGAGTCAGCACAGGTTGAGAAACGCTGGGATACTTAACGTCGTACGGTTCGGAGGGACAGGTAGTGGTTGAAGGCCTCAAGTGAGGTTGAGTGTAGGTAGCTCAGTCACTACGGTAGGTCGGTAGAGTAGGAGACAACAGGGGAAGAGGAGGACGGGGGTTAGGGAGGGTCGTAGTCTCCAGATTTATGTACTCTATTACCAGAGAGAGGATTGACCTTCGGGACTTTCTCCGTCTGGTTCCTTCCACGTCGATTACTTCTTACAGTAGAGGCTCGGTCTGTCAACGACAGAGGGACACGGTCAGGAGCACAAAGGACCGTCTGAAGATACTCAGTCGGACTCCTGGTCTTTCTCATCTATACCCTCCCGACTTCAGATAGGAACTTAACTCGAAAGATAGACGTTTTCTACAAGGAGAGTCGTTCGAAGGTAAACTTTTAAACCCCGGTCTTAAGTTAATTCACCGATCAGGACAGATGTCCCACCGATCTTTACCATAAGGGATACAAAGTTCAGAGGAAGGATCCTTTATGAAAGAGAAAACGTTCATTAAAACGACTACCACCGTCGGGCTTTGTTCGTTTTAAGGGTCAGTTGTATTTGTAATCGTTTATATGACTATTATAATTACATTGTTCTTCACTTTACTCCCGTAAAAGAAACTCTTTAGCTCATATATAGTCTCAACCTTTACTAATGGTAAGTCTAGAAATATTGTATGATAAAACCCTTTTCCGGTGACAGGTCTCTTCAAAAATATTCCACGAGACGTAAATCTTATTTTAAGAAAGTCAGTTTTCTCGTTAACTTACTAAGGTCGTGAGTGTTATTACGTAAATGACTGCCAGACCTCGTAATAAAACAAAATTTTAGACTTCATTAAATCCTTTGATGCTACCATAGCAGTCTACTAAAAGAAGAGGGTAGTAGGAGTGGGTTCCAGCTGAACGACAGACCTTCGTGTGACGAAATCGAAGTCAGGTCAGCAACTTTTCAGTGTCCGGTCGACCTCTCTCCGGACCACCTCCTTCCGGAAATATTTTCCGTACAAAGTCTTGTGGTCTCCATTCGGGGTGTAACATGTCACCCGACAATCAGACCGTCCGGACGTTCGCGACATTGACCCACGTGAACGTGGTTAATACAAAACGTAAGTCTTTTGTTTTCCTTTGTACTCCTTTGTAAACCCAAGTTAAACATCATTCTTATCTTTGTCGTAGAATAAAATAACGTGAATGACATTTGTCTAAGAAGTGTATACACTGGGATGGGCATATTACGAGTACATCTATCCCCGATCTTGATAGGGACATTTGTAATTTCTTACCATTTGACTTTAAAGTTTTACTTATAACCTAATCAAATTGGACAATTGAAAATTTCTAAATAATATACTTACACAAACATAGTGTTTGATAGTGTTTGGATGTCTTTCCGTCTCTCCCATCATATGTTCTACAGGTGTGTCAAAATCGAGTCTTTTTGATTTCAAACTTAGACACCTCATTAATAGAGTCGAAAGTATACGTCAATTAAAAGGAATCCAAGAAAGAGAAGGTAAGATAAGGAAGGAAAGGATCTTTTTCGGAGGGAAGAATTCAACTAAAATAGAAACGGGCATAACCAACGACCATAGGTATTTTATACACATGGTAAAAAATTTCAAAGTATATTTACGATAGTACTATCTTTATAGAAGACCTTTGGACAAAACGTTCGTTATAACAAAAGTTTCAAATAAGTGAAACTATACTTCTAGTTTAGGTGAGTAAAATTGACGAAAAGAAATATACTTAAATAATATATACAAAAAGTAAATGACAACAAGTCAGTGATTCACAGGATTAGAAACTCTGGGTTACCTAACGTCGTACGGTCTGAAGGAAGTGACAGAAGGTCTCAAATGAATGTGAGTACAGGTAACTCAGCCACTACGGTAGGTTGGTCGAGAAGGTCGGAGTCAGAAAGGGTCGTAGTCCCAGAAAAGACTATTAAGTCGACAAACGTAGTCTACCGGTTTGATAACCTCAAAGTCGAAGTCGTAGTCAGGGAGGTCACTTATAAGTCCCAACTAAAGGAAATCCTAACTGACCAAACTAGAGGAACGACAGGTTCTTTGAGAGTTTCCAGAAGAGGTCGTGGTATCAATCTTTCGTCGTAAAGAAACCACGAGTCGGAAGAAATACCAGGTTGAGAGTGCAGGTATGTACTGATGACCTTTTTGGTGTCGAAACTGATATACCTGGAAACAGTCGTTCCACTATAGGGTCGAAAAGATATACGACAGATCCAAAAAGTATCAAAAGAAAGGTTCATCGTTCACAGAAAATTAAGGTGCTGACGTCATTGACGGGTGTCACGGAACTGCATGAGGAAAGGGTTTAAACTTGGTCAGGTAACAAGGTACATGTCATTCTAATCTCGATCTTAAAAATTTTTACTATGAATCTGAAGTGACGAATATACTGTATAAAAGAACAAAGAACTGTCAAAATTGAAAAATTGCACTTTCTTTGGTTTTCTTAACTATCTCATTGAATGTGCGAATACCTCTTTAAACCTCTAAAGTCTACTTCTGGGTCGGATAATTATTCCCGTGACCTCTGGAAATCCCGACTCGTTTAATACTTCTTTAAGATCTCGGAGTCAGAGTCGTCCCTCTTACACAAAGGGACATCCTTCAAGTCTCCGCACTCGTAGGTAGTACAGTAAAATTTTTTAAAATAAATAAAAATTAACTTCCTATTAAGGAAACGGCACAATACAACCAAAGATGGTTTGTAGTCGTACTTAGTTGGTATCCATGGAGGTACAGGGGAGGAAGAACGTGGAGGTAGGGTGGAGGAAGGGGTAGGGTGGGGAGATCCAACAAGGGTTCAATGGTTCGGGACCCAACTCAAGGGACTCAGTATCTCGTTTAAGGGTAACCGACAGATAAAATGTGTACTTTTACATACAAAGGTACAACGAGAGAGGTAGTAGGGTGGGAGAGGAAGGAGGGAGACGGGGACGTCAGCGCAGGTATTCAGACAAGAAATATCCATCTTCCGGGGAGTGTTGTCGGACGGGTCGAAGTTGACTAACGATCCAGACGGACACACTGTCTGTTTCCATGTGTCGTTCACCATGTTTGACTGTTCGGAAGATCTCTAAACCAGGAGGTCCTCCCTCTCGTCTAGGGAAATTTACTAAGACGAGTAGTTCAAACGGGAATGTGAAAGTTTTGGCAGAACGTTAAAGTTATGTAAGGATTGTTAGACTCAGGGAAATTTTATAAAAGATAAAGGTGGTTTATCCCTCTTAGTAGCCTGAAAGAGTTCTGGACTTCAAGAGAACGTAGAACTACGATACATTGTAGTAGTAGTGAAGTTTATAAATAAGGATTCCCTCAACGGTCCCTGTCGTTCTTTAGTAGTCAAAGTACATAATATTTGAATTCACTCTTCTCGAGCCTTCAATTACCTGTCGATGTGAATTCCTATTGTCAGTGTGCGAGGGTACAATTAAAGGATTGTAAAAGATAGTACGGGAGGTGTGAGTTCTTTCGCCATTTTGTTACAAGGTTATTTAATGAAAACGTATCCGGGTGTTACATGAACGGAGAAACAACCCGACTATTTAAGGGAAATTGATAGTCATAAAGTTTTACGAAGGTTAAAAGAAATCTTTAAAGGTATAACACAAAGAACCAAGACCTCATGTTAAAAAAGTCACCCAGGACCACTAACTCCTCTACCACTTTACTTGAACTACTTGACGCTAATCGTAAAGAAACTTGCACTCTTTTGGTCTTTCCTTATGTCTGATTCTCACACAGTGTGTCCTGTTTCATTTATAATAAAGTCCTCTGAAAGTTGTATGTGTCTGTGTGTGTGTGTGTGTGTATATATACCTAAATACATGACCACAGGATCCAGAACGACCTTTTACAAATAGATAATACTTATGGTCTGTTTTGTATAATATTAAGTGACGACGATTTTTATAACATTAAGCGAAGACAAGGGGTTCAGACAACGAACATTTACTCCCCTACAATCCCCAGAAACACATCGAGAGTCAGGGATAGACCAAATCGTCGAAGCGATCTTTGTGTAAATGAAAATAGGGTCACAAACCTCTGTCGAGTAAACTTGGGGACATAAACTTATTTCTGTAAAGAGAAGTTCATCTTACGTAAACAAAAATCACATCGAGACTATTGTACCATGTAAAAGAAACTGTAGAACTATAACAAAGAAACACAAGGGGAGGTACCAATACAAGGGGTTATGGTTGTAAAGTTGCCGTTAATAAACTGTAGTTTTACAGTAATAGTGGTGAGCAGCAAGATTAAAACAAACTCCTGAGGAGAGAGAGTGCCAAAAGTGTAAGGTAACCGAGAAAGAAGGCAAAGGGCCGCAAAGGCAAACATTCACAGTAAAAGCGGATGGCAAGTTCTTACCCAGTTCAAATCTTACTTCCCTCAAATAAATCCTAAGTAAGATTAACTGTTATTTATCGGGTCCCTAAATCGACGGTGTCGACAGGGAATAATCTAGTACCACGTCCAGTAGCTTAATTTTATTCGACAGGATTTAAGACGTGACATGTTCCCTTCTTTCTTTTTCGTACTCCAGGAGAGCCTCTCGGGAAATCTCACTTAATACAACTACCAAACACGTCTTTTACCCGGCCTACTGTCGGTGCAGTCTCGTCGGACAGTGACGACAAGTTCGAGTGTACAGTCGAGGGTCTGACCCCGTGTTGGCTTCCGAAGGGTGACTGACGGGCGGTCGAAGCCAAGTCCTCCAGTTCCACGTGGCTCACTCCGAGAGCGGTTCGAAAGTCGGGCACCGAGACTCGGAAGGTAAGGGGTTCAGACAACGAACGTTTACTCCCCTACAATACCCAGATACACATCGAGAGTCAGCGATAGACCAAACCTTCGAAGCGATCTTTGTGTAAATGAAAATAGGGTTACAAACCTCTGTCGAGTAAACCCTCTCGTAGTTTTTCTTAACTATGACTCTTCACGTCAGTCCGGTAACGTTTCTTCCGACGTACGATTACCGTTTTAGTTAAAGAAGTGACGGTAAAAGGGATTGTTTGAATACAAACAAAGATTTTCATACTTTCGTCGTATCTAACGATGATTCCAGATACGAAAGTTTTCCTTGATGTGTGGTAAAGCAAGAGAACAAAGGTTTTTTTCGGTTGAACTTCTCACTCTAACAACTCTGGAGTTGATACCACCTTAACCTCACCCTTACTGCCACCCTTTACCTGAATTCTATTACTAGAAAAAAACAACAACAATTGAAATTCTACTGGTTTGTTATTTACTATCGTCCTTTTTGTTTACATGACTTCGAATGAGTGTGTTAAGAACTCAA
Source organism: Capra ibex (assembly GCA_006410555.1). Classification (NCBI taxonomy): domain Eukaryota; kingdom Metazoa; phylum Chordata; class Mammalia; order Artiodactyla; family Bovidae; genus Capra; species Capra ibex. The sequence goes on along the minus strand of SJYO01048061.1, from coordinate 2,704,093 downwards.
TTTTGATTAAAAATGTACGAGTTGTGTCCTACCCAGTAAAAATCATTTCGTGTCACCTTCGGGACACTTCATAGAATTAAACAGAAATCAAAGGTGAAAGACCGACCAATCTTTTGGTATCTACTTTCATAGAAAAAGTAAAGGATACCTTTCACTTTTCTTTGATTTGAAACATCTTATAGAAGATACACACTCGTAAAACCATGGACGTACACATGATAAAGTAAATTCTGACTATATTTATAAATGACAAATTCCTGTATGCTGACTTTAAGTACCTATTCTCTTATACATAAAAAGACATAAATGAGTGATGTTGTGACTCGTGCCATATTTATAAGTATTCAGATTGGATTAACCAACATAGTTCAAATTTTAGATGATGGACTTTTTCATAATACTGATTGACAGAAAGTAAGTAAGAAGGTAGAAAGTGATATTTTAAGTGAATTATATTCTACAGTTGTTATCTTCCTTTTCTAGCGATCAATCCGTTTACTACGAAGACCACTAAAATTCTATATGGAAATAGAAAAGTGAGACATTGAACTCGTGAACTGAGGAGATCGTTAAAAACGACCCGATAACTATATTGTTTATTCAACAAATTTCTAGAGTTTTTTTTTTTTTTTCCCGTGTCGTCATCGTACTTTATAATCATCACCGTCTTTTGGAAAGGTAAACGACATGAATAATTGACTGAAACGAAATTCTGGTTTTTATAATTTAATACAATGCCCTTTGTCAAGGTGTCATGTTGATTAAAAGACGTTCGCACAAGAAGTCAAAGGACGAAAACTCTCCGAATTACCATAGATTCGGACCACCGAGTTGAGTACCTTTACTCTGTTTGTGTTTTATAGTACGACTTAGTATCAATAATAAAAGATTCTAGGACTTTATATTACGTTTAGGTTTTGTATTGTGGCTTAGATTTAAATTCCACTGAATCCGGACAATCCAATCTCAAGTTCCTTGCATCGAAGTCGTACTTAAGTGAAATACTCTTAGACTTCTCTTAAAGGTAAACGCATTATCTCTATTTCGTGTCCGACCGTATAATATTTGTTATTTCGGAGACTGGTACCCTGACCTCGTGTCCGAAGACACCTCATATTAACTGTATTAATATAAACTTGGTTAAACTGACTTAAATAACGTCGGCAGTATAAGGGACTTTACAATATGAGTTAGAAAGTTTATTAACAATGTGTGTATTATAAAAATCAAGGATAAAGTGCACGTGATGTAAATAAATAAATAAAAAAGTTTTATACTTTCTGGAAGAGAAGATGAAAACGAAAATTAGAGCACCCCCTTCTCCGACCGGGCGTAAACTTGAGACGTATTGGGGGAAAGAGGTGTAAAGGTATTCCACGACGATTGTACAACCTCCGAACCCGACCTCGAAATAGAGTGAACAATTTTATAAACGATCAGACAGCGTTTTCATGTCGATTATCATGGCACGTTCAAAGTAATTTAAACTCTAGATTTGGGTAAAGACAGAGTCATTCACCACTAACGGAAAAATAAACTATATTTTTAGAATATATAAATTTCCCGTGGACTGGTACCTTTTTTGTGATAAGATTATTAAAATTTCTCACCCTTGTTTATAAAGTAAAAACATACTCTGTTTTCATATATATGGAAATTAAACGTTTTGGGTCTACTGGACTATCGTTCGTCTAAGATTTACTAAAGTTCTATGCGAGAACTTATGTTTATCGAACGTATGTTTATCGAAAGAATAATAGTCTTTTGGGAAGGAACACTATAACCATGTAAAATTTTGTGATGTATATACGTCATCGTCACCACCAAAAATTAACGATACTAATATTTTGTAAAAGAGGGTGATGCCGAAGACTGGAAAGTCGTGAAACAGTATTCCTTTTGAACTGGAGTCGTGTAAATTACCATTCTGAAATCCCACAACTAGTTTACACCTATGTCTTGATGGAGAAGTCAGTAAAAGAGTCGACGAAATATGGAATTCAGAGTCACTACCTTAATAAAAACGGGTTTTTTTGGACCCACGTCCTTTCTCTTAGTTTGTATGTCGATTCGACTTCATTAGTGTAGTGGACCATAAAACTAGGTTTCAAAACATTGGTAATTTAAAGATAGGTGGTTCTTTATATAACTACAGGATAAAGTGTACACTTTTATTTTTGACTCCTTGGTAGTTACACACAGTAAAGTATAAAATTTTTTTTGAAACATTATCTAAAATACATGAATCGTGAAAGTCTTTACTATATATGAAATAAGTCAAATGAAGTATAGTAAATAAGTTTCCAGGACTCTGCACTTATCAAGATGTGACTTAAAAATTTGACTCCTTCACTTACGAATTCTATAAAATTAAAAGAGTTAAGTTTCTAAATTATTATTTGCTGACTCTTCCTAGACCTTGGGTCTATCAGATTTCTCGAGTACAAGAAATACCCTTTTTTTTGGTTTTTGTCCGATAAATCGTATAATAGAAATAAAGTCAAACTTTGTCTAATACAACTTCAGTGAATTATTAATTACTTCTTGAGTCTGTTGTTTCTTTACTTTATGGAAACTTGTTGACAAAACCTTTAATGATGATAAAAGTAACAAACGACGATTCAGCGAAGTCAACACAGGTTGAGACACGCTGGGGTATCTACCGTCGGGTAGTCCGAGGTGGCAGGGACCCTAAGAGGTCCGTTCTTGTGACCTCACCCAACGGTAAAGGAACAGATTACGTACTTCACTTTTCACTTGTACTTCAGTGAGTCAGTACAGGATGAGAATCGCTGAGGTACCTGACGTCGGATGGTCCGATGAGACAGGTACCCTAAAAGGTCCGTTCTCATGACCTCACTCCACGGTAACGGAAGAGGAAAGTAACAAATCTACTACATTTACAAATGTTTATATAAAGGTTCATAAAAAAAAATCCAGTAACTCTTATAGTCAAGATTGACATTATTATTATTACGTAAAAAATGATACAATACTATATATGAAAATGTCATAAAAACTCTACAAATACATGAAATTTCAAATACTTTCATACTTATTTAACTAAATTGTAAATAATTCTGGATTTATCTGTACGGAAAGTTCTTTTACTTCCCTCTTTTATGAAAGACTCAAAATTCCTCTATATTCAAGAGTTACTGATTTTTATTTATTTGTTTGTTTTTTTTTTGTCCTTGACAACTCTAATTAGAAGACTTACTCAAACAAAAACTTTTGAAATTCTCCATAAGTTTAGACAAAAGTAGAATAACTGAACTAATGAGAAAGTGTAACAATAATCACTTTTACGGTTCTACACGATTAAGATTGCATGGGATTACCAAACTCATCAGTGTTTTATTTATTTTTCTTTGTTTCTTGACCCTAGGATTCTTTTTACTCGTTCGTATGTCTAAAAATGAATCTATGATTTTTTAGTCAAAAAGTATAAAAGTCCAAATTTTATAAGAAGATGGTAGTAATCAACTGTAGTTTATATACAGTATCTTTATATCATGAATAATTTTTTATGTGGGTGTACATGGTCCTAGTGTACTCCGATTCTAAAATCACACACCCGCAGAAGAACGTCTAAAGGCACACACTGGGACCAAGAAGGAAGACCAGGACTCTCATCAAAAACTAAAAATTTCTCCTAACTTTTTTAGAACGGAATACTTTCTACCGTTTCCTAACAACGTTTCGTTAAAACGCAAAAATCGTCACCGAATTCGTCTCTTTCGTAGTGAATTTATTTTCGTTTTTGTTTTTTTGTTTTTTTTTTTTGTGGATTGGTATATGAATCGTTTTTGTGTTTGTTTTTGTTTTTTGGGTTATTGAACTAAATGATACTTCATTGTTTACTAAGTAGAGGTTCTTGATATACATACGGTAAGAGAATTTAATTTTAAACTTTATAAATATAGATTATTCTAGAAAGTGTACGAGTTGAATCTCTTAAATATATAGTATTTGAGTCAATCAACACCGTTATCCTTACGACTTTAGGTTACCACGATTTTATAAGGTGTCGTAAAAGAATGGTCACTGATCTAGAAGACAGTACAGTAACTCTAGGACTAAAACTCCGTTGGTATGGACTAAAGAAAAAACGTCGGTGTTGTATTCGAATTCAGAGAGAAGTATAAGAGATTTATGTAAAATCGTTAAACTTCAATTCTTTAATCTAAAAATCAGTACGTACATCGAAGGATTGAGACCGAAAACACTCAGTAACATTTTCGCGACCGACAATCGAATCAATACAATGTATTTTCTTGTAAACGTTCGTAAATAAATGTCATTGAAGTAACACAAAATTGTTTAGGTTAATCGTATTATCGAGCCCGGCGAGAAAGGGGTAGGAAATACTACAAATCTCAAGCGAATTAATAGTAGTAGGTAAGATCACAAAATGGAATCCAGATGTCTTCTCTAATATGTGTTTTAATTTGTATAATTGTTTTAGTTGTGGGCGTCGTCACCTGTTTGTGCTGGTGTTCATCAGAATTACAGTGAGATTGGATCTTAAAATCTTTCGAGGTATATGGTCGATTCATACCAAGAAAGATGCTACCATATGATATTTCTTGGTATCTAAGTTACCCTGTCCCCCGATTTGACTTAAAGTATCTTGAATTTATTTGTATTTCAGTCTAGACCAACGGTCCTTTCCCCGGTCTTATTATTAATAACGTGGTTCCTTCACACCCGTAGAGTACGACATAGGTTGGGGACGACAGCAGATTCCGTAACCAGGTCACCAGTATAGTCTCTCCTCCCTGAGCCTGTCGATGTGTCTCAGTTGGGGATGGAGGGCGGTGGAGACTAGATGAGGTCCGAAGGAATAGAAATCGGAAGTAATGTAGGCGAAGGAGGAGCAGTCAGAGTGTCAGTGGTCCCATTGGATCGAGAATAGGTGTTAGACATCGAGGTATCAAAACCTGGGACTTAGATGTCTTCAGTGACCTGTTTATTATGTAAATTTCACGAACTACTTACATGTTTTAGGAAATTTTAAAAACTTTAAACTCCCTTTACAGATATTCCTTCTCCTATTTATAAGGTGGATCATTAAATAGATTGTGTACGTCTTTAGATGGTCCTAGACTCAGAAGTAGGTCGAGGGGTCCAACCCTCTGTGAACTTCTCTAGTACCTACTAAATTTTTCGGAAATTCGTTCTTTCAAAAAGGCTTTGTACTGTGTTTACATTCTGTTGTATTTCTCTTTATAATTATTTACATTGATGAACTATTTACCTTGGTGTAGTTTTTTCCATACCGGTTTTTTAGTCTCGTATATAATATACATATAAAAAATATAAGAAAAGATAACCACCGAGTCTGCCAATTCTTAGACGGACCTTACTTCCTCTGGATCCAAGATAGGGACCCAGTCCTTCTACGGGACCTTTTCCCGTACCGTGGGATGAAGTCATAAGAACGGACCTTTTAAGGTACCTGTCTCTTCGGACCATCCGATGTACCCCCAAGTTTCTCAACCTGTGCTGACTCACTGATTGTGTAACACTAAACAGTGTCTTATAACTTATATCGAGAGGTCCGATGATATCAGGAGGTCGTCCTCCTGGAACAACGAATAAGACATATACTGTCAAACGTAGACGATTAGAGTTTGAGGGTCAGGTAAGGAGGGAAGGGGAGGAGGGTGAACCGTTGTTGTCGAGACAAATATACATCTCGAATTAGTAAAATGACATCTCTTCTTTAATTGTTTACGACATTCAGTTGATATGAATTTTTCTCCTTGAACGATAATGGAGGATTTTAGTTCTCTACTATCCTAAAATAAACTAAGAGATACTACAAAAAAATTTTCTAGACTTAACCTTTAAACGATGTGTTGGTGTTTTGTTTGGTAAAGTATGTCTACTCATTACTAATATAAAACCAGGTCAATCTGTCCTTTGAAAAGGGGGAAAATAAGAGTATTTAGTCTCTTATACTTAAGACTATAGTAATTTGGAGTTAATCGTTCTACCTTTCTTCCAGTCTCTGAATTAAACCTATTACTTCCAAAGTCTATTCTTACCCTTCAAGAATTACATGTACCACGTACATCTCTTTGTACCGGATTAAGTCTCTCACCTCGAAAAGTCTATTCTCCAAGTGCATTAATTGAAAAGACCCTCAACTTATGTTTACGCCTCCTTTTGTGTAATTCCTTTCATCAATTCCTATCTAATCGTTTTGTGCATCTAGTCTATTTCTATCTCTCTCGGAGTTGGTCTATATACCGTCGCATAAAGAAAATTACTTGTGTGTAACGTAAAAGAAATGGATGAATATAAAACAAACTTTTTCTTTCGGGTACACGACAATATTATGTCCTCTAAAGAGGGTCCGTCCCGAAAATTCTTTGTGTGCAATAAGTCATAGTTTCATTGAAATGCTACTTATGACTCCGTAACGGAACGAGAAACCAGGAGTACCTGGAATCATTTCAATAAGAACCAAAAGGTTTGGGAAACGTTATAAGACATGTCATAAATTGTGTCACAAACACAGATGAACAACGGTTTTAATCGAAGAGTCACACCAGATAAGTCAATTTTTTGTGTAAATACCTTTTAAAAAATTTTTACTCATAAACTCAGTCGGAAAAGAAATAATTAAAATTAGTGTAATAGTGGAAAGTTTATTTGAAAGTTCCAAAATATTCATAGAACACAAATAACTTCTCTTTTTATCAGATTATTACTCTTTTATTCTTATAGGATACTTAAGAGACTTAACTCGAAATTTGTAAATAAAATGATCGTTTTGTCAGTCTAGATACAATATAAATCTTTATACACTTTTACTTTAATAAGTCTCTTAAGAGACCACCGAGTCTGTCATTTCTTAAACGAACATTTCGTCGTCTAAACCCAAGTTAGGGACCCGTTCTTTCTAGGGGACCTCTTCCCTTACCGATTGGTGAGGTCATAAGAATGAACCTCTTAAGGTGTCTGTCTCCTCGAACCACCCGATGTCAGGTACCCCAACGTATCTCAGTCTGTGCTGACGTGTTGATTAGGTGTGTGAATTTAACTAATTTATTGCGTTAGTGTTACCTATATGATACATTTTATAAATCATATCACAGTTCTTTTCGAAAAGTAATGTACTTTTGTTGAAAAAGTAATGTACGTATACTTATATATGTAGACACAAGAGAACATAAAATTTCCTTGAAATAACGTTGGAATAGATAGATAAACATTATAATATACTGGAAAGGAAAATCCAAACTCTAAAACGATTATACGTGACAGAACCCCTACCTTTCTTTTCTAATTAAGACTCTGTTATAGTTAAAATGTTCGATACAAATGGACACACAGTAGTCTCTTAATAGGTCAATTGAGTTTTATTTCAGAACTGAAGTTCAAATTTTTGTGTCTGCCCCCTTGAACAAAAGGAAGAAAGCGGGTCATTTTAACATTACAGTAACGACACATCAGTGAGTCAGCACAGAATGAGAAATACTACGGTACCTGACATCGAGTGGTCCAACGAGACAGGTACCCTAAAGGGTCTGTTCTTGTGATCTTACTCAACGGTAAAGGTTGAGATCCCCTAAAAGAATTGAGTCCCTAACTTGGGCACCATTTGGGAAAAAGAACACTATTTTTTGTTTTAGAGAAGGATCAAAAGTAAGAATGACGGAAGAGAGAGTCCCAAACAAGGTATGGTGCTCTCGGATTCTGTCCTTGAGTACACACATTGTCTTTCAGATTCTCCCTTCTTACCTTGTAACTTACTTAGGTTCGTTCTAGCACCAGAGAGTACGTCAGACCTCAGTTGGACTAAGGTGGCCCTCGAGACATCATTCTACACGAGAGGATAACCCCGTTCCCTATCTTCCGACCAAGTAAAGTGACATAACCCTTGGACACGCATAAGTAACAAGTTATATTACCCAAGACTAAAATGTAATCCTTCCAACTCAAAAGGAGAAAAGAATCGTTAGTTTACCACGGATTATTCAATTTACAGAATTATTTCGACTTTTATGTAAAGTTCACAGTCTACAGGTTTACTTTGTATTGGTGATGTTTCATTTACGATTTTTGCAATTGATGGTTTACTCAATAAGTCTCTTTACCTTTTAGTTCCTGTCGATGTTTATTCTAACGTTTCTCTACTGTCTTAAAATAAACTTTGAACTTCATTCCATTAGTAAACCTATTCCACTCACCAACTCTTCTGGGTGTCTCCATCACCTTTGTGGACGACCTCACAACCTCTCTAGATCACTATTTGTTAGTTGACTTTTATCGTCATAGAAAGTTACCGAAAAATTCTTTACAGTTTTGTCGAACTCTATTTAATCAAAATCGTGAATTTTGTTAGTTATCAGTAATAAACGTTTCTCGAGGATTTTCTTCGTTTATTTTTCTTTGTATAAAACTGTCTTCTACATTTATTCGTTTGGTATCTTCTTTTTTTTTTGTATCTAACAGTTATTTGAACACTTTTATATGAGAAAAAGTACCGATGAGTCCTATTAGGTTTAATTTTCTTCTTCTGTCAAAGAGAAGATCTCTTTCTCAACTGTTCGTCTTAAGGACATATTAATACCTGTTATTCTTTGAGAGTATTATAGACACTTTTATACATGACGATTTAAAAACGTCCTATTTAACTATCGTAGATAAGTACAAAATTGACGTGTGTCCAAACTCAGTCATCAGGTTGAAGATTCGTAGAGAGGTCTTATTTTTGTATACAAACATGTATATATGTAATGTGGACAGTGTAAATAAAGAGATAAAGGGAGGTATATACATAGATAAAGAGAGAGGATTTTAGGGGATACGATGTCTTACGTCAGAACAACAAATAACTAAAGTACACATCATCAAAAATAGAGAATTAGGGTATTGGGATTGGACGAAGAGAGGGGTAGGGAGAGGGATGACCATTGGTGATCAAAACAAAGGATGTAAACACTCAGACAAATACAAAATGATACGTGAACACAAACAAAATACAAAATCTAAGGTGTACATTCACAGAGAGAGACTGTAAAGTATCCGCATTATATGACATCTAAGTAGGCGTAACAACGTTTACCGTCTTAAAGTAAGAAAAAATTCCCACTCATGACAAGACACAGAAGATATAGGTAAGTAGACAACTACCCGTGAACCCAACGAAAGTATCGAAGTCAAGTCAAGTCAAGTCAACGAGTCAGCACAGACTGAGAAACACTGGGGTACTTAGTGTGTTACGGTCGGGAGGGACAGGATTAACGTTTATTACAATGATACTCGTAACCCCATATACATGTTAAGACTTAATGACACAGGTAAAAAAAAGGTCTACATATGAGTCCTTACCTTGACGAACCCAGTATACTATCAAGAAAATAATCCCGGGAGATATGACAAGATACTTATAAACAAGATACCCTAAGGCAAACACCGAGCCGACGATTTCTTAGGTAGACGTTACGTCCTCTGGACCCAAGCTAAGGACCCAACCCTACTAGGGAACTTCGTCCCTTTCTGAGGTCATAAGACCGGACCTCTTAGGGTACCTGATGTCAGGGTCAGGTACCCTAAGTGTTTCTCAACCTGTGCTGACTCACTGAAAGTGAAAGTGTATGACAAGATATCACCGACGTGATTAAACGTAAGGGTGGTCGTAAATATTTTCAAGGGAAACCGGTGTGAGAGAGGTTATAAACAAATAAACGTCTGAAAAATTGTCGTCAGTAAGAATGTCTCATTATAGAGTAACAAACCGAAACGTGAAGAGATTATGAATCGTTACAACTCGTAGAAAAGGATGTCCAACAGAAAGGGAAAACAGTTACCAAAGGAAACGACACGTTTACGAAAAGTCAAATTAATCCAGGATAAACGAATAAAACGAAAGTATAAAAAACAGAGTCCTCTATATAGTTTTTTACATAACAATCTTAAATACAGTTTCTCATAAGACGGATTCCGAGATAAGATCAAAATACCAAAGTATAGAATGGAAATCTAGAAGACCATACACTACGTTCCTTCATAAGATTAGAGTGACACACTGTACATTGACAGGTCAAAACGGACGTGGTGAATGACTTCTCTGACAGAAAAGAGGTCCCGAACGGTCCACCGTAATCAACATTTCTCGGGTGGATGGTTACGTCCATCTATATTCTTCGGACCCAAGTTAGGGACCCAACCCTTTTAAGGGACCTTCTCTCGTACCGTTGGGTGAGGTCATAAGAACCGACCTCTCAGGGTACCTGTCTCCTCGGACCACCCGATGTAAGGTACCCCAATATCTCTCAGCCTGTAATGACTTCACCGAATCGTGTGTACGTACGGAAAAGAGGTGACTTATAAGAACGGGTGAAACAATATCTAATTAACTAGTATCCACCCACTCAAGTAAAGACCCACGAGATAAGACTGGGTGACTAGATATCGAGATAAAAACACGTACATGGTATGACAAAACTAATAACACCGTCTACTAAGGAGGTCGAAACAGGAAAACAGAGTAGAAATGAAACCGTTAAGACCAAGAAAACACCAAGGTACACTTAAAATCCTAATAAACAAGATCAAAACACTTCTAACAGGACTCATAAACATATCCTTAACGTAATTTAGACATCTAAAGAAACTCATAAAACAGGTAAATTTATAATTAAGAGGGTTCTGGAAGGTTCTAGAAGGTTCTAGAGAAGGTTCTGGTACTCTAGTAAAAGTCGAAGAAGGTAGTTATAAAATATCTTGTCTTATATCCAGATATCGACGGAACCAATTCAAATAAGGTTCCATAAAATAAGAAAAACTACACTAAAATTGACTCTAAAAAGAGAGAGAGAGAGAGACTAACAAGTAATATTCACATATTATTTCGATGTCTAAAAACATACAATTGGACCATAGGTAGGACGTTGAAAAGACTTAAGTAAATAATCAAGATTCTCAAAAACCCCATCTCTGGAATCACAAAGGACATATTTCATGATACAATAGACTTTTGGTACTGTCATATTTAAGAAGGGAAGGTTAGACCTACAACAAAACTACAAATAAAGAAGGAGAACAGACTAAAAACACAGGTTCTGAAGGTTGTGATACAAGTTATCTTGACCGTTCTCTCACATAGGAACAGAACAAGGACTTAAAACTCCTTCCGAAAATCGAAAAATGGTGACTCATACTTCAATCAACACTCAAATAACATTCACTGGAAATAATACAACTCTATTCAAGAGAGATGTAGGTGGAACTACTCCTAAAAATAGTACTTACCTACAACTTAAGACAGTTTACGAAAAAGACACAAATAACTCTACTAGTATACTAAAAATAGGAATGAGAACAATTGTACCATATAGTGTGATAACTAAACGTTTACAGTTTAGTAGGAACACGGGAACCTTATTTAGGTGCATAATCAAAATTAGTCAAGACTTTCCCACTTAAACCTCTACTCTCGGTTATTCAACTATTGACGTGTAATACACTCTATTGTTTGAGGAAAAATAAAAAAATGAATTTTGTAATTAAAGAAAGAAAAAAAATCAAAAATAAAAATGAAATAAAATGAAATGTTATGACATAACCAAAACGGTACGTAACTGTACTTAGGTGGTGCCCACATGTATGCTAGGGTTTGTACTTGGGGGGAGGGTGGAGGGAGGGGTGTTGTAGGGAGACCCAGTAGGGGCACGTGGTCGGGGTTCGTACGACATAGGACGTAGCCTGTATCTGACCACTAAGTTAAGAATGTACTATTATATGTACAAAGTTACGGTAAGAGGGTTTAGTAGGGTGGGAGAGGGAGAGGGAGACTCAGGTTTTCAGACGATATGTGTAGACACAGAAAAACCGACAGAACGTATGTCCCAGTAGTAACGGTAGAAAGATTTAAGGTATATATACACAATCATATGACATAACCACAAAAAGAAAGACCTAGTGAAGTGAGACATATTAACCGAGGTCAAAGTAGGTAGAGTAGTCTTGACTAAGTTTACATAAGAAAAATTACCGACTCATTATGAGGTAACACATATACATGGTGTCGAAAGAATAGGTAAGTAGACGACTACCTGTAGATCCAACAAAGGTACAGGACCGATAATATTTGTCACGACGCTACTTGTAACCCCATGTACACAGAGAAAGTTAAGACCAAAGGAGCCACACATACGGGTCGTCACCCTAACGACCCAGTATTCCATCAAGATAAACGTTAAAAAATTCCTTAGAGGTGTGACAAGAGGTATCACCGACATGATCAAACGTAAGGGTGGTTGTCACATCCTCCCAAGGGAAAAGAGGTGTGGGAGAGGTCGTAAATAACGAACGTCTAAAAACCTAGCGTCGGTAAGACTGACCACACTTCACCATGGAGTAACACCAAAACTAAACGTAAAGAGATTATTATTCACTACAACTCGTAGAAGAGTACACAAACAATCGGTAGGTATACAGAAGAAACCTCTTTACAGATAAATCAAGAAACTGGGTAAAAAACTAACCCAGTAAATAAAAAGACCTTAACTCGACGTATTCAACGAACATATAAAAACTCTAATCAACAAACAGTCAACAAAGTAAACGATAACAAAAGAGGGTAAGTCATCCGACAGAAAAGTGGAACGAATATAAAAGGAAACAACACGTCTTCGAAAATTAAAATTAATCTAGGGTAAACAAATAAAAACGAAAATAAAGGTCTTAAGACCCTCCACCTAGTATCTCCTAGGACGACACTAAATACAGACTCTCACAAAACGGATACAAGAGGAGATCCTCAAAATATCAAAGACCAGAATGTAAATCTAGAAATTAGGTAAAACACAATAAAAGCACACGCCACAATCTTTCACTAGATCAAAGTAAGAAAATGTTCACCAACTGGTCAAAAGGGTCGTGGTGAACAATTTCTCTAACAGGAAATGAGGTAACATATAAGAACGGAGGAAACAGTTTCTATTCCACAGGTATACACACACCTAAATAGAGACCCGAAAGATAAAACAAGGTAACTAGATATAAAGACAGAAACACGGTCATGGTATGACAGAACTGACACCGAAACATCATCTCGGATTTCAGTCCGTTCAACTAAGGAGGTCAAGGTAAGAAGAAAGAGTTCTAACGAAACCGCCGATAAGCTCCAAAAAACATAAAGGTATGTTTAGAACTTTAATAAACAAGATCAAGACACTTTTTATACCGACCATCGAACTATCCCTAACGTAACTTAAACATTTATCGAAACCCATCATATAAGTAAAAGTGATATAACTAAGAAGGCTCGGTACTTGTACCATATAAAGAGATTATAAGGGTAAAGGGAGTAGACTTTAATGTGTCAAATTCCATCTTTAACAAACTCATAACGCTATATAACACAGGAAGTTTATATTATCCATGTCTTGGAATATTTTGACAATCGACTTACGAACCAAATTTTCCCCCTCTTTTTAATTCATAAAACTGATGTACAAAAACAAAATAAATATAAAACCGTTTTTTAATTTCTTAATAAAATAATAAAATTTTGACATAAGTTTGGTAGTTAATGTTTATATAATAATATTTCACTAAATAAAAGTCCTTTGTCATAAATCCTTTTTAATTATTACAGTCACAGTATTTTATAGTGTCTTGAGATTAAAGTCAACGATGACAATGTACGTCTGTATTTAACAATAACATAGTGGTAACAGATACATAGTAAAATAAAAACTCCTGTAAACGAAAGACAGATGAAACGATAAAAACAACATATGAAAACAGTGTTCTGTTTGACCTTGTCATTTAATTTAGAACCTATTATACTATAGTTTTATTTTCAAAACTCTATTACTTACGAAGAAAATTTTCTGTTCCTTAAACTGGATTTCTATTTTAATAGTTTCAAAAGTATCGTACGACTAACCAAAACACCAGTGGAGGTGGGTTGTCTTTATACAACCGAAAGAGAATGTAACATAATGTGTCTATATCTTGTTTTCAACTATTTCGTCTAAGATTTTAAAATATCACCATCCTAGAGTTCAATTCTTGAGTACGTATAATATAATATTTGTCTTTGTTACTGTAAAGAAGTCTCCTTTTCTCCTACACTACAAAGTGAATCTACTAGTACTATCTTTATTAACGTTACTGTAATGTTGTTAGTTTCGTGTCCTCTCAAGTTCAGAGGAAACCTATATAGTTTAAAGATTTTGACGATAAGTGTAAACCACTTCTTTTATGTCATAGTCCTAGTTCCGACTTGAATCCTTTTATAATTATTACAATGAGACACGTAAATCCTTTGTATTATCATCTAAAATACAAGTAGTGAAGTAGTCCACCGGTTTCATAACCTCAAAGTCGAAGTCGTAGTCAGGAAGGTTACTTATAAGTCCTGACTAAAGGAATCTCATCTGACCAACCTAGAGGAACGTCAGGTTCCCTAAGAGGATCGTAAACATAAGAATTCTCTTCAGCACGTCAGCACAGGCTGAGAAACGCTGGGGCACCTGACATCGGGTGGTCCGAGGAGGCAGGCACCCTAAGAGGTCCGTTCTTATGACCTCACCCAACGGTAAAGGAAGAGGTCCCCTAGAAGGGCTGGGTCCCTAGCTTGGGTCCAGAGGACGTATCGTCCGTCTGAGAAATTGGAGACTCGGTGGTCCCTTCGTTCAATGTCTTGAAAATAAATAATGGTCCTTTGAGAACGTAGAATCGGTTACAAAAGGATTCTTTGTTTTGGTTATCTCCTATGTATATATATGTATTGAGAAATACATTTATTCTATAAATTTGTATAAAATTTTCAACGAACGAACGAATAAAACGAAAAACAAACTAACAAATAAACTCCGTACTAATAGTCACAAATGACTATTAGAAAATACGAGTAAGTAAGAATCTATTGAGAGGTATTGATTCACGAGTGTCCCGATCTCAAGTAATATTTTTCGGTAAGAATTTTCTATGTAAGATAAATATTACCATAACACTCCGTCCAGAAAATACGATACTCATTTATAAATTTTATAGTATTGGTTGGGAATATTTATTATTATATAAACCTACCTCAAAGAACAAAAGTAGAATCAGAGATACGATTAAAAAGAACCGGTAATTTCAGATAATCAGTCATTTTAAACTAACAATAGGAAGACAGTAGGAACCAAGTAACGACAACGGTGAAGGTTGTTTAACAGTCGGTGCAGTCGTGTCACGGACCGAAGGAAAGTCGAACATGGAAGGACTGACTGTGAAAACTGTCAATGAATTCCGAATTTTTTTTTTTTTTAACCAATTTTTTTTTTTGTTGAAGACTGAATAGACCTCCTTAGACCAGACCTTTGTTTTCGGTGAACCTTCAGTAAGATTTAGAGAGTCCTCTTTTGACTGTTCACGAAACGATTCAGGTGCTATGATACAATTCCCAACACTCCACCTCCCACAGTACACTCCTCGGGTCACCATCTGTTGACAATCTTCGTGTCTGTCACGTTTCTTAATTCTCCACTTTCTGCGACAGTATGGTAGTTTCTGTCTGAGTCTTAGACTCGTGTGTCGACGACTGACATCTTATGCACGAAAATTAAGGATATTGACATTTACTCAAGCGTGTAACTTAGATATAAAGTATCATGAAACACATTAAACATATACGATCGCTAGTACATACATATACATAAGAAGTACCTACCCTCACTCCTTATCGGTACGACTAGGAAGGCTGGGACGGACTCGGAGATCCTACGGATGACTCCGTACACTGCCTTGATACTGAAGAGACTTACTTACATTCGGGTCCCCTCACCACAAATGTATATATGTAAGACTTAGCTTAATGTAGCAACCGGTTGATCACCTTCATTCTTATCCCGACGACATCCCTTCTTCTTACTCATAAGGAATATATACAACCCTAGTTCCTCCACCCTACTTCACCGTTCTTCGTTTAATTTGATTTGACTCGTTTTTACGTTCGGTTTTTTTTTTTTTTTTTTCTTGTATGATACACTCAGAGTCACTGAGTCTTGTACCCGTATCATCTGGAATAGAACCAACCGTTATCGGTAATTATTAGTAATAATGAATTACAAGTGATTCATACCGGAAGGGAACACCGAGTCGACCATTTCTTAGACGGACGTTACACTCTCTGGACCCAAGCTAGGGACACAACCCTTCTAGGGAACCTCTTGTCTTTCCGATGGGTGAGGTCATAAGACCGGACCTCTTAAGGTACCTGACGTATCAGGTACCCCAACGTTTCTCAGCCTGTACTGTCGTTGAAAGTGTGTAAGTGATTCATATAGATTTCAACAATTTATCAACAGTTTCACAAGTAATTTTATTACTTTAATTTTTTTTTTTCTTTTCTCGTTACTCACTAACAAACTCATACACTCCCTGACCCCGTGTCTTAAAGGGACTTCCAACATATCACCTACTCAGTTGTAAAGGAAGGTACGTACTAAGTCTCATAGAATCTCTCCGGAGGTTTTATACCTTTATCCCCATTTAGTCTTTTAAAGTTTCTAGATCCTTAACACGATCTTCGAGTTACGTGATACATATCTTAGGTACTTTTCATTACGGGGAATCGTCCCTTTCAAGTGAAGTCTCCTGACTGGGTGATCTACTTTCCACCATATAATTCCTCACCGGATTTTTTTACCGTAGGAGATACAGTTGAACGTACCTACACCTTACTGATTGTATGTCAAGATCTTACACCAGATGCATCGGAACCCTTAGAGTTCGGTACCCTCCTATTTTTGTTCCCGTTATAAAGGGAGACCCCAAGTTCAAACGACGTATCGATAAACTTACTTTACAAAAGACACTATTCTTAAACTCGTTGACATCTTTTCACAGATGTGCGTCAATAAAAAGGTTGAAGTACTCAAATAAAGATTCTTTTTCAACTAGTCGTCGGAAAATATAACCCTGTCTTCACTTTTATAATCAGAGAGGTGACACAGGTTGACAACCACCCCCCCAAAGTTTAAATACTTTATAAAAATTGTTTCTGTACCCATGTACGATATCGACTCTATCCTCAATTCAAGTAGACTACTGGGAGTTTATTCTAATATAATTCTCTTCTTGATGTCGAAGATTATCAATTATGTAATCTACACGATACGTAAGACATCGAATTTTCTGTGAAGGTAAAAAGAGTGAAATACGAGTGGTTTTAGGAAGTGTTATTTACTCTGTTCGTAGAAATAGTAGTAGTAGAAGTGGTAGTAGGGGGAAGTAAAAGTTTTCCTATCCCAGTCAGTCAGGTCAAGTCAGTGAGTCAGCACAGGTTGAGAAACGCTGGGGTACTTAGCGTCGTGCGGCCGGAGGGACAGGGAGTGGTTGAGGGCCTCAAGTGAGTCTGAGTACAGGTAGCTCAGTCACTACGGTAGGTCGGTAGAGTAGGAGCCAGCAGGGGAAGAGGAGGACGGGGGTTAGGGAGAGTCGTAGTCTCAGAAAAGGTTACTCAGTTGAGAAGAGTACTCCACCGGTTTAACGACCTCAAAGTCGAAATCGGAGTAAGGAAGGTTTCTTTAGGGTCCCGACTAGAGGAAGTCTTACCTGACCAACCTAGAGGAACGTCAGGTTCCCTGAGAGTTCTCAGAAGAGGTTGTGGTGTCAAGTTTTCGTAGTTNCAGGGGAAGAGGAGGACGGGGGTTAGGGAGAGTCGTAGTCTCAGAAAAGGTCACTCAGTTGAGAAGAGTACTCCACCGGTTTAACGACCTCAAAGTCGAAATCGGAGTAAGGAAGGTCTCTTTAGGGTCCCGACTAGAGGAAGTCTTACCTGACCAACCTAGAGGAACGTCAGGTTCCCTGAGAGTTCTCAGAAGAGGTTGTGGTGTCAAGTTTTCGTAGTTAAGAAACCGCGAGTCGGAAGAAGTGTCAGGTTGAGAGTGTAGGTATGTACTGGTGACCTTTTTGGTATCGGAACTGATCTGCCTATAAACAACCGTTTAATTACAGAGACGAAAACTTATACGATAGATCCAACCAGTATTGAGAAGAAGGTTCCCCATTCACAGAAAATTGAAGTACCGACGTTAGTGGTAGACGTCACTAAAACCTCGGGGTTTTATTTCAGACTGTGACAAAGGTGACAAAGGGGTTGATAAAGGGTACTTTACTACCCTGGCCTACGGTACTAGAAACAAAAGACTTACAACTCGAAATTCGGTTGAAAAAGTGAGAGGAGAAAGTGAAAGTAGTTCTCCGAGAAATCAAAGAGAAATGAAAGACGGTATTCCCACCACAGTAGACGTATAGACTCCAATAACTATAAAGAGGACCGTTAGAACTAAGGTCGAACACGAAGAAGGTCGGGTCATAATTTCCTATCCCATTAATGATTGTTTAATTTCTACAGAGACTCAATTTATTCTTATCACCATGATGGTTACTTCTCTCATGTATTTATTCTTCCGAATCGTACTCGGACTACTCAAATAAAAAATATGTGGTAATATAATAATTATATGGATTTAACCATTTATGTCGACTGTTATCTTAATGTTAAAAACAAAAGTCTTAAGATTCACAGAGTAATCCGAGTATTAAAAAAAAAGGACACCAAAGTTAGTATTTTACCTTTTTTTTTAGGATCTTTGTTCGATGACGACTAAATGTGACTCTAATAATAAAAATGAAAGGAAAAAAAAAAAAAAAACCGGTACGGTCTGTGGTACACCCTAGAATCGAGGGACTGGTCCTTAACTTGGACAAGGGAGATCTGGTACTCATACCTCAGAATTATTGGTCTGGTTGTCCCCACAGGGTATGACTCTAATAAAATTGATTTTGACATAGTCTATAATTTTTATGTAACATCAACATCAGTGGAGACACGTTTTATTAGATACGTCTCTTGATAACTATTACTATACCTATTAAGAGACACACATACCATCAAGGAAGTATCTTAACTGAGGAATCTAATAATAGTTTACGATTTTATTTAGGTTTTAAATGTTTCTAAAGAATCGACAAAGATGATTTCTCTTTTGGTACGGAAATGTGTATTAAAAAGTAAACGGATAAGTATCAGAAATAACTATATATTATTAATTTGTCCTTTAAAATACTGGGGTTTGAAGTATGTCAGTCGGACTGACTTACTTTGCAGTAACACTATTGCGAAAAATTGATGTCATAAAGGAATTAACAAGTTATGGTTTGGCGACTCAATCCCGCTATGGATGTTACACTGTGTCTGTTCATTCCTGTCTGTCCTGGTTTGTCGTGAAACGTAGTCATGTCAATTTGTGGCTATCGAAAGTTCACCTTAAACTGTTCTGAGGTTTACATATTCTTTCCAGAATCTCATATAAACGAGTAGTCGACGATGTTATCTCTTTCGTGAATCTTTCGACGCTCTTAATTGTCTTAGGTACACAAGTTACTCTTATAGTCTTAGAACAACCTTAAGCCTCAACCGTCGGAGATGCAAGTAGAAGACTGAATCTCCTGAGGTACTTCACTGTAGTATCGTGCGTGCTAGGTCTACTCTAGCGAGACAAAGGAAGCGAAAAACATTCCGTCTTCTAAGAGTTGTTGACATAAGGTTCGGACAGTGTCAACCCCACTCCGTCCGTACCAATAAGATAATTCCTGACGTAATAAGGAGAACACTCAGTCAGAAAAGAAGAACCAACTCTTACCAGATGTCGTCTCTACAGACAGTCTTTTCCGATAATCATAAATGACAAATGGCTCCACTTATACCAGATTTAAACGTACTCCGTTGGGTAAATTTTTTGTTCCTTCGTGACTACTAATGTTACAGACGTAATGTAATTTTGACAATTAAACACCGGCATTATGAAATCCTAAAATTAATATTCGAACTTTTCGTCTAAACCTTTACGTCAACCGCGTTGATTACGATTAAACAGGAAATTGCAAATAACTTTCGTTATATATGTTACATTAATGTCACGTACAGTCTATTGGATGATAAAATAAAAAATTTACATACTAGGGAATTAAAAGAACTAATTCTACTGAATGGTAGACAATTCTAAAGACAACACGGTAAAAACCACTCAAAATATAGTGAATAGTTGTTATTCTCTAATAGATTTCGTAAAAAAAAGTAACTACGATATTAGTAAAAGGACTACAAATAGGTAATGTGAAGAGTGGTACAACAAGTAGTAGTAAAAGAGATAGGAGTAATGTAGTTCCCAGTACATTACGGGTGTAATGATTTACGACGGTTACAACAACACTTAGCCTACACATGATAGTATTGTCTGTACTTTAGATACGGTTCGTACGCCAGGGACCCAACAACAAGAGTCATCTTTAATTGTGTTAAAAAGTTCGTCAGAATGGAGGTTCTATTGTTATGACAATGTCGGTTTAAACAAGACTTAATTGCAAGAAGAAAGGCGAGGAAGTAATGACGAAACATTCCAAGATTTTTGTAATGATTACGTTACACATAAGTTGAAATACTCTAACGTAAGAATTGCAAGAACCGATCTCTAAGCTAGCTTAGACACCTATATTAACTCGTAAATACGTGAGTGATATTTCAGATTAATTTTGAAATTTTTTAAGCAAGTGCGGTTAACATACCTTTTAAAATAATATTAAAAATTAACGATTTTAAACAAATAAATAAATAAGGTTCAGATATTGCAAAGGGGAAATAAAGACGGTTTTACACTTGGGCAAGATTACTTAAATTTACTTATGTTAAAATTTCTCACGGGTTACGAAGGTAAATTTTTACACGGAAGACTAAAACAAAAACGAGTGTTCCCAAAAATTAACTTTCATTAAAAGGAATCATCAAAAACCACAGTTTATTGTCAAATGTACCAATGAGTAGGATAGGGGTGAGTGTTTTAACAGTAACTATGGATATTTCATAAGTACAAAAATAAGAGTGATCTAGTCAAATCTATTAAACACTGACAAAACGGGTACAACCTAACTTGAAATTGTTTTAATGGTCAGTCTTCCCAGTACACGTTGACCTATAAATTTATTTAATAAATTACGTACACAAATTAAATTAATAAATTTTATTATTTAATAAAATTTGGGTATCATGAATATACCTCGACAAATTTGTCTATAAACCTCCTTTTAATCAAATGTCTTTTCTTATTATGTCCAAAAAGTACTAGTGTACTACCTTTAATTTTTTTCTAACGCCACTTTGTTTGAAATAAGTAAATTCCTTCTCCTGACAGACTCATACGGTCACCAAGAGTTTAACAGTAAGTTAATCGGGAAAATTTTTTTCAAAAATTTTTTTAGGGTACCTGTCTCCTAGTACCGTCCGATGTCAGGTACCCCAACGTTCTCAGTCTGTACTGAACCACTGATTTGTCGTTGATAAACGATAATTTACTTTATTGTAAAAACACTGATATAAACATTTCGTAGTACTCTGGACGATGTGTCTTCCCGTTATAAAGTCACTAAGAGAATAGACAGATAATGTTTCTGAATTCTTATTAGAAAGGTAATGAAACTGGGTACATCTTAATTCTCTTCTTATAAACATTATCTATATTCTACACAGTCATTAAATGATATTCCTTTCTCGGTCTTCAAACGGATAAAATTGGATCCTCATGATTTTAAAATAAAAATTAATTTTTAATATAAATAATTTATATTAATTAAAATAATTAAAACAATTTATTTTAATTAAAATAAAGAATTTAAAAACGTACTCTTGAATTCATTCAAATAATTTGTGTTATTCCCAAAGATGAATAAGTAATATACGTGTTTTTATGTGTGTACACGTATTTGTGTGTGAAAAGAAGAACCCTAATACATCGGAATCACACTTTTATTAGTATCACTTCAACTTTCAACGTGTCAGCACAGGTCGAGAAACACTAAAGTACCTTACGTCGGACAGGGCGAGGAGACAGGTACCTTAAGAGGTCAGTTCTCATGACCTCACCCAACGGTGACTTCTTAAAAGTATGAATTCATACTTTTATTAGTATCATCACTAGTAAATAATATATACATTGTGACGACGTATAGGATATCTCCTCCGTACCGTGACCTACTAAGTACTTACATTTAAAGTCACTACTATTAGAAAGTTCTATCAAAAGTAATTCTGTTTCTCCAGTTCCCTGAACGGAAATAGTTTCATGAACTCAAGTACAACAGAAGGAAAGTTTAAGGTGTAAAGGGGGTAAAGGTATCTAGAGATTATTGATACGATTTAAGTCAGTATTCTGATGTCAAAAATTGATCATAGTACCGGTACGAAAGACTCGAATTGATCGTGGGTAAAGTTAATGAGTACACTTATATGATTTATTATTTAATAACAATTATCTTCGTTTTTTATTTTAATGGGACTTTATGACGAAATATAAGTATTAATTAGACGTAAAGGGTTGGACGACAACAACAGTCAGTGACTCATAACAGACTGAGAAACTCTGGAATACTGACGTCGTTCAGTCCGAGGGAACACGAAGTGGCAGAGAGTCAAACGAGTTTAAAAAAGGTAACTCAATCACTACGATAGATTCGTAGAGTAGAAAACGACGGGAGAAGAGGAAATCGAAAGTTAGAAGGGGGTTTCGTTCTCGTTCTAAAAATTCCTTTCTTGTC
Organism: Capra ibex; assembly: GCA_006410555.1. Taxonomy (NCBI): domain Eukaryota; kingdom Metazoa; phylum Chordata; class Mammalia; order Artiodactyla; family Bovidae; genus Capra; species Capra ibex. The sequence continues at coordinate 2,681,482 of SJYO01048061.1, read as the reverse complement.
CTGTGAATGATGAAAAGAACTTCGTGTTGACTCATGTGTAACCCTTACGAACAATCCATATACACCACGATATGTACAGTTTACCTTTAAGTTGTAATTCATTTCCACAAGGGGGGTTGGGGGTTTAAAGATAACTGTGAAGTTTCAATTGATTTCGTATAATCTTAGGGAAACGAGTATAATCATGTTGTTTGATAGGGGACAAATGTATATGTAAGTAGTACTCTCCTGTGTCACTATTAATCGTGTGTAAACGGAAATTTAAGTGTTCTGATAACCTACCAGAGAGTACGTTTAATATAAAGCTCAAGTCTGTAATTTATCTTCGTAAAGGGTCCGTGTCCAGTGGAGGAACATTTAATAGAGTCCTCCGTGAAATTTCCTTTTTTGTACAAACCGTGTCCTTTAACGTAAATTGATTTTTGTTAAAAATTTTATTCGTAATTGTTTAATCGTTCTTTGTGTAGTGAGACCAGAATATGCGACTTCGTGAATGACACCTACCCGGATGTTTAGTGTAATAGGAGTCAAAGGTATGGAAGTAGTTTACAGTATCGTTGTCGACGGGATCGTTGAGACTCCGACGGAATCCGATTTCCTCTGTAGACAAACGACTGTTGGAGTCTAGTTTACTGTTTACCCTCTGTTACTACAGCCTCGAACCGTTCCAGTCTTCGGAATGGATAAACACTCAAAGTCTCCATCTGTACCCTTAAAAAGAACCAAACTACCTGTTCTGTCTCTTTACTGATTGTATTTTCGTCAATTACTATTATGATTAAAAAGAGGTTAGTTTTAATTTATACCAGACATTTACTTCTGATAAGAAAAAACTACCTGTCCCGAAACGACTGTGATAAAAGAGAAGTACTACTGAAAGGAACATCAAGTTTTTATTAGTGTCTACAAAGAAACTCAGACCTTTGTCACATCTTGACCCCCGACGTCTAAGGTGAGTAAGACTCTAAATTTCTCAGTAGAAAAATAAGATTAAAATTTTCAGAATGAATTTTATACAATCAAAAAGGATCGATTCCTCTTTGTTGTGAAAATAGTAAAAGTCCACGACTTGCACTTATGAAAAATTCACTCCTATTATTTACATTTATAGTTTGTGAAAGTAAAGAATCAGTAAGAAATAATTTAAAAAATTTCAAGGAAACTCTCAAACCACAGAGATGTTATAGTAGAACCTCTTATAACACGATAAAGAATAGTATAACAAAGGAGGCTTTTACCGTCTTTGTCTACGACACGTGTCCTTTTCAAGAGTTACGAGTTTCTTTCTACGGTCTTCGAAAAGGTGTACCTCAAAACTAAATCAATCCAAAATAGTTCTGTCGAACTCTACGGTCGGAAATCACTCTTTCTGAACTACTATTTCTTTCTAATGTGTCTCATGAACATTTCTACACAAAATAGAAGCTGTTAGGGACACAATAAAAACGTTATAAAGAACCGATAAAGTACGAAAAAATTTTGTACGAAGATACAGGGAAATAACAAAAAAAAAAACGAAAAAATGAAGTCAGAGTACGTTAGTTACAGTGAATTACTAAATAACGATGGTAATCATTAACTAATTAAAACTGTAGATTCATCTCCAAACTGCTTAATTAATACACACTCTTTGAACAGTCAATCTACGTGCACTTGTAAATCAGGAAAATTCTTGTGTAAAACGAGAAAATTAATAGTGATAAATAAACAGACTGAGTGTTTTACTGATTATACCCCCTTTTCAATAGGTTCATTGAAAATCTTGTGAGGGAAAGAGACAAATAAACACCGACGGGCCCCAGAAGTCACGGCGTGCCCGAAAACAGATCGACTCCGCTCGCCAACGTAGAGACAGCAACGTCACGTTCCCAAAGAGTGACACCACCGAAGAGAGCAACATCTTATCCCCGAGATCCGTGCGTCGAAGGCACTGACGTCGAGGAACCGAGATCTCGTGTCCGAGTCACCAACACCGTACATGAATCATCAACACCGTACCTCGAATCGACGAGGTACCATACACCCTAGAAGGACCTGATCCCTAGTTTGGACACAGAGGACGTAACCGTCGACCTAAGAAATAGTGACTCGGTAGTTCCTTCGGGAGTTTTATTACAATAAAAAAAAAGGAGGTTCATAAAGAAGAAAGGGACGAGAAGAGGATCCTGGGTAAATGTAAAAGGAGTGAAAATGAACGAAATGGTAAAATTCTAAACAAAACGAAAGATAAAATAAGTTACGTATTATCGGTATCATAATATGTCGGAATAGAAGAGTCATTATCCATTGCAATTTAAAATTCCAAATCACGTTTTAGTCAGACTACATTTTATAAACTAACTAATTCTTATAGTCAAGTAAACAAGGGAGTTAGTCGTAACTAAATCAAACGTGATTTGAGGTTCATGTTGTGATCTTAGACCCTTATCTTCATTGTTACCCCTTGTCTTGATAGGTACTATTAAAGTTGTAGATTAATTTCTTAATTTATAGACTTGTTATAATTATAGAGAAAAGTTTACGTTATTATCTCATTTATATTTTATCACGAGTTTCGTTTAAGAGAAACTAACTTAATGTGTCCTTCTTAAGTGAACATGAAGGAGGAAAGTTTCTGAAGTGAAAAATACTATATTATTGAGTAAGAGAAAATGAAATATATGAAACAAATTCTTTAATTATTCTATAAACTTATCGAGTCGTCGTTTGTTAGAAGAACGGTTACGTTCTCTTTCCAAGTCAGGAACCCAGACCTTCTAGGGGATCTCTTCCTTTACCGTTGGGTGAAGTCACAAGAAGAGACCCTTTATGATACTTATCTCATCGATGTCAAGGACACCAACGTTTCTCAACCTGCACCGAACAGTTACATTGTGCTTGAGTAAATGAAAGTGAAATATATGAAACAAATTCTTTAATTATTCTGTAACCTTCAAGACCGAAATTGACTCAGAAACAACACGAGAACAAAACAAGTCAGTCTACGGGACAGAAAGGAGTTAACAAAAGGGTTACTATTCTAATGTCAATACATTATAATCCACGGTTCTATACATCTGTGAGTAAGTTTAAAGATTTCACACTCCGTCTTCAATGTCTCTTTTTCAGTTCTCCAAACGACTGATTAACTTTTATATCATTTTTAGAAAAGAAGAAACAAAACCTATATTCTGACGATGGTTGTGATGGATATTAAATGATCGAAGAAAGTCTTCTTATAAAATAATTTAATATCACATGTATGTATGTGTATATAAGAAAAAGTCTTAAAAAAAAGAAAACATCCAATGATATTTTATAACTCATACCAAGGAACACGATATCTATCTAAGAACAAATACATAAAATATAGATTAATATACACATAAACGGTTTCTTACAAGTTTGATGGCGTGTTAATGTGAGTAGAGTGTGTGATCATTTCATTACGAGTTTTAAGAGGTTCGGTCCGAAGTCGTTATGCACCTGGTACTTGAAGGTCTACAAGTTCGACCAAAATCTTTTCCGTCTCCTTGGTCTCTAGTTTAACGGTTGTCGACGACTTAGTACCTTTTTCGTTCTCTCAAGGTCTCTTTGTAGATAAAGACGAAATAACTGATACGGTTTCGGAAACTGACACACCTAGTGTTATTTGACACCTTTTAAGACTTTCTCTACCCTTATGGTCTGGTGGACTGGACGGAGAACTCTTTGTATATACGTCCAGTCCTTCGTTGTCAATCTTGACCTGTACCTGGTTGTCTGGCCAAGGTTTATCCTTTACCTCATCCAGTTCCGACATATAACAGTGGGACGAATAAATTGAAGATACGTCTCATGTAGTACTCTTTGCGACCCGACCTTCCTCGTGTTCTACTTTAGTTACAACGACCCTCTTTATAGTTATTGGAGTCTATACGTCTACTGTGGTGGGAATACCCTCTTTCACTTCTCCTTGATTTTTCGGAGAACTACTTTCACTTTCTCCTCTCACTTTTTCAACCGAATTTCGAGTTGTAAGTCTTTTGCTTCTAGTACCGTAGACCAGGGTAGTGAAGTACCCTTTATCTACCCCTTTGTCACCTTTGTCACAGTCTGAAATAAAAACCCCAGAGGTTTTAGTGACGCCTACCACTAACGTCGGCACTTCAATTTTCTGTGAATGAGGAAACTTCCTTTCAATACTGGTTGGATCTATCGTATAAGTTTTCGTCTCTGTAATGAAACGGTTGTTTCCAGGTAGATCAGTTCCGATACCAAAAAGGACACCAGTACATACCTACACTGTCAACCTGACACTTCTCTCGACTCACGACTTCTTAACTACGAAAACTTGACACCACAACCTCTTCTGAGAACTTTCAGGGAACCTGACGTTCCTCTAGGTTGGTCAGGTAAGATTTCCTCTAGTCAGGACCCACAAGAAACTTTCCGGACTACGATTTCGACTTTCAGGTTATGAAACCGGTAAAGTACGCTTCTCAACTGAGTAACCTTTTCTGAGACTACGACCCTCCCTAAACCCCGTCCTCCTCTTCCCCTCCTGTCTCCTACTCTACCGACCTACCGTAGTGACTGAACTACCTGTTCTCAAACCCACTTGAGGCCCTCAACCACTACCTGTCCCTCCGGACCGCACGACGTTAAGTACCCCAGTGTTTCTCAGCCTGTACTGACTCACTGATTTGACTTGACTCGATACACATAAACGAGTAGGGTTTGAGGACTAAATAGGGAGAGGAAAGACGAAACCGTTGGCATTCAAAAAAGAGATACAGACACTCGGGTATAAACAATACATTTATTCAAACAAACATAGAAAATAAAATCTAAGGTGTATGTTCACAATAATGTATAAACAGAAACGGACAGAACGAATGAAGTGAATCATACTATTAGAGACCTAGGTAAGTAAGACGACGTTTGTCACAATAAAGTAAGAAAAAGACCGGCTCATCATAAGACAACAGGTATACATGGTACCTGTAAGTAGGTAAGTAGACAGTAACTTGTAAACCGAACAAAGGTACAGAACCAATGATGTTTAAATCTTCTTAAATATAGTTAGATGACAGTGGAAATTGGTAAGTCACATCTAAAAAAAAAAAAGTGGGTGTAGATTTTGACTGATCAGACACAACAGAAGAACCATATTGTTGGTTCTATCCGTAGGTACTCTCTTGTACACCCCTTTGTAAAATACAGTCACCAGTTTGTCGGGACACCCCAAATTCATTAGGGACGAAGGTCCAACAAAAACGTCCTATAGACTCAGAGGTCCGTCCTTCTTCTTACTTCGTCTAGAAACTTAGTTCCAAGACAATTCAATATGTACGTACTTCGACTCAACAAACGAAGTTATCACCTATCTCCCTCTTAATTCTAGTTCTTCTATACTTTACATGTATATTCAACACCATGTTATAATACACGAACGAGTTTGACTTTTCCGTTTTCTCCTTTCTGTGTCTTGTTCGTTAAGGTCATTTTATTATTCTACTGTCGTTTATTAATCTATCATCTACATTGGGGTTTATACGATTATAAATCAAATATACATTTGCCCGGTTTATAACGTTACTTACCGTTTGTAACAGTCCAATCCCCTTTTGTTCCATTTTGTCCTGTTTTTGTTTTTGTTGATAAAACGAATGTTTTCTGTCTATAAGTCGTATTCTTACACCTTGAAAACCTTAGTATTTCTGTTTTTTTACGTCGTATGTTTGTGTTTTTATTTCACCGTAAAGAGATCCTTTTAATCTTTTTGACACCAAATTTCGTTTTTATAATAATCTCTATTTCCCCTTTACAGTACTTCGACTTCCCCGTTAAGTTGTACCTATTAAACATACATGTATTATTATGTCGGGGTTCTATCTATTTCGTGTTTTATCTTATTGATGTTTCTCTTAATCCGTTTACATATACCCTCACTCTCCAAAAATTAGTGTGGATGGAGTCTTTGATTAATCTAACCATTCTAACACTCTGGTACTTTACTGTAATTATTGTACAACTCGTACTTATCTAAGTTAAGTCAAGTCAAGTCAGCGAGTCAGCACAGGCTGAGAAACGCTGGGGTACTTAGTGTCGTGCGGTCCGGAGGGACAAGTAGTGGTTGAGGGCCTCAAGTGAGTCTGAGTACAGGTAACTCAGTGACTACGGTAGGTCGGTAGAGTAGGAGACAGCAGGGGAAGAGGAGGACGGGGATTAGGGAGGGACGTAGTCTCAGAAAAGGTTAGTCAGTTGAGAAGTGTACTCCACCGGTTTCATAACCTCAAAGTCGAAGTCGTAGTCCGGAAGGTTACTTGTGGGTCCTGACCAGAGTTAATCCTATCTGACCAACTTAGAGGAACGCCAGGTTCCCTGAGAACTCTCAGAAGAGGTTGTGGTGTCAAGTTTTCGTAGTTAAGAAGTCGTGAGTCGAAAGAAGTGTCAGGTTGAGAGTGTCGGTATGTACTGATGACCTTTTTGGTATCGTAACTGATCTGTCTGTACACAACCGTTTCATTATAGAGACGAAAAATTATACGATAGATCTAACCAATATCAAAAGGAAGGTTCTTCATTCACAGAAAATTGAAGTACCGACGTTAGTGGTAGACGTCACTAAAACCTCGGGTTTTTTTATTTCAGACTGTCAAAGGTGACAAAGGGGTAGATAAAGGGCACTTCACTAACCTGGTCTACCGTACTAGAATCAAAAGACTTACTTATCTAATAAATCGGGGTTAGTCTCTACACGTCAAAAGTTCTAATGCACCCAGTAAACTATTTTGACTAATATACGACTCGGTAGTTCTTTTAAAATACGATTTCCTATTACTCTTCACCAACCCTGAGGGAAGAGACCAGTAAAGACTCGTACCTATCATAACATTACAGAAGACAAAGGGCTTTACACCCATTCTGTAGAAATTTTTGTAAAAACGTTACCAACAAGAGAATGCTCTTTAAAATTGCGAAACGTAAGAGTCAGTGAAGTCAATACAGAGTGGGAAGTGTTGAGGTACCTGACATCGGACGATCTAAGGAGACAGGTACCTTACAAGGTTCGTTCTTATGACCTCACCCAACGGTAAAGGAAGAAGTCCTCTAGTGTGAACACAGAGATACAGAAGACATGACCGTCCACCCAATAAATTATGATCACTGTGGGTCAATTCGGGAAACTAGAAAAAGACAAATTTCATCTTATAGACAATCGTTTGTAATTAGTAGTAATTTACTCTTTATAACTTTGTCAAAGTAATTTCAGATATTTATATGTATCTTTTTAGAGAGGTTTATTTTTGTAGAAGTGAACTTCGTTCGAAGTGTACGAAATTTCGTCGTTGCAATCGGACATTAATTTACGGAAAAGATAGAACAACAAAGGAATTTTCTCCAAAATAGAAAGATGATAATATCTGAACCTTTAAAAAAAAAAGTTTTAGTACCCTTTTATGTATATTAATTAGTATATATGCGTATTTTACCTTCGATGGTTATGTCAGATACAATTCTTCTTCATTTACATTCGATTTCCAATTTGCGATAAGACTGTTATACCAACTTTGTAAGTTTCTTTATCGATACAAGTTTAGTAGCCGTTTGTACAAGTCTCATCCCTAATACACTCGGTTATATCACGTACTGTGTAAAGTTGAAAGGGAGGGGTCCTTTATTTTACTTTGCTTTATTTTATTATTTTATTTAGATATACCCGAACTTTTAACGTTACATTTAGTGAGTCAAGTCAAGTCAGTGAGTCAGCACAGGTTGAGAAACGCTGGGGTACTTAGCGTCGTGCGGTCCGGAGGGACAGGTAGTGGTTGAGGGTCTCAAGTGAGTCTGAGTGTAGGTAGCTCAGTCACTACGGTAGGTCGGTAGAGTAGGAGACAGTAGGGGAAGAGGGGGACAGGGGTTGGGGAGAGTCGTAGTCTCAGAAAAGGTTACTCAGTTGAGAAACGTGCTCCACCGGTTTCATAACCTCGAAGTCCAACTCGTAGTGAGGAGGGTTTCTTTAGGGTCCCGACTAGAGGAAGTCTTACCTGACCAACCTAGAGGAACGTCAGGTTCCTTGAGAGTTCTCAGAAGAGGTTGTGGTGTCAAGTTTTCGTAGTTAAGAAGTCGCGAGTCGAAAGAAGTGTCACGTTGAGAGTGTAGGTATGTACTGGTGTCCTTTTTGGTATCGGAACTGATCTGTCTGGAATCAGCCGTTTCATTACAGAGACGAAAACTTATATGATAGATCCCCAGTATTGAAAAGAAGGTTCCTCATTCGCACAAAATTAAAGTACCGACGTCAGTGGTAGACGTCACTAAAACCTCGGGGGTTTTTATTTCAGACTGTGACAAAGGTGACAAAGGGGTAGATAAAGGGTATTTCACTACCCTGGCCTACGGTACTAGAAGTAAAAGACTTACAACTCGAAATCCGGTTGAAAAAGTGAGAGGTTAAAGTGAAAGTAGTTCTCCGAAAAATCAAGGTGACCGTGAGGAGTTTACGATCTAAAACTTTTTAGTGAAAGACTAAAGATCTAATTAAAGACGATTAAAGTTACGAATATTTCGAGTTAACTTTTATTACTTGGATGAGTACATAAAATCAAAAATGTATCTTTATAAAATAAAATGTATGTTTGTTCCATTCCTCTGACAAGTAAAAACGGATAGGAGTCAAAAGACGAATCGTTTCATTTTACTTACGTTTTTGTAACGTCAAGAAAATGACACCGACAACAAATGGTTTATGTTACAGTTTTTCGTTGGAGTGTCGAAGGATTTATGTATCTGTGTGTGTGTGTGTGTGTGTGTCTCTGTGAGTAAGTGTATTGGTTCTCCCTTGTCATACTACTTTTATCTTTTAAAGAATCTATTCAATCAGTAGTCACAAAAATTTATCCTATGTTTGTTGTAAAACTTTTATTTCTTACTGGCAACGTTTTATTGATATCAGGTAAAAAAAAAATTTCCTTTTACTGACCTTCAATTCCAACTTCATTGTTATGTCTCTCACATTATTTTTCTGGTTTTTCTACTTTACTCTTTCTTTACTAATTTAAAATTTCTTAGTAAGGTGATCTGGGAGTTTAGAGTTTAACCTCGAAGTGTTTTTCCTATCTCTTTTAACTCCACTTCTTTAATAGTTTCGTTATTCAGGTCCTTTAAAGAGGTTTAACTTCCTGTACTTAACAGACTGTTGATCCCAGTGGAACAAGGGTCTGTTAATTACTTTTATCTAGATATTGTTCCGGTAATAAGGGTTGAAGTCAAGTCACCCTTGTTTCTATTACGGATGTCCGAAGTCCTCTTTTATAATTGTATTGATTCTTAGTTACAGAATTCTAGTTTTAAACTTTGATTTATCTATCCTTTATTACGGAAAGTACAGTTACATACCGTTTTGGTTATGTCATAACATTTCATTTTATTTCATTTTTATTTTTAATTTTTTTTTTCTTTTTATTTTCTTTATCGGAATGTCTTCTTTTCCTCAAGAGTTGTGACTAAGTTATCGTCAGTTAATTCGTACTCAGATGTTTTTTTATCAAAGTATGTACTGAAAGGAGTTTAAAGGTGGACAAAAGAGTTCTACCGTAGGTCGGTTTTTTTTCCTCTTTTCTTGCCTACTCCTTCTATACTCTATGGAAATCGTCTCTTAAAATACATCTTCTCTTTCTTTTACGAGTGCAAAGACTTTAATGAGTTTCCACCACTCATGATCCTCAATTAATTTACCTTGTGTTTATTTTCAATTTATGTATGTTAATACTCTGATAATAATTGAGGTCCCTTTTGTTTCCCTATCTTCTCTGTACACTAGAATCTTGTACGGACAGAACGGAGTGTACGACGTATCTCTCAGTGATGCAGTTGTACCGTATCCCAGGTCGGTTTGACCACACCTACGCCTCTCCTTTTTCTCCCAATTAACACAGTATTTACCCTGTCTCGGTTTAAGAGTGAAAGATGTTAAACTTTTGGAATCCAGTACGGGTTTTGACTTTTTAGTTTCTCACCATATGTTTACTATCACTCAATACCTCAATTTACGGACTGTGTCTACTCTTTTAAGAAGGTTCTCTAATGAAGACACTCTCTTCTCTCTTGTACAAGAGGTATTAGTACACTTTACTAAACTGAAAATTTCGAGACACGGACACACAGATGAATTTTGTTGTTTACCACTGTTTATTAACTTCCTTTTTATTCCTTTCTATTATCGTATACTTTTCTTTTAAATCATTTTATTAACTCATGTATTTTTATATGTTTTATAACAAAGAAAATGGACTATCGTTTCTGATTACCTTCCTATACTCCTATTTTTATTAGGATTGTTGTGGTTTTTAATTTTATTTGTCAAATCTATAAATCTTTATAACAATATCTTTCTACACCTATATAATTTTTATGAAGGAGTTTAGATGATATTTTTATGATATTTGTATTAAACCCTTATACTTTTTTTTAACGTTTAGACCTCATGATACGGTTTATCATGAGACCAATGGTGTCCTGAGAAAAGAAAGTTACGACGTACCTTTAGTATGTATTGGTGTGTTTACGTTCTTTCGCCTTTACCCAGGTATCAATATTGTTACCGGAAGACATTGACCTTTCTATTATCTATGAGGAACAAGGTAATTGTCATAAAACACAAAATAGTCGAGACAAAATAAAAATAGATACCATAATTTTTGGTACACTTTTAATTTCACTAAAATAATATTACACGAATCTAGACAAAAAGGTGACACAACTACAGGTAATATGCTAATGTTCACTTGAGATTTTATCAAATATGAAGAGAAAGAATTAGATTTGTTCGGGTTTAAGACCATATTTTCTCGGTAGAACTAAATTACTTTTTCGTTTTCATATAGAAGTTACTTACGAACATCCTTTCTCACGACACTCAAAATTTATTTTTCTGTTAAATTCCATGTGAACTATAGTTTTACGGTAATGTAAACGAACTAAGTGACAAAGAATAACTAACTTTTTAGAAAAAATGGAAAAATAAACCGAGGTATTGTTCCTAACATACGCTAATAAGTATTACAAATATCAGTTTCCGGTATTTTTAATACTGTAAGGAAACTCACTCCACCTTCTTATTCGATAAATGACTAAACAACGAAGAATAGAGACATAAGTAAAGAATTACACGTCTACCGAACTAGGTAAACTTTAATGGAAGGTATCTACAGTAAAGATAGTGGATCGTATTGCATCGGTAGTGTTTTACAGTAAAGTCTACTATTTCAATACTCCTCCAATCGTTTTATTTATATGTACGTGAATACTTCGTGTATTTATTACCTAAAAGTTTACGTATAAACCTGTGATCGTCGTCTTAGGAATTTATAGAAATAAACATCGAAGAAAAGTAACACAGAATCTTCTATTTATAATTATATACTCTTTTATAAACCGTAATGGTACGTATGGTCGGAATTTCATAGTAGATTTAGATTCGTAATATTATAGTTTGTTTATTGTATGTGATTTTAACCCAGTAAAAAGTTTATACGTAATGACAAAAAAGGAATAGACCGTTAAACTAAACTAAGGAAACTGTCAGTTGTCTAATGGGTGATATACTACAATATGGCCCCTAACATATTCCTTTGTATCTAGTTGCCCCGGGTGAGACACCGACGGTTAACGAGTGTCAGATCATCCACTGGGACTACTTACGTTTTTGTTAATGTCTCGTTCGTTTTTTAGATCCAATTTATACGTACCATTTCTCGATGTTTTAAGTTACTCTTACTGCATCTTTCCGTATTTAAGTATGGTCTCCAATAGTCATTAGAAACCTCAAAACTAACTCCGATTTCCCGAAGGAACCACCGATTCTACCATTTCTTAGACGGAAGTTACGTCCTCTGGGGTCAAGTTAAGGACCCAGGTTTTTGGGGGGACCTTCTTCCTATCTGATGGGTGAAGTTATACGACCTCGAAGGGACCACCAAGTCTGTCATTTCTTAGGAGTACGTTACGACCTCTGGACCCAGACTAGGAGACCAACCCTTCTAGGGGACCTCTTCCCCCACCGTCGGGAGATCACAAGAACGGACCTCTTAGGGGTACCTGTCTCCTCCGACCGCCCGATGTCAGGTGTCCCAGCGTTTCTCAGTCTGGGTTGACTCTTTGATCCGTGTGTCTGTGTGTGTTTTGTGTTTCAGGAAGTTTTAGACATTCTAAGATATTTTTAGATCTAAACCACTTCGACCCACGGATTCGTCTACCTCACACTTATTGGTTTCAGTACCTCTAATTTAGACAAAACCTCTTACCATTCTTTTACTATGTAAGTCACAACACCATTAGACGGTAGACATGAACTTAACTTCGAACCAATTGTACGGTACGACGTTACTATGAGAAAACCTAAGTTATTCGATTTATATTATATCTTTTAAACGTTCACGTATCTAAACTTAAGACCGAGACGGTGAAATCTCATGAATCCTGAACCTAGTTGGTAAATTGGAAACACTTAGACTAAATATTTCACCTCAATTGTCGACGTTGATCAAGCACTTTCTTATTTTCTATACCATGTATTTCATAGTTTGTACTCTTTTCTTAGTACCTTATATAAGTTATACACCTTCGATAATAAGACTGGTGAAATGTACACTCCTTTATAACTTAAAGAGTTAGTAATTCACTGAATGGGTTCCGTCTCCGACCAATTCGATTTCGGTCCTATGAGACTATTCTCAGTACTATCCTAAGACACACGGAAGAGGAATAAATAAATAAACATAAATTTTACGAGACTACTAAGAGTCGAGACAATAAATAAACCGACACGAAACACCGTACGTCCTAAAATCAAGGGACTGGCTCCTAGTTTGGACACGGGGGCCGTTACCTTCGTGTCTCAGAATTGACGACCTGGGGTCCCTTCGGGGAGGTACACGGAAGAAGGTCCTTCTAGTGAACCACTTAAGAGAGTAACACACTTTAGTAAAGACTTTACAACTGAAGTAAGTAAGGGTATGAAACGACACAGAATGACTTAAGGCCGTTGTGTAACGTGAGGAGACCACTACTACGGAGTCACAAAGTCCCTAATTTTAAAACCAATCTCACCTCCCATCCCATTACGTCGGACCCTGACTTAAGGAAGAGTAGATTCTGAAGACCTAGGAGGATGTGATTTTAGTGAAATGTTTTCACCCCAGTAACCACAATTCTTCCTCTGTGTCATTAGTGTGAAGAGAATCTCAATTCTTTCATTTATAACAGGAAACGGTGGTACTTGTTACATACATTTGGATATGCTGAAGAGTACGTTTAAATTCTGTTAGGCGAACATTAGAGGTCAAATCTTTTTGTCTATAAAATATTTGATGAGTAAGATAAGTATTGGGTGTAGATTGTTCGGAAGTCAATTTATATAGTTTTGTATACAAACATATATACATACATTTACTATTTCTATAGAAACATGAAAGGATAATTTTAATATTTAATTTTTGTATAAAACAATGTTCATACTCCCGTTGTCTCCCTTCAAGACATAGGAATATCTGGTAATCTAAAAAAACAGATGAAAAGGAAATATTGTAAAGAAAAAAAGTTGTCATTTCACAATCATCGGTACGCACAGAATAAACCTTATATCGGACAATGGTCATGGTCTCGAGAAACGGACTACAGAGAAGGATCTACCACAACCGGAGTTAACAAGATATATCATATTAATTTGGTGTAGAGAGATTTTGTTTATACTTATAAGATCTTCCGAGAATAAGGCATCTGTCATACAAGAAAGGAAGAACCTACAATACGAGGAACTTTTAATTGGAAGTTCATGGATGTGCGCACGTACGAGTCAACGAGTCAGAATAGCCTGAAAGACACTGGGGTACCTGACGTCGGGTGGTCTGAGGAGACAGGAACCGTAAAAGGTCCGTTCTTATGACCTCACCCAACGGTTAAGGTTATGACCTCACCGGGCCCCTAACTTTGTCGTAGAGGGCCCAGAGGACGTAACCGTCTGCCTAAGAAATGGAGACTTAGTGAAGTCTTCGTGGGATTCATGGATGTCTCCTTGGATAAACGACCCGTCCCTACGTCTACGTCTACTCTTACCTGTGTACCGGTGTCGCCCTCACCCTCTTTCTCCTCCCGCTCTGTGTAACCTCTCGTCCTGAGTGTGTGGACGTCATGATACACATTTTGTCTGTCTCTACCTTTCGAAGACATGTCGTGCCCAACGAGCCGAGGTGGGAGACACTACTGGGTCTTCTCACCCTATTCCCACTCACCTTACCTCCAAGTTCTCCCTTCCCTATATACACATGTGTCTCGACTAAGTGCGAAGGGTCGTCTTTGGTCGTGTTGTCACACTTCATTAATATGAGGTTATTTTGTAGTTGATAGAAGGTTATATTTTATTTTTTTCTTTTGTTTTAGAAATTCATGGATTTTAGTTTTACTGTACACCCCGAAGGATCCAGGAAACTTATAACTTACCTTTAATATTACAGGTACATAAGTTTCGATACCAAAAAAGTCATCAGCACATACCTACACTCTCAACCTGATATTTCTTTCGACTCGAGGTTTCTTAACTACGAAAGTTTGACGCCGTGACCTCTTCTGAGAACTCTCAGGGAACCTGACGTTCCTCTAGTGTGGTCGGGTAGGATTTTTTTTAGTTGGGACTTATAAGTAACCTTTCTGACTACGACTTCGACTTCGAGGTCATGAAACCAGTGGACTACGTTTCTCGACTGAGTAACCTCTTCTGGAACTACGATCTTTTCTAACACCCGTCCTCCTCTTCACCCATCGCCTCCTCTACTGACCTACCACAGTGGTGGAATTACCCGTACTCAAACTCGTTTGAGGTCCCTTCGGACCACACGATGTCAGGTACCCCAGAGTTTCTCAGTCTGTACAAAGAGGGTAGATTTTTCCGAGTGCACGACTTGGAAGTCCCAAGGAAGATCAGACTTTGTAGAGACTCTTGTCGCCCATTTGTCTACGTCCCGTTTGACACCCTTCATTCTAGAGTTCGAAGGTAAAGGGACGTCTTCGGGTGCACGTAAACAAGTCTTGAGGGGCCGACCTACAGGACTGACTCCCCCCGACGACTCGTGACAAATGACCCCGAAACTTAAAACCAATTATTTAAGAGTCGACTGTTACGGTGGGAGAAACACGGGACAACACGACTCTCTTTTAAAGTCTTACGGGGTTCCCTCGTCCATCGATCACCTAGAAGTTCAAATTAAGAGTAACCGTTCAGGGTGCACCGTCGGGACACGACTTATGGTTATTGTTCGTAGTTTCTTGTCTTTCGTGTCGAGTAGAGACTCTACTTTCCGCTCAGGTCTTTTATACCTGTGACGTCTACGAGACTATAGAAGTCACACCGTAAAAGGGTACCACTCGAACACTAGTGAGACGTTTGAGCTTCTCTCGGAAGACAAACAAGTCTAAGGGGTGAAGACAGGGAGAGTTTTACTCTGGGTGGACTTGAATCTCATTTATACAATTTTCTACCATACTAAAGTCTTTTAGAAGTTTTACTTACTGAGTGACTGTGTACCAGTTACGTTAAAGATTCTTGAAATATTCGGGACTTTTACGTTTACTGGTCTCGTGCCCCTCGGCATCCGTAAACAACCGTACACGTGGAGGCATGTCTGCACGTTACAGGGGTACAGTGAACGTCCGTCTCCGAGTTTCTCCGAACCTCCCTCGTGACCCTCTCCTGTTTATCGCACCCTCCATTTCGACCCACTCGGAGTTTTTACAAGAAGGACGAAAAAAGGAGACACGTACACATGCACGAGTCGACGAAGTCAACACAGGTTGAGAAACTCATGTACCTGGAATCGGAGTCCGAGGGGACAGGTACCCTAAAAGGACCGTTCTTACGATATCGCCCAACGATACGGAAGGACGTCCCCTCGAAGGTCTGTGTCCCTAGCTTGAGCACAGAGGACGAAGAGGACGCAACGTCCGCCTAAGAAATGACACTCTCGCACCTATAGCCTGTGAACCTGCACTAAGGTTTAACTCTTCCCGACGTCAAAACTCTAGGTGTGGTATAAAATTTGTGTCGTATTTTTTTAGCTTCCGTTTTATAGAGGGACTATTAAAACATAAATCCTACATAACTTTACTCTGGTAATCTATAACAACAGCAAAATTAGAGATTCAACACACACTGAGAAAACACTGGGGGTTAACTGACATCGGGTGGTCCGAGGAGACAGGTACCCTACGGACTACCGAGTCTATCATTTCTTAGACGGACGTTACGTCCTCTGTGTTCAAACAAGGGACCCAGTCCTTCTAGAGAATCTCTTCCCTTACCGTTGGGACGGGTCACTTATGAGCCTTATGAGAGTCAAATCTTGGGTACCCCAGTGTTCCTTAACCTGTACTTACTCTCTGACTGTGAAAGTGAAATTGCCTGACATCGGGTGGTCCGAGGAGAGAGGTACCCTAAAGGGTCCGTTCTTATGACCTCACCCATGGGGATAAGGTCCCCTAGAAGGATTGGGTTCCTAGTTTGGACACAGAGGACGTAACCGTCCGTCTAAGAAATGGTGACTCGGTGGTCCGTTCGAGGTAAAATCTATATAATCCAATTTACCTTGAATAATAATCTTAATTAAAAAGAGTGAAGAAAAGGGAACGACTTACACCGAAGATCTGTTAAATTTCAAGGGACACACCGACTCAACATAAAGACAACACATCACCGCGATACTTCGCCTGAGACCCCCACCCGTCCCTACTACGTTCACGTAACTCCCCTTGTCCTCAGTTAGAAAAGGAGAGTTACCGGGAGAGGTAGAAATACCATGAAGAAGGAGTTCTTCCCAAATATTTCTTTTGATCGGACATCGCCCGATCCGTCAGTCTTGTTCCTTTTTACAGAATGTAGAAAACTCTTCCTCTAAATCTTCAAATAGAGAATTCCTTTCTCCAAATGTTGTCCTTCTGACCGGAGCTAGACGAAGAGGTCATAATAAATGTATGGTAGCAATAACTTAAGTGGTGGTGGTACAGTCTATTCACAGAAATCTACAAAGAGACAGAATTCACGGAGGATCTCAATTTTGGAAGAACAAGTCAAAGCGCAAAAGTAGAGGAGCGGGTTTATATCATTCACGAGTCATTTTGAAATGGCTCTTCTTCTTTAATTTTCTTACACCTTTGTGAGAAAGGTCATTTGAGGCTTGTCCGCAAACTTAGTCCGGTTCGCAATGTGAACAAAGAACTGCTGAACGGGTAGACTTCGTACAATAAAACTAACGGTTCGTAACAAGAAGTGTTTTTACCCTGGAGCAGAAGACAGTTCCTTTCTGACAATTGCTGTCCTAACTAGAACCTCACTGAGTGCATACATTTCTTGATTCACATGTTTACCTGGGACTATATGTTGTACTAGTCTTTTATCGAGACGCACACCCTTATATACTTAGTGTGATACAGTCAGGAATTTACCGTGACGGAACCGTCTCTTTACAGTACTTCATTCAACACATTATTTACCTTTTTTTGATACTTGAGTTCAAATCGGGAGACTAAAATCGAGAAGTGTTTAGATGACTTGAAGACAAAGAGTAAATGAAATCGAACAAAGAGAGAAGTCAAAGGTAAACTCGATGGGAAGAGGGTTATATCTAGGTATACCACGACAGAAATTCTTTCGGACGTATTGAGTCTCGTCGGTTCACCGAGAGGAGGGTCTAGACACCAGGTGAATTATGGAGCACGTATGGGTGGTCTACGAATGAGAATCGAACTTCTACCAACGACTCTCCGTTTAAGAAGTTGATAACGGAATACATTGGTGACCGGTAGACAGGGCGGTAACGAGGTCGTCCGATCTCTAAGTCAAAGGTCTTTAAAGTGTAAGTGCTGTACGTGCGAGTGATTTCCAAAGTTTCTACAAATCTAATCGGTGTAAGACGGCTTGGGACAAATGATTCCTACAAAACTAAAGATCACTAGTTTAATACTATTTTTCGTGTTTTTCACTACGACAGTAAGTAAGTACGTACGTTTGTCTATATATAATCACTCAAAAATTAGACATTTTATGTGTGTCGCAAATATTTATAACTATCTTTTAGTCGTATGTATACTGATGGCAACCGAGAATCTGAACTACGTCTTCTAAAAACACATTTTAAAGAAAAAAAGGGTGACCTATATTCCTAAAATTGTTTAATGTTAGCATTAGGGTCTAGGTAAAACTTTTTTTTTTTCGATACACATAATATAAACTTCCATAGTAATTTTATCTTTGTTGAGATCTTTACAGAGTATGAATTAATTCACTACGTGAAGAAGATCCGTCTTCAAACTCTACCTTTCCTATACCTAAACTTTGTAGATCCTACCACTTTGGACCATGTAGAACTTGGAATTGTGGGACATAATTTACAAGAGGAATATACTATAGGTTTACGTCCTATTGATAACAAACCGAATAAAATACCTACTCTTTTGACTTCATACACTCAGCATTCAGGGAACTGATCTCAGTGTTAAAATAGTTCCTTCGGTATCTGAGAGTTAATCTTGTGACTAAAAGTCGTATTTAAAGTTGAAAAAAAGAGAAAGTCTGTCGAAATAAATCCGTATTAACTATCCTTTAACTTTTATAACTTTCATATTTTAAACTCAAAATCGTATTAGTAAACATCTTCGTAGTCATACTATTTTTAAAACCCATATGGTCGGGAAGAAGGGTTCCATTTGTAGTCACTGAGAACAAGCTGTAGAAAGTGACCCTATTAATAAAACTCTCAGTGGGTACAACATCGTACGTAGTCATCTGTTAATCAAAAAAAATTTAAAAGATCAATTGTTATATAATATATCTAGTTATTGTTAAACACATAAGTAGGATGACTACCTAAAAACTCACTATATCTCAAAACCCCATAATGCTCGTTTAAGAAAACCTTTAAGTTCAAATGTTGAAACATACCTGTGTACGAATAAAAAAGAGGGTCTTTATATATCCTCACTTCACTACATTACCATTCACAAACACAATGAAAAATGATTTGACGATTTGACGTGACGCTTCACTAACTTCCGTTTTCCTCTTCCCACTGTCGTCTCCTACCAATCTATCGTAGTGACTGAGTTACCTGTATTTACACTCGTTTAAGACCCTCTATCACTTCCTGTCCCTTTGGACCCCACGAGGGTTAGGTGCCCTAGTGTTTTTTAGTCTGTGTTGAATCGTAGATTTGTTGTTGTTGGAGATTTAGTCGATATCTATTCACAAAGACCAGGGGGGTCTATAGTGATTTTTCCTACCAGTGAAAAATTTTACATCAGTGACATCGTCTGTAGATGAACATAGAACAACACCAACATTAAACGTAACCTCTTCTGAGAACTCTCAGGGAACCTGACGTTCCTCTAGGTTGGTCAGGTAAGACTTCCTCTAGTCGGGACCCACAAGATACCTCCCTTACTACGACTTCGACTTTGAGGTCATGAAACCGGTGGAGTACACTTCTCAACTGTGTAACCTTTTCTGAGACTACGACCCCCACCCACAACCCCCGTCCTCCTCTTCCCCTACTGTCTCCTACTCTACCGACCTACCGTAGTGACTGAGCTACCTACACTCAGACTCACTGGAGGCCCTCAACCACTACCTGTCCCTCCGGACCGCACGACGTTAAGTACCCCAGCGTCTCTCAGCCTGTGCTGACTCTCTGACTTGACTTGACTGACTGATTCTACAATTCGTAGACAAGTACACGAATAAACGGTAGAAACACAAAAAGTACTTTACGGATGAGTTTGAAAAAAAAGGGTACAAAACAATTTACATTAACTCAAAACTTTTAGTAAATACATTAGAACCCGTATACTCAGTAAATAGTCTACTCTAAACATCGAAAGATGTCACTGAAGGTTGATTAAAGAGTACACCAAAATAGTAAAAGTAAGTCAAAGTTTAGGAAAAATTAAAGAGGAAACAGAAGAGAAATAACAGAGTACTAGATAAATCTTCATAGAATAAATGAGTGGTTGTAAAACTCTGAAAAGATCTTTGGAAAACGACTAACTGTATATTAAATTAAGGTGACACCAATCTTGGGTACACAACATAGTGGACATAATAAAATTACAAACCAGACAGAACCATTTACAGAGTACCCGTTATTTTTATACGTATAAAAGATGACGAAGAACTATTTAATTTTATTGTGAAACCATTTTGACTAACTGGTAAAGTAAGTTTAGTAAATATAGGAATATAAAAAATCAATAGGATACTTTATAAAATTTACCTATAACTTTATAAGTGGACATTAACATCTAAGTAGGGAAAAGAAGAACGACAAAGTGAAATACGTAAAAACTTGACATAAGTTCGTAAAACTTCGTATTTACAAATCTTACAAAAGGCCTAACTGTGAAAATAGTGACACTTTCCGGTAAACGTATATAAGAGAGAGACAGATGTAGATTGGAGAAGTAAGAGAGTTACCACGAAAAGAGTGTTGTTTTGTGAAAAAGGTCGAGTCAAGTCAGTGAGTCAACACAGACTCAGAAACGTTGGGGTACCTGACGTCGTGCGGTCCGAAAGGACAGGTAGTGGTTGAGGACCTCAAACGAGTTTGAGTACAGGTAGATCAACTACTACGGTAGGTTGGTAGAGTAGGAAACAGGAGGGGAAGAGGAGGACGGGAGTTAGAAAGGGTCGTAGTCCCAGAAAAGGTTACTCAGTCGAGAAGTGTAGTCCATCGGTTTCATAACCACAAAGTCGAAGTCGTAGCCAGGAAGTTTACTTATAAGTCCTGACTAAAGGAAGTCCTACCTGATCAAAATAGAGGAACGTCTGGTTCACTGAGAGTTCTCAGAAGAAGTCGCGGTGTCAAGTCTTCGTATTTAAGAAACCGCGAGTCGAAAGGAATATCCGGTTTAAAGTGTAGGTATGTACTGATGACCTTTTTGGTATCGAAACCGATCTGTCTGGAAACAACCGTTTCATTACAGAGACGAAAACTTATACGACAGATGCAATCAGTATCGAAAAGAAGGTTCCTCCTTCACAGAAAATTAAAGTACCGACGTCAGTGGTAGACGTCACTAAAGCCTCGGGTCTTTTTATTTCAGACAGTGACAAAGGTAACAAAGAGGTAGATAAACGGTACTTCACTACCCTGGCCTACGGCACTAGAATCAAAAGACTTGCAACTCAAAATTCGGTTGAAAAAATGAGAGGAGAAAGTGAAAGTAACTCTCAGAAATCAAGAAGCGAAAGACAGTGTTCCCACCACAGTAGACGTATAGACTCTAATAACTATAAAGAGGACCGTTAGAACTAAGGTCGAACACGAAGAAGGTCGGGTCTTAAAGCATACTACATGACACGTACATTCAAAAGAGTGTTGTATGGTATAACAAACAGTGTCGTATTTTATTAAAAAAGAGTGATGTTTTGTGAAAAATTAAGGTAGTTTAAAGAGTAAAAGAGGAAATACATAATACGAATAACACAGTATAGGTTCTTGACAGAGGATTGACGTCAACTGTGTAAAAGAAGATACAGAACAAGATACAAAATATATAAATATAAAATGTACATCTCAATATTAGGTAATTTTCAATTAAAACATATACTACGCACTAAGTTTATCTCTAAGTTTTTTTTAAAAAAAAATTACACACCGATAGGTTAACAAGGTCGTGGTAGACAACTTTCCCGATAAGAAAGAGGTGTCTTACTGAAAACTTGGATGTATTTTTTAGTTAAACGATCAAAACACACCTATAGGTCTGAGAAATTAGGTAAGGAAACTATATAAACAGACCGAAGAAAGGTTATCGTGTGACAGAACTAACGATATCGAAAAATTGTTCAAAATTTTAACAGATCGTATTAAAGAAATGGAGAGAAGAAGAGAAAGATTTACCATAATCGAGAAGATCGAGGGAGTGGAGAGGTAAGTATCTAACCTGACTAGTTACACTCCTATCTGGTCGTAAAAAGGGAACGGTTAAAGGAGTACAAAAGTCTGAAGCCTCGGGTAGTACGTGTTCCACTTTTCGGTTTGTGTGGACGAGTTACCTTTATGAGTATAAACGTCGATTTACTCCTATTTGATGTCTCCTTACGAAAGTTTAGTGGACCCTACAAGATATCAACGACAAACAGACAACTTAATTAAGAAAGTAGGTCTGAACTTAAAGTCAGTTGTTGTTGGTATAGAGACACCTACCCCAGTCCCGTAAACATGGAGCATTACAAAAGGATCCATTAATCCTACAGTTTATACACCCCTTCGTATATGGTCTTTTCCTTCAACACTTCATCTCTATCCGGTGACATAAAAAGATTTTTTCCAAAGGAGACTCACGTCGGATTTAATCGTTCCAAACACGGACAGTGGGTACACGTCGTAGTGACACATATACAGTTGACTGAGACTCTGTGTGTCCAGAAAAGAGGAGAATTAATGAATGTCCTTGTTAATAGAGTTGACAGTTTCCAATTTTTTGTCAAAAGGAATTCTCGAGAATTCTGAAAAAAGATAGAATTAGTAATTGATCCGACTGTTAAAATAAGTGTTCATTTAGTAGACTGTCCTTACAAAAGTCTAATCAAAAACCAAATTATTCACCTACACGAAGGTATTTTAATTCCCCGTACCTTTTATTACTGTCCTCTTTTTCTTTCGAAATAGTATATGGTATCATTATAAAAGGTAACTTTGTAATGGAACAAACAACACTCGAAAGACTTTGAACGAAATAAAATCGTAGTTACGTTTAAAGTGGAGTAAATATAAAAATTGTTATAAATGAAACTTCAGTCTTATTTATCTTAATCGAGTAAGGGTGTTTTTACATTCTTCTTTTTAGAAAAACACAGATTAAGATTATAAAGAGTCTGGTAAAGTACCAAACGTCAATTCTTTTAGTACCACCCGTACTGAACCATGTGAATTATAGACCAATTTACAATACAAACTTATGAGTCTATATATAAAACATAGTCTCTTCGAAATTAAGTATAATATCATCGTTTGAAAAACAATTTTTATATTCAAAACTGATGACAGAACGGAGAACCATTTAGGGGAATTCTTCTTTTTAGGATTCGAATATTAGTTTTAAAAACATAAAAAGGAAACCTTTGGTGATCTTACGGTGTTTATAAATAAGGTCCTTCACCGATGACGATTCAGTGAAGTCAGCACAGGCTAAGACACACTGGGGGTATCTACCGTCGGGTGGTTCGAGGGGACTGGGACCCTAAGAGGTCCGTTCTTGTGACCTCACCCTACGATAAAGGAAGAGGTCACGTACTTTCACTTTTCACTTTCCCTTCAGTGAGTCAACACAGGCTGAGAAACGCTGAGGTACCTGACGTCGGGTAGTAAGAGGAGGCAGGTACCCTAAAAGGTCCGTTCTCATGACCTCACCCCACGGTAGCGGAATTCGTGTAATAAGTCTTCCGAGGGAAACTTTTGGAGGACGTACTTTTGACAGTAGATTTTCAGAGAGAGAACAAACACCGTTTATACAACAGTACTGGTTATATAGTTTATATCATCACTTAAGTGATATGTTTCATGATGAGGACATACTAACACTCTCCGTTTAAATTAATTGACCCTTAAAAATTTTCCCACACTTACGTAAGCTGAAGTTTATAACATATGATAAACGAGTACTTTCGTGATGAACCCACGACTATTAATTTCCAGGGTCTCAATGTTTCCCTTAGTAACAATCTCTGTCTCACGTCTTCTAAAATCTAGTAAAGACGAGTACCTCAAATAATATACCTAAATATATTTAAGTAAGTCGAGTGTCGGAACATTTCATATAACTTAATGTCAAAGGTATTCTTATAGTGAACAGAGACACATCGTCTTTTTACCGATGCCATTACTACTCCGGTCACTTAAAACAGTATTTATCGAGGGGGTGGAAGTTTCTTTATTTCACGAAAGTGCACATAATACAGTATATTAAATCGTTCAATCGTTATAAGGAAACTTGTTATTACAATAAAGGGTGTTAAATAACTATCTTTTCGGATTTCTCTAGTTCACTGATTTATGATCAATCTTAAACTCCCGTTTCAGTTCGTCTATATCCTAAAAAAGGGGATGGAAAAATGAAAATATTTCTACACTCTCAACCTGGTAATTCTCTCGACTCACGACTTCTTAACTACGAAAACTTAACACCACAACCTATTCTGAGAACTGTCAGGGAACCTGTCGTTCCTCTAGTTTGGTCAGTTAAGATTTCCTTTAGTTGGGACTTATAAGTAACCTTCCTGACTACGACTTCGACTTCGAGATTATAAAACCGGTGGACTACGCTTCTTAACTGAGTAACCTTTTCTGGGACTACGACCCTTTCTAACTTCCACCCTCCTCTTCCCCTACTGTCACCTACTCTACCAACCTACCGTAGTGTTTGAGTTACCTATACTCAAACTCGTTTGAGGTCCTCTATCACTTCCTGTCCCTCCATGATGTCAGGCACCCGAACGTCTCTCAGCCCGTACTGTATCACTGACTGACTTGTTGTTGTATATCTAAGTGTCCTTAAACGTTTTGATACGTCTGCTACCGGGGAATATGGGAGAGGTGTTGACGGAGGTTATATTATTGTAGGACGTAGTGATAGGATGTTAGAGTTGTGGTCGTGTGACTGAAACCACGGTACAGACACACACACGCACGATTAAGTGAAGTCAGTACAGGTCGAGAAACGTCGGGATACTAACATCGGGATACGTCTCGAATAAACCTAAAATGGTCAAAGTAAACATGAAACATACACCCGTCCTCCGCTACCCCCACTGTCTCCTACTCTACCAACCTCCCGTAGTGGTTGAGTTATCTGTACTCAAACTCGTTTAGGGTTCTTTATCACCTCCTCTTCGACTATTCGACGACTGCCACACACACACACACCGAGGCACGTTAGGTAGTGAACACATCTGAGGACATTGTGGTGGGGTTAGTACTATATTTTGACAACGGCGGGGGGAGGGGTATTCTAAGGGAGTGCGATGGGGAGATGGTGATAGTGGTTGGAAGTCCATTGGAGATCAGATAAAAGGTACTCATATTAAAACAGTCGAACTCTTATAATATATGTAGTCACGATGTCCTATTAAGTTTATACGGAAACTCTAATCGAAAAGTGTGAGTTGTCTCAATGGCATTTTCTCGGTAGGTTCGACACATAGTCATTAAGTAAGGAAAATTTATTAAATACATAAACAAATAAACGTCACAACCCAGAATCGACACCGTACGCGCTAAAAACAACAGCACACCCTACCCTTGGAAGTAATATCGTGTGCCCAAATCAACGGAGTGTCGTACACCCTAGAATCAAGGGGGTGGTCCCTAGTTTGGACGTAGGGGACATAACGTGACCACCTGAGAATTAGTGACCGGGTGGTCGCTTCAGGGATCAAGTAAAGACATAACGGCTGATGACACCATACATACACTGTGTCAAATGAATATCGGTAAGTGGATAACTCTCTTTAGAACCAACAAGAGTCAAAAACTGATAACATTTGTTTCGACTGTTCGTGCGTTAAAACCTACTTGTAAACAAACGTACAGAGACTCCATTTACGTTTTTCAAGTAAACGAGTCAAGACACCTTTTGTTCGTCAAAATATACCCGTAAATACGTTTGACAATAATCATCTATCCCGACTTACCCGTCTTAACACAAAACCGATTCATACACGAGAGACTCAAACCGTATCGAACCAAAGTATAAGTTCGAAGTGGTGAATGATGTGTACTTTAGGAATAATTATTTTACCTTTAAAATTAATATTACCACGATAGGATTATCCTAGTAACACTACTGACTTAATCGATTAAGTCCGGTTCAAGAATCTGAGTACAGACTGTATGTTCCAACAATAATAAATCAACGATTTAGTATAGATTGAGAAAACCTGGAGTATCTGACATCGGGTGGTCTAAGGAGACAGGTGCCCTAAGGGTCCACTCTTATGACATCGCCAAACGGTAAAAGAAGAGATCCCCTAGAAGGTCTGGGTCCCTAGTTTTGACCAAGAGAACATAAAGTCCGTCAATGGTAGACTCGGTGGTCCCTTCGGGGAGTTATTTATAATCGATAATCATATTAGACGTACTGAAATCGGTGGTTCCAATTTGTAACACGAACAATAATAACTTAAAGAAGATGACGCCTAACTTACAAGTACGAACTCATGTGACCATAACAGTTATGAAAAAGAATAACTAAACAAAATAAAAACGTTGGAAAACCTTCACATTTACCTTAGTTTGTAAACTTAATTATAAATTTTATTTATAATCTGAATCTTGAAGACCCCTTAAAAGTGATAATATTTTACGTGATTAAATACAAACCGTCCTGATGTTCTGTATAACTCCTTTCCGAAATTACTCGGTCGTCTATACCCCTACTTTTCACACACGGATTAAAAGGAATACAGACGTGTTAAATTACCGTTAGACAGTTTTAATCGGTTTGAAGAAAGATAAGTTATGTGACCACCATAAGTTTATTACCTTCAATGCCGAGGTCTAGCTTATATTTTCACACACCTTATATTCCTTTTTCCTTTGGAGTTTTGGTGGAAGTTTTGTATGATTTTGAAATTTTGTAAAGACTTGAAAATTTCCCAGGGCTCTCATCTCTTGGTTCAGACCCCTCTCACAGAACTTTACTTGTCTGTTCTCGTGTGAGACCGGTACTAGGGAGTCCGGTTTATATAGTGCTCGGAACCGGATGTCGTGGTAAAGGTACAAGATGAAAAGAATTGAGGTCTCACAAATTATTTTACGTTCCTTCTCATTTATAAACGAAACCACTCGAATAAAAAAGATTGTCGAAGGGTTTCGTAGGTCAAATACATGTATGGTATTTTGGCAACAATAATAAATTTTTTTACAATCTTTAAAACACAAGGAATCACGGTAAACGTCGATGTACCTATCTGGATCTCTGATGGTATGTACGTCATAAATAATTTATCTTATAAATTTTTAGAAACTCTAATTGAAAAAGATTCCATACTATCCCAAAGATAAAGTCGACTAACAATGTATGTCTTATAGACGGGTGAGAATTTTTTTCCTTTTTGTCAATTTAATATTAATATGTCAAAGAAAGAGGAGAACTAAAGAGTAGTTACAGATGTGACAGTGGTTCAATTTTCAAGTTGAAACAAATGGATCTTTAGCACAAACAACCATAACAAGTTAGGTAAACTAGTACGATGAAATTACTTTGGTTCATTATAAAGGATTCATAAGTAATTCTTAAATGGATAAACTACAGATCCTATACGGTTCGTTACGAATCCGTCCCCCTTATACGTCACTACTACAGTTTGTTCTTAAGACCTTGAATGTGACATTATCCGACTTTATTTACTACTTGTTTTTATAAATTACGTCACAGTTTACCGTAACACTTCCCTTTAATGTATATAATTTTCCGATCTCTCCCTGACCTTAAACCTGACGAAGAAATCTATGTTTACAATGATCTTATTTCGAAAATGGTTTACTTTTACGTGTATCAAATTTTTACTATCTTATATTTTAAAAGTGTATCACCACCGTTGTTTTCTTTTATTAAAAATTTTTTACCCAGTTAAGTTATCTTTCATCTGTTTGGGTTTTTATCAGTTCATTTCCTACCGTTCGTCTTTTACTTTTTATTATATTAAAAAAGTTTTAAGATTATGAGGGTAGTAGTATAATCTTCTTTTTATGAAAGGTTCTGGATTTATCGGTATAACTTAGTTGTATTTTAGATCTGTCGAATCATCCCTGAGTCTATGTATATTTCTATACTTTTCCAAGTCTATTATTCCTATTTTTGTAATGAGGTCCTCTAACTTTATTTAGACCGAGGTGTTATAATTATAATCTGTTTTCATATGAAATCCTTATTTCATTCGGTCACTTCTCAACCTTATAATGTCTAGTATTCTGAATCTCTAGTGTCCTGAAACACTGGTTAATCTATACGTTACTCTATTTTCCTCCTTAAACTCGTAGTTAACTAATACTCCCGACAATAAATCTAAACCCCACAAAAAAGGAACATCACCCCATAGATTTCTCAGTGCATCGGGTTCGGTTGTATGACCACGGTTGAAGTTGTAAAGGTCCCCCTCTGCTGGTTCATTGTGCGGGTTTGAGGGGGACTTTGATCCTCAGTCGGAGCGTGGCGGTGGCGAGGGTCCTCCGGCCACGTCTTCGTGACGACGCGCCAGGACTAGTCCGAGAGGAGCCGAAGAGTAGAGACGAGACCAGAGAGTGTCCTTCCCCAGTCCTTGTCCTCGGTACCCCACTCCTCCTCTGTTTATTCCTTTTTTTGGCGAGTGCACGACGCAAAGGTCGCCCTCGACGGCAGAGTTCGTCGGACACGTCTAATTCTCGGTATTCGAAGTTCTTATTTATTGAAGGGTGGTTCAGTTCTCCTTTCATACTCTGCTCCTACGAAAGTACAAACTCTCCTTCCGCTCGTCAAAGTCGTAAAAGTCTCACTGACATTCTGAATGGGTGGGATAGTCTCTCGACCTACTCACCTCATATTTCTTCCCACGGGACTTACTCCGCAATCCCATACTCCTCCTCTCCTTTTTGTTTCCAAAATTAAGTGTAGCACGAGTCAGGTTGAATAAATTATTTTACCAAAATCAGGTTTATTAGCTTTCCGAATTGATTTATCAACCCATGACTTGTCTTGACTCCCGTGAAAATAAGATCTTTGAAGAGACTATAACAGTAACGTCTTAGCATTTTTGGGTTCACCTTGTTGGAATGACTCGAAAGTGTCAAAAGTGAACGAGAAATAATTTTACTTTCGATAGAATCATAACTACTCCGTGTAATTTAAAAAATTAACCCCAAAACCTTTTAGTACATAAGTAATGTGTTTGCGTAGAATTCACGGAAAATTTAAAATCCCTTTTAGTCTCTGTAAATGCTTTATGACTCTACATTTGTTTATATCGGGGGAAACGGGAGTCACTCAAATATCACTCAAAATATTTAAATGGTCGACTACAGGCGTACGAGAAAATTAAGACCTGTGGACGACTTACTTTTTCGGGTTTCAAGTTAAAAGTGTCATGAGGGAAAAATAGACAAATTTCACAAACGTACTAACGAGTCATGACAAGTTGAGAAACACTTGGGCACCTGATATCGGGACGTCCAAGGAGACAGGTACCCTAAAGGGTCCGTTCTTATGACCTCACCCAACGGTAAAGGAAGAGGCTCCTAGTAGGACTGGGTCCTTAACTTGGGTGTCAGAGGACGTGACCGTCCACCTAAGATTTACTGACTTGATGGACCTTTCGGGGCAAATTACACAAACGAGTAAAAGTTTTATGAAGGTTACATAAATGAAAAAGGAGTTGTTTCTGTCTTCTGACCTTATGACTAAGACAACCCTCAGAGTCTGTCTATTATACTTACTCAGTCTCAACTTTTAATAATCCGTCTGATTACGGTCCCTAAAAATTTGAGTTAACCTACAAGTTACTTGATTTGGTTATTTAGAACACGAATTAACATTTGTTTTCCTCGTACAAAACTCTTGTACTTCTTCACAGTCTTAACACAAGAAAGTACACAGTAACCCTTAAACTGAAACTGAAATACATTGATCTTACTCGGTATATCATACAGTATATAAAAAATAAAACGTACGAATTTAAAAAAAAGTCGTTGTATAATCTAAGATAAACGAAGAGGGTTTACTTTGACCTAAATTCTTTTACCTTAAATATAAAGATACTGGACGACAAATGATGACGTCTTTGATCGTCCTCAACCGGACCAAAAGGTCCGATTTGAAAGAAAGACTTCGGACTAGAAAGGTTGGTCATCGGACTACAGTTTTCATGATAGTCTAGTGTATAGATATTTTCCATGGTAAATCATCCTCACTCCGTCCCGACGAATACCTTTACAACTATCTTTTCGTTCGAGATTGAAAAGGTCTTCAGGTGTTTTCTAAAGACGAATGAGAGTAACCAGACTTAATCCTCTATACTGAACTTAGTAAGTTAAAATTTTCACGATATACATGGTTTTCCCATCTATAAAACTTTAGTCCTTTAGAAACCACTGGTTTCCCTCCTTACCTACATCCCAGGGGGTTTGGTTACGGACGATAACGTGTTTTTCTCCTTTACCGTAAACAAAATGAGTGCGTGTGTAGAGTGAAACGGTAAGTAAAGTCTCCATTACTATTAATTGAAAGATTTTTGTACCTACTACCTAGGAGTTTAGACCTAACAAGTTCTTATCGAAACTCTTCTAAATTTGACTTCTTAATCTTTAATATTTTCCCAGAAACCTGATAGGGGGTTAGGATTCTACGACATTTCATACTTTATTAGTAATAGTAAAAAAAATTTAACATTTCAAAGTGTTTAACTTATGAAAACTCTAGAACGAAAATGACGGTCTCAAAGTGAAACCCCATAGAAACCAAAGAAAGGAAATAGATAACAAAGAATTCTTACGTCTACTTTGTTCACTTTATTTTCCCTTTCAATAAACCCTCTAGGACGGATTGTTTTATACAAATTTCTACTCTCTCTCCTTCATATTTTTACTTGGGAGACTGAAAATCAGTGAATTTTTAGTGAGTTCAATGACGACTTGTAATGTGATCTCATAAGTCGAAGGAGAACAAAAATGTTATAACAGATATATCATACTTTTACTATATCGTCATAATAGAAATATTAGAGTTTTAATTTGGAAAAGTAACGTCAATTGTACGTCTATAGTTGGAAGTCCGAAGATAACTACCCAAATACGTTTTAAGTTTTACAAATGTGTGGATGTTTCTTAAGATTTGCGAATTTTATGACCTCGTTGGTTGGCCTAGCCGTTAAACGGTTCTAATCGTAAAACTTTTATTAATAGAGACTTTATTTAACGTATTTTTCTATACATTACCATTATAATTTATAAAATTTCAAATGTAACTACTCCGTTAGGAAACTTTTCCCTTTCAAGATGGTGTAACTTTTCTGTCACCTTGACTCCCGTCGAAAGGGAGAGAGAGGACAGTTACCTTTACGGATCAAAAGAATCCCAGAAAAAGTTATTTACAAAGGTATACCACTTCAGAGGACCAGTATGATGTCGAACATCGCTCGTAGATCTAGTGGAAATCAATAACCTTTATCAAAACAACCAAAGATGTTCGGCGAGGAGGTCATCCAAAACGTGACTTCAGTATTAATACACGTAAGTATATAAATAAAGAAAAATAAAGTCGTTTACAAAAATCGACGGTGAATACGTCTTTAGTGTTATGATTAATATACCATAAACGTTCTCGACATATTTGCTCACACTAAAAAAGACTGTCAAAGGAGTAGACGATTCATTTCTACAAAGAATGTAGAAAACACCAAGTTTAAGTAAATCTGTCACGTTATCTTTCGTAAGAGATTTATCATAAATGGTGTTAGTAATAACGACGGTTGATCAACTACCCCGAATCGTTGTTCTTCTTGTTTACTTTTAAAAAGGTTCCGTCCAACAATAGTGCACTACGACGTCTCCCTTCTTCCTGTTTCCTTTACGTAAGGGAGTCGAGAGTCTTTTAAGACCACGAATCTTTCCTGGAGTAGTGACAACTCGTAAATAAAACCAATCTTTTATTTTGTTTCATTCTTATTTTCTCCTAGATTTCTCCTAATTATGATGACAACTACCGAGTCTACCACTTCTTAAACGGACGTTACACCCTCTGGGACCAAGTTAGGAATCCAGTCCTTCTAGGGGACTCTTCCCGTACTGTTGGGTGACGTCATAAGAACGGACCTCTAAAGGTACCTGTCTCTTCAGACCACCCGATGTCAGGTACGCCAGTGTCTCTCAGTCTGTGCTGACTCGTTTGTTGTGTAGGTACAAGTAATATCCTAATTATTACTGTGCTTTTACCCCTATTACTTTGATTCCTTCTTAAAGTTCCGTTTACCAAAATGTATTTCCATCCATTTCACATGACACCAAATCTTTTCAAAGGAGGTGAGTCTCGTGAATTAAAGTTACCACATAAAGCAGAAGACAAATGAAACAAATACCCGAATCGTTAAAAATTTGATTATTACATTACGGGATAATAACATTTAATTCATACTTATGTTATCCTTTTTGGTTTCTCATTACCTTCACAAGAGAAAGGTATATGGATACTATATATAAGTGTGAGACAATCGGTAAATTTAATCCACTGGTGACACGATCTCTCTTTTACTTATACGTAACTTTTTCTAGGTATAGGTATAGACATATTTATATCTACTTTACCGATTTCCCGTTAAGGTTACTTTACATAATTCGTCGACACATTATCTTACATCTTACCGTACTTGACTTATGTATAGACAATTTGGAAGTTCGACTTCCCACATGGTAGTGACAGAAACGGGTCTTTCTGAGAGAGTAGGTAAAGGTTTCAACCCCTGGTGTAGTGCAAGGACACAGGACAAGAAGAGAAGACAGTCATAGTGAATGAAGTAGGGTACGGAGACCTAAGGGTCACTTTGAGGTCTAAATAAAAATAAAATAAGGAGTACTGTTTACTTCAAACGGTGCATCGGGAAGTTAATTTCGGTTCGTTTTACTGACTAGTCTATAAATCGAATTATTTTCTGTCAGAAGAATGATTCTTTTAAACATACACCAAAAACACCGAGTTTACCATTTCTTAAACGGACTTTAAGTCCTCTGGACCCAAACTAGGGATACAGTCTTTCAAGGGAACCTCTTCCTTTGCTGTTTGGTAAGGTCACAAGAACGGACCCTTAAGGGTACCTACCTTCTGGGAGCACCCGATGTCAGGTACCCCACCGTTTCTCAACCTGTACTGACTCGCTGACTGTGAATTTATATACGTAAAAATGGCAACAATGAACGGAAAGAGGGGGAGACCCAACACTCTATGAGCTCCCATCTTCGACGAAAAAAGGTAAAATTTTTTTATAACTATAGAGTGTCACGAACAATATCTCAACTAGAGTTCGTCGGAGTCGGACGTTACCGAACCTCAGTCCGAACCCAAGGGTTGGTCTCCAGCTCGACCCAGTGACGTCACTTTTGTGGTCTAGGTTCCTTGATCAGGTCACCAGTCACCGTTCCCGAGACCGGAAACCGAAACGTCTTGTCTTAAAGATGTTTCTGTCTTTCGTCACTTTGTTCATAAATAACTCCTTTTTCTCATATTATGTACACCTCTCTGTGGACTTGTCTGAGTCTCCCTCTCAGAGACTCAGTGCGGACGGACGTACCACCAAATTTAGTGAGTGTACCCCACAAAGAAGACCAAAAGTAAACCGCTCAGTAAAACTAAACGGACCGAGTGTTGGGTACGGACTATATAGAGTCCTAGGAGAGTACACACGTGAACGTAAACAACCGGTTCTACCTAAAATGGTCTTTCAGAAGACCCATCTCATAGGGAACTGTAACGAGGGGGAAACCGGAGACTTCTCGGAAAGGACCCGTACACACCAGTCCCTCCGGGGGACTGAAGCTCTTACTCTTTATACACCAGACTCGTCCCGGGTTGGAGGAGAGAATTAACGGGACTAAAAGAAAAGAGCCTTAAAACCAGTCATCTCTTACTTAGAGATCAAGGAAATGGGACCCCCTTACTCCCCCGATAGGTGGAGGACGGACTCAGACATCCGTTGTAAACACCAACTCTACCGGTTAATTAATAGGTTCCTATTCCCAGACTTTGTCCTTAAACAACAAAAAGTGTACAAAGACTACTGTGAATAATCATATAAATACACATATATATATATATATATATACTGTCTGTGTGTGTCTCTTTGTGTGTGTGTTACCTTTAATACATATATGTTGTAATATACAAAAGACATAGATATTTTATACGGTAGATTAAATCTATTTGGATAAGATTATATAAATCAACCAGTTATTCAGGTAAACCCAAAAGGTAGTGTAGAACGTATCTTTGAGCTTACTTGAAAAACCGGTTGGTTATAGACGAAACTTTTCAGTGGAGGAATCTCTTTCTAAAGGACTAACTAGATAGATTCCACTCGGATAGGGTCAGTGGTATTGAAAATAAAAGTAAATAAAAACAACATTATGCACAAGTTACTCCTGTACTTATAACGAATGTACCAAAGGAAAGTATAGACATCCCGGATGTTGTCAGGTACTGTCAATTATTTACAAGTCGTAAACACTTACCTTCGAACTACTCCACTTATTTAAATAAGTGTTTATTTATTCGAAATTTATATCGAATGGGATACGAACGATAATTATGTGTGTACCGGGAACATGATATGATGAACTTTAAATAACCATTTTGATTTTTTTATGTTGTTTTAAAAGAACATACTCATTCAAGTACACACAAAAAAAAAAAGGTTATCGAAAAGTGAAGGAAAAAGAACAGAAATGAAAAAAAGTAGGGAACCCAAGCAGTACTATAAATCATACAAGAGGTTATTAGAAGTGTGAAACTTGTGAAGATCCGTCGTTGACATTTAAAGAGGTATAAATTATATGTAGAGGTTCAGTTTAAAATAATAAAGGCTTCGTCATCATAATAAAATGTCGTGAAGAGTTAAGAAACGACTCTTAAGAGTGGTGGACTTTGTGTAATAAGAAGGGTTCCGAGTCAAATAGATTCTTGACATAAACATAGCTTTCTTTTTAATAATTTTATCGGATTAATAACAACAAGTCTTTTAGATTTTAGAAGTCCCTCGTACCGAATTACTCTGTCACCAAAAGCGGTGGAGTGACCCATGGTTCTGTATGTTCCTTGTAAGTGTACCACCATTGACCCCCGGACTCCCCAGAAGAGTAAAGGTGGAGACCGTAGAGGAGATATCTATAAATACCGATAAAACAGAAGTAGAAACGGTGCACCGGTGGGGTAGAGGTCAAAAGACAACCGTAATGTCCATCCCCCCTTTTTTTTTCTTTTTCTGTTTTTGATTTCCGTATATAGGTGACTTAATCAAAATGAGTTGTTTGTAATACAATGTCATTGGGGTGAAACAAATTCAATGTGAATGTAGGGAGACCGGGTTTGACCCAGTACATTAATCAGAATCGGAATTCGTTCAGACCCTCCTCTACACAGCACAACCGGTCTGTGTGACAGTAAATCTTGTTTTTATCCCAAGTAAATCTTTCCTCCTTCTATCCATTAATGACGGATATCTACTGTCGGTGTTTCTCCGGTGAAATTATGTTTCTTGTCGTGTCCACTAATGTAAAAAAATTACTTTAGGAGCACATTTATATACGAAGAGAGGAAGATTTTTTAGGAGGTGGATCTGGAGTATCAGTATTAAAAGGAAAGGACTATAATTACCTGAAACGTAATGCGTCTGAAATCTACAATTAAAGTACTTATCTTACTACTCTAGATGGTTTTGACTAATTTTTACTCCCCTTGTACTTTAGAAATCATTTAGTTTTAAGAAAATAGTCAGTAAGTAACATCGTTACTACTTACGACGAAAAGACATGAAATTTTTCGTGAACGACTACAGTCGGATGACCTCGTATATTGTTATATTGCTGAAGGATAAAGGTTCTCAAAAGAAAACTGTAAGTCCTCTTAGGTTGTTTTATAAACGTATTCGTGACAGAGTCCTTTTTCAACCCTTCTCTTATTTTTCCCTAAGAAGAGAGAGGGGGTTAACCCTAATCTAAAGTAAAGTATGACTTAAAAGAGGTTTCGTTTTTTTAAATCACAATTCAAATACAGATAAAGAGTGATATTTATACAACAGAGAAAACACAATAAAGAATAAAAATGTATCCTTTTGTGACTAGTCTAATTTTATTAGTAATGCGAATATTAATTAAAATAAAATCTCTCCCGTAGTTATATAAAATTAGTGTAGTTTTTACAAACAAAAATATTATGTTTTTCACTTCGCTTTAATAAAGTTGTACTTTAAATCGTATAAGACTAAAAAAGTGAAGGAAAAAAAGTTCTAAAAATAAATGAAATTTCATAAAGTACGTCCTACCGTTTGGCACGTGGATCTCTCTCTTTCAACTACTTAAATTTACTCCACGTGAAATATACCATTGTGGGTTTATCGGACCTCCGGTCTATGCAAATAGACCTATTATACTATTAGTTAAGTATTTAATACATATGGACTCGGGAAAAGTGGAACCCGTTAAAGTTCTTCAGGTTTTTTTTTTTTTTAGTTTGAATCGTGTTTGACTTTAGTTACCAGATTCGGTAAAATTGTCGGTTAATCCTGGTACCGTCTCTATCAGATTAGGTAATACGTATCAACTGACAATCACTTTTTTTACATTTCTTAAAATGGGGTCTAAATATGTGTATAAGAAACAGAAAGATTGAAATTGAAGAACAAGTGAACGACTATAGATACACATAAAAATTCGTTTTCACCTCTCTTAATTAGGGAGGTACTTCTCTCTTCACCTATAAACCAGAGTATTGAAGACATGATGTTCTTGTGACGTATGAGTCAGCGAAGTCAGTACAGGCTGCGAAACACTGGGGTATCTGACGTCGGGTAGTCCGAGAAGACAGGTATCCTAAGAGTTCCGTTCTTATGACCTCACGTAATGGTAAGGAAAGAGATCCCCTAGAAGGACTGGGTTCTTACCTTGGGTCCAGAGGACGTGACGTCCACCTAAGAATTAGTAAACTCGATGGTCCGTTCAGATTCTTGTAATCTGGTCCTTTTCTCTTCAGTTTAAAAACTCTATGTGTTGGTCACTCTGAAACCACTTGACATGACTACTCGACTCTCATTGTGACCAGTCTGTAAAATTACTACAGAGGGAATGTCTGTCAGTATCTGTGTTTTGGTCTTTGGAAGGTGTACTTTATATAAGAGGGTAACGTCTCCGTATTTACATAACCCGTGTAGAACAAGAGAACGGACACTTATAAATACTATTTCTACTGATCTAAAGGTTGATCAGTAAGTACCGATAACATTTTAACAGTGATTCTTTGAAAATAGCCTCTTAATGAATAAAAGAGGTAAAATTCGTACGGAGGATTCTAAGAAGTTCTTTACCTTTGGTTGTACCTAAATATATCTTAATAAAATAGCACTTTTTACTTTACTAATATTTTTACGTATCTTAATCTCCTTCATACCTTTCCGTACCGTTATTGAGTAACTGGTTTGACTGTTTTAAACTTAGTAATCAATAGAATATAAACTCCCGGGAGAAACTTGATAGAATAATCCATCGGACAAAGTAACAAAGTATATGTTTTCATACTATTTTAAGAAACCAGTAATTGAATAAGTTGTAAAGTTAACACGTAAATCATACATTATTCATGACTTTACCCCGAAGGGACCACCGAGTCACCATTCCTTAGGTGGACGGTTACATCCTCTGTGTCTAACCTAGGGATCCAGGACCTCTTCCTTTACCGTTAGGGGAGGTCATTCATAAGAACGGACCCTTTAGGGTGCCTGTCTCCTCGGACCACCCGGTGACAGTCAGGTAACCCAGTGTCTTCTCAGGCTGTGCTGAGTCACTGATTTGTCGGTGTTGTTGTTTCATGACTTTACATAAGAGATCGAACCAATAATTAAAAATCAGGGCAAGATACTTCATAATCTTGTTTCCATCGAGAAATACGAAGACGTCTCTGTGGTAATTGATGAAATTTAGTCAGTAGCACGAAAAACAGAAGTTTTAATTAGAAAAAAAGGTGCAATTGTTAGATTACGAAAGTCAACAAAATGGTATTTTTAAAATAAAAATGAGTAGTTAAAGGAAAAGTGTATACTTCGGATCACAAAGTCTATACATATACCTCGTAAGGTTTCACTTCAGTCACGACGGGTGTCAAGACACACGAGTCGAAGAAGATTGCGTCGTATACGAAAACAAACCCGACCGGAGAACCGAGACGACCACTAATAACTCAGTACCGGTTCAGTCTAGACTATTGGTACGTGATGACAGACGTGAGAGGTGATGAAACGTAAATAAAAAGAGAACAAAATTTGGGTTCCGTACCGAACTCTAAGTAGACTAGTCTAAAGTATAAGAACCACAAGTAGGTCGTAAGGTCAGAAAACTCTGTTGGACTTAGAGTTAGAACAGTAGTTGACAATATAACGAAGAAGGAGGACCAAAACGTAGTAAAATTTAAACCTTTCACTGTGTAAATCGGAACGAGTACTAGGTGCGGGACAGAAAAGGAATGTCGACGTCGATTAACTAGGTACAGTCATTCGTATCTGATAACAGATTAAAGTTCTCGCGAGTAAGGGTTTGTCCTTTATAAATTTATCAAAGTTGGAGAGAGAACTGTTTTCAGAAGGTACCATAGTGCATTTACATTTTACTTTTACGTCTGTCTTAAAACTACAATGACACGTCTAAAATTACAATAAATTATAGATGTCGATTTAACATTACGTAAACTTTATAATCTAACCTTTTTTCCTTTGGTATGTTACAAAGTATACCCTAAGATCTATGAAATATGTTTACTTTTATTATCAAAGTAATGTAAAGAGCCCTTTTATAATTGGATTTATAGTTTATGACGTATAAAATTTTTTATCTCAACTTTTCGTTTTTTTTTTTTTTTCTTTTTTTTAACAAACGGAGAGTGTTATTCAGTAAACTTAAAAAGACCCTAACTCACTTTAATAGTCTAGGTTACCCCGAAGGGACCGCCGAGTCTGTCAATTCTTAGACGGACGTTATATCCTCTTGACTCAAGTCAGAGACCCAGCCCTTCTAGGGGACCTCCTCCTTTACCGTTGGGTGAGGTCATAAGAACGGATCTCTAAAGGTAACTGTCTTCTCGGACCGTCCGATGTCAGGTACTCCAGGGTTTCTCAACCTATGTTGACGTACCGATTGTGTGTAGCTAGGTTTTTTGAGACTATAAGTTCACTAATTAAACGGAGTCTTGTCATACAAACCGTTCATCTTCAATAGAGACCTAAACAAACAATACCTAAATTTTATTAAAGGTTCTTATAAATACCTTAAAAAAATGTTCTTTTTTTCAAACACCGGTCGAAATTTTCTGAGTCCCCCAAGTTCTTTAGGTTCAATAAAGTCTAAAGTCGAACCCTTACAATCAAGAACAAAAAACCCTACCTCTCTTCGGTCCGAAGAAAGGACATGGCTCCTCCCTCTAAAATATTATCGTGATCGTAGAGACCGAAGGAAGACGACGAGGAGTAAAACGAAGAGCAGAACCCTCTCTGCACTGTATTTATAGAGTAACTACTCAATCTCCGTTCCGGACGGAGGGACCAACTCGACGAGGAGAGAGATAACGAAACCATACCAGTAAGTAAGTCTCCCGTGAGTAAGCGACGAAAAGATGGTACAGTCTAGCCTCCTCTCCTGGGTCACAAACTCACTCATAATCTTTTAAGTGGAAGAGGTCATGTCTACAAAAGTCCATTGTTCCCCTTATAAATTAGAGGTAGGCAGATTGAGGACCATAATAGAGATTAACTCTTTGTTCCAACAGGACATAAATAGGGGAGGTCGGGGAGTTGGATGGTTTAAAATGACTATAAAAAAAGAAAAAACCAAAATAATTAAAAAATAGATACAGGTATAAATAACTTCATGTCAACTACGTGTTATAAAATACAATGTCCACAAGTTATATTACTAAGTGTCATAAATTTCCAATACATGAGATAAATATCAATAACATTTTATGACTGATAGAGAGAGTACAATGTACTATATAGGAGTACCTAATGAAATATGTATTATCAAATGTGGAGAGACAGGAGATCGGGGTAGATCGAGGA
The DNA here is from genome assembly GCA_006410555.1 of Capra ibex. NCBI lineage: Eukaryota > Metazoa > Chordata > Mammalia > Artiodactyla > Bovidae > Capra > Capra ibex. Next base: position 2,641,641 of record SJYO01048061.1, on the reverse strand, counting down.
GGTAGAAGGGAGAGGGACTTTTTCTATTGTTTTTGAGTTCCATCCATATATACTAATATTTTCTTCATGTGTAAATCCTTTTATCCTAATTAAAATAAATAATTCATACTTAAAATTCATAAGAGTGGTAGGTAACACTTGAGTGATTACGTTGAAACACCTCCTACCCCTCTCCGTATCCGGTCTGTAACCTACTTTTACCATATAAACCGAAATAAAAATTACCAGTCTGTAACATAAGTGATTTCATAAAAAATATTCAAAGAGAATAAAATTCAAAGTTGAGTGTTTACTGTCTAGGGATCTTGACTCTTGATACCGACTTTTCATTCGAATTTAGTCATCGAACATGCGTCTATTTGTAGATTGTTTCAAGATGTACGTTTTTAACGAAGTAAAACTATCTAAGATTTCGTAGTACCATTAAAATAACTAGAATTATAATCTAATAAAATAGATGATGTATAAGTATGACAACATAATACTATTTGTGTCAAAACACATGTCCAACATATTGTGTTATAGTACATGTCCAACAAATTGTGCACACCTCTCACATAACGTTTAAGACTTCTGGCCTCTTGGATATATTTATTTCTGTATTTAGTGAGATTTTCGATTTCTATCTTTAACATACGTAAGGACAGTATCGGGAAAGATTATGAATTGTTCATTTATTATCATTAAAAACGTCAGAATTTACATCCTTTAAGATATATAAAAATAAACTGGCACAGAAAAAAGGTCCCAGGAACTTATTTTATCATAATCAATATCCCTCGGTCACCTTAAATAACAAATTTACAAAAGGGATAAAGATATAAAAAATCGTGTGCTAAGATATTTTATAATCTTATAAGAACTATAAATTATAAATCTCAAAACCCCCTCCAATCATCCTTAATAATATAGTCTACGGATCCTTTGTAAATGTATTGGACCGTGTCTGATAGAAACAGAAATAGAATATTGTCACTTTTACAAAGATTGAAAGTATATAGTCAAAAACAGTAGTGTTGAAGAAAATACTTAGGTTTTACTTCAATATTACGTACAGGACTCTCTTTGTATAAACGACTTCTTGGAACTTCTTATCACTGTGAATAATGGGGTTGAAACTTTTTCTACTGATAGTTTAGTAATTTTATGTAATATTAGATCACAGATATTGAATTTTCTTTTAGAAATCGGATAAATAGTTCCAACAAAATTCAAAATAAAAACAAAACCCAAATAAAAAATTTTTAGATTAAATTCAATCCAAAGAGTCTATGGATTAAACACAACAAGTGTTGTATTCCAACTTTAGATCTTCATTTAAAACTCGACAATTCACCCTAGATGTTGTAGTTTGTTGAGGGATTCGTTTTACGTATATATGTCCACCTACCTTTTTATTTATTGAGGTCGTAGGAACAATTTTTATTATAACTTATGTTAAGTTTTGAAATTCCATCTGAAAAAAAGTGATTTCTTTTTATTCAATTTTTAAACAAAGATCCTCGATATTAGACGTTAAAAAGGTCGTTTTGCGTGGAAAGCTACTTTTACAAAATTTAACTTATCGAAAATTAATCCTTTCATCACTCTTCCTATTAAATTAAAACGGAGAATCACTGTGTAAAGAAACTTAGTTAATAACAGGGAAAGTAAAAGTCCATTGTATTTAACAAACGGATTTAAACGTTAAGTTGTTTTCTCTTTGGAACTAAAATATGTTTTGATATTTGTCTTTTCTGTTAAAAAAAAATTTAAAGAATGAAGGTGTGACCCTACGTTAAAAGTTCGTCCATTCCTTCCTCCTTTCCTTTAACCTTAAACATAGACCCCCAGTATTTACATTATTGAGTTTTCACAGAAGGTGTTTCTACAGTCGGATGAACTTTTAGTGGTCTTGCAGATCGTAAGTCCACTAAAGACCGCCCATATATGTTTAGGACGAACATAGAAAACGACGTCACCTTATTGTGTAGACGTCGTGCTGACCAATCTTCCTGTCGGACTGTTGGTGTTCTTCACATGGACCTCTCCCGACTCTTTCCTGTGGGTGGAGGAAAGACACACCAGTCGACCTTGGGAGGTCGGTAATTCGGAGACGATTGTGATCCCTCGTGTGAAAGGGGTCCTTAATGGGACCCTTCCCTCTCCTCTCCGAAGGGTAGACGTTTAGTCGTAGCCCGTCCTACGGTTGGGTACGGGGCGACATGTCTTACTGTTCCGTGTGTCGATACTGTCATGAGCACCATTTGTTACTGTCGAGACAGTCCTTACGCTCTCCGAAAAGCATGAAGACGTACACGGCGTTTTCTTCGTCTCAATAAAATAAACACCGTATATTTTTACTGCCGAACTTGAGAAGTGGGGAAAGAAGGAAATTTGTTTAGTTTTAATCTCCTCACAATCGTCGAAATACTGCCACCCTTACGTTTCACCCTCCGACATCTCTAAACTTTTAATGTTTTTTTTTACAGAAGTCATATTTATACTTGTGTCTATCCAATTAAAAAAAAATTAGTTTTACTGGAGTCTATACTTTACTGGAATCTGAACGTTACTAGAATATCATTTCGAGAAAGAGTGAGACGTACGGACGTACGATTCGGTGAAGTCAACACGGACTATGAGAAACTCTGACATCGAGCGGTCCGAGGAGACAGAAACCTTAAGAGATCCGATTCTCAGCCTGGGCTGACTCGCTGAAGTGAAAGTGAAAAGTGAAAATACGTAACCTCTTCCTTTACCGTTGGGTGAGGTCACAAGAACGGACCTCTTAGAGTCCCTACCCCTCGGACCACCCGACGGCAGGTACCCTAGCGTGTCTCAACCTGTACTGACTTCACTGAATCGTCGTCGTCGTCGGTTCTTATGACCGCACTCAACGACACGGGAGGAGATCCCATAGAAGGGTTGGATCCCTAGCTTGGACCCAGAGGACCAAGAGGGAGTAACCGTCCACACAAGAAATGTTGATTGTGGTAGACCCTTTGAGAAGATCAGATGTCCCGTACACTTACAGTAGCTCTCTCACATGTCTTGATTGTTTGTGTAGTCTATTACAAATCCCCCATGTAGAAGACATTTCAAGTCAAGTCAAGTCAAGTCAGCGAGTCAGTACAGGCTGAGAAACGTTGGGGTACTTAGCGTCGTACGGTCCCGAGGGACAGGTAGTGGTTGTAGACCTCAAGTGAATCTAACTGCAGGTAGCTCAGTCACTACGGTAGGTCGGTAGAGTAAGAGACAGCAGGGGAAGCGGAGGACGGGGGTTAGGGAGGGTCGTAGTTTCACAAAAGGTTACTCAGTTGAGAAGAGTGCTCCACCGGTTTCATGACCTCAAAGTCGCAACCGTAGTAAGGAAGGTTTCTTTAGGGTCCCAACTGGAGGAAGTCTTACCTGACCAACCTAGAGGAATATAAGGTTCCCTGAGAGTTCCCAGAAGAGGTTGTGATGTCAAGCTTTCGTAGTTAAGAAACCGTGAGTCGGAAGAAGTGTCAGGTTGAGAGTGTAGGTATGTACTGATGTCCTTTTTGGTATCGGAACTGATCTACCTGGAATTAGTCGTTTCATTACAGAGACGAAAACTTATACGATAAATCCAACCAGTATTGAATCTACTACGAATAACACTGGTCCCAAGGTAGTTCCCCTCCTCTCTTGCTATAACCCAGCGGGTGTTACAATACATGTAGTACAAAAAGAGACTCAAATGAGCGTACAAATAATGTGTAGGTTTCATACATTATACAACGGATGTGTAACTTTTGTCATTCCTCTAGATGTGATCCCCTGTCAAACTACCATTTCCCCTGCATCTCACGTCTTCTGGGCGGAGTCCTTCATCTTTCCGTCTCCACTCTGACACATTACCTGACCAGTCCTGTCAGGTTCGGTACGACGTCATAAGTAAATTAGTTATTCGGTGTCTTCATATTGTATTAATAAGGACCAAGTACGATTGAGACCTCCTTCAACCCACACGGAGGGATCCCGTCGAGAGAAGATTTGAAAAATAACACATAACGTCACACTACCAAATCAACGATTCAGTACAGGCTGAGGACACTGGGCTACCTGACATCGGACGGTACGAGGAGACAGGTACCCTAAAAGGTCCGTTCTTATGACCTCACCCAACGGTAAAGGAAGAGGTCCTCTAGAAGGACTGGGCCCCTAGTTTGGGCACAGAGGACGTAACGTCCGTCTAAGAAGTGGTTTACTCGATCTATCGGCTAATTTTAACAACACTATCAAAGGCTACTTGTCACTTCCCTGAGTCGGCATGTACATGTCCATAGGTAAGAGGGGGTTTGAGGAGAGAGTAGGTCCGACGGTCCTGTGACTCGCACAAAGGACACGAGATGTCAGCTAGGACCACCCAATAGGTGAAATTTATGTACCATGTGTACAGGTAGAGTTTGAGAGATTGATAGGGAAGGGAGGTAGGAGGGGAGAGTCAGGGTCAAAGAGTGGGTAACCGATCTTAATGTTGTGTCTTGACGTGTAGTTGTGTCGATTGATATGTTCGTCGACCCTTTTTCTTTCCGGCACTCTGATAAGGTACCCGTCGACACCGGTGTAATCGTAAACTCTCTTTTTGTATTAGCTTCCTCTCTCTTCGTGATCTGTACTCTTTTTTACGTTATACTATATTCACGATAAACTAACTTTTTAGTTACAAAATGTCTCCTAAGAACGAGTTTCAATGCCTAATAAATTTACAGTTCGAGAACGACCGGAGCTTCTAGTCAGGAAACGAGGAAGACATGTCATCTACTGAGAAGACATTGTAAGTTGACATTTTAAGATATTAAGGTTCAGTAAATACCGTACTCTCACTCTAGTTTATGACATTACAGGAATTATTGGTAAATCACAAGTTTCTTGACAAATGGAGATGTGAATTAAACCCTGATAAACTCGAGACGTCTCTTATCTTTAACCTCATGTTTTAATTAATACCTTTTTACATTCCTACGACAGTCCGAAAAAAAAAAAAAAAAAAAATTTACACATCCTTACGGTCATTTCCGTAAAGGTAACGGAATGTATATTAACATAACGGTGAATCGAATAAAACGATACAGACGTTTGAGATGTCCACCGTCGCCTCGAATTATTCCTCGACCTGGGACACCCCGAGGTCCCGTGTTTTCGGAAAGACACAAGGGGTAAAGAAGTAATGTCCTTTATCCGAAGTAAGTCGGGGGTACTGGAAGGGACACAAGGTGACCCGTCCAAGTCAAGTCAAGTCAGCGAGTCAGTACAGGCTGAGAAAGGTTGGGGGTACCTGACGTCGTGGGTCCGAAGGGACAGGTAATGTTTGAGGACCTCGAATGAGTTTGAGTACAGATAACTCACCCACTACGGTAGGTTGGTAGAGTAGGAGACAACAGGGGAAGAGGAGGACGGAAGTTAGAAAGGGTCGTAGTCCCAGAAAAGGTTACTCAGTCAAGAAACGTAGTTCGCCGGTTTCATAACCTCAAAGTCGAAGTCGTCGTCAGGAAGGTTACTTATAAGTCCTGACTAAAAGAAGTTCTACCCTTCAAAGTTCGTCAACGATTAATCCGTTCCCTTCCCTACGTCTCTGTTAACCCCTGGTCGTCAGGTCTTTTCTATCATGTCGGAACCCGGTCCCAGGACAAGGGGGAGTTCCCTATGTGTATTGTTATAGAAACTTGAAGAACTTCTGTCCTTTGGGAGTGATCCACCCTTTTTAATTACTGTACAACGGGCGTTCGTGATCTGGGGTCTGGTAAACCTGGACTTCCAACAACTAGGATTGAGGGCGAATGGAGAGGTGGTCGGGTAGTCTTCTTACAGGTGGTCGACTAGTGTGGAAGTAAGTTGGTAACGATATTTTGAGAAGGTCCAGTCCCGTGTTCTATAACTCCCGTAATCGGGTGTCGCATGGGGAAACGGACCGTTTCGTTATTTGATAAGAAAAAGATGAAGTGAGTTTTGAGAACAGAGACTCTAAATTAAGACATAACCACACGTCTCCGGTCTAAACCGAAGTTCAAAAGAAAGGAAAAAAAAAAAAAAAGGAAGAAAGTTTTAATGAATATTGAATAAAAGACTTTTTTACCGTCATTTTGTCCGTTTCGTTCTTTCTCACAGGGACCATCATTTCGTGTACCTCTTTACGGGTGAAGTCGTAAATACAAAAATACTGGATCAATTGGAGTAAATAAAGTATATCGACTGTCTTAAATTGGAGACAACAACGACTATGTTTAACTTTAAATAAGACATTCAATGTACTATGTTTAACTTTAAATAAGACATTCAATGTACTAACTAGTGAACTTTTGTCTGTCGCTCTTTTTCGTTCTATACTAGCCTATGGACACATATACTACCAATATAAGTTAGAACGTTTATAGATTTTGCTCAAGTTTATTAGGGTAAGAACATCCTTGTACCCGACTTATTTTGGTCCAATGGTTTTAATAAGGGACCTTCTCTTTCTATAAAGATAGTCCCTTTTTTTTTTTTTTTTTTCTACACATTACAGGATACACCCTACTCTAAACACAACTCTCTCTTTTGGTAAATTAGTCAACCTCCTAATTTGTGAAGTAAAGTTCACTGAGTTTTACCTTTCAAAGAGGATAAAAGAATGACTTTCACTTTCACTTCAGCGAGTCAGCACAGGTCGAGAAACGCTGGGGTACCTGACATGGACGCTCCGAGGAGGTAGGTACCCTAAAAGGTACGTTCTCATGGCCTCACCCAACGCTAAAGGATGAGGTCCCCTAGAAGGGCTGGGTCCCTAGCTTGGCTCCAGAGGACGTAACGTCCGTCTGAGAAATGAAAGATTCGGTGTTTCCCCGAAGATCAAAGAATAACCCTTCGGTAGTTTCCATCATCTGAACACTTAGATACCCACTTATTATAGGTGAAGTTTTCAATTCTATACTCAGATCTCAGTCAGTACAACTTACTATAAAACAAAGACACAAAATTTTAGTCTAAAGTTTCGACATTTCTTTTATTCATCGTTTTGTCTTAAGTATATCAAAATTAAATATCTTCTTAATAACCGGAGGTCGGTGATGACTGATACACTAGTCTTAAACCAAATTTCTGTCTAAGAAACACTATTACCCAAATTCCATCTTATTCTTTTAAAACATGGAATTCAAGTCAAGATCTATTTACTTTATGTAACCAGTAACAATAATAGTATGAGAAAGTACGTTGACTCATAGTCTTGATACCAGAAGAATAAAGTCAAAAACTTACGGTAAACTCCCTGATACCTTTGTCTATACTCGTAAAACTTCTAAAAAAATTTTAAAGTACCATTTTCGTCTTCACTTTTATTAGGTATATCCTTTTATTAATACGTACATAACCAATAGAAAAACGAACGATCATAAAACAATGAAGTCCTTATTAACTATAATTGTCCTTTGTGCCGGAATTGATCAAGAATGCTCGAACATGTTTGAAAAACGAAAACACATACACGTCGAAAATTAATCGATTCAAAAGTTGTTTTACACTTATTATAATTTTATACAACCTTTCTAAAAAAAGGGGATAAAAACTGGAACGAACCTAAAACTGGAACCGAACTGACCGGTCCCTAACTTGGACCTGAGACCGTCTCTTTCGAGACTCAGGATTGGTGTCCTGACGGTCCCTTAAGGTATACAAAGTCACTAAGAACTAGGGATTAACCTAAAAACATTTACCATCTTGATAAGAAACACACAGAAACGTTTATTGATGAAAGTTGAGAAAAGTCAAATAAGAAAAAATAATAATGAACTTTGTAAACGTATCCGTAAGGGAAGTACTTAAGAAAGGGTTTCTGTTATATTATAACTCGAGATAAAGAACGTAACATATGAAACATGACGTCATTAATGTTCAATTCCTTATCGTTTGTAGATTACTTAAGGAGATACCGTTACAAACTTAGGGTATTAGTATAGTTATACCAAGATTATCGAACACCTCTGTAAACGTGGAGGGGAAGACAAAAATGTTCAGAATTGAGTTTGTCATTAGAATCCAATTTCAGATAGAGGTAGTAGATTACCTACTATTGTATATCCTTACCTAAAATACCGTCTAATCGAGGAATTGACAGAGTCCTCTCTTAGAGTAACCTACTGTGATGTGTCGTAAAATCGTCGACTCAATATTCACACATTCCACCCACCAACACAAGGATTGTCTCCTTTTTACCGACGTCTCTGTTCGAGAATAGATTTAAAACTGGGGGAAAGGTGAATGAAAACTCAAGGAGTTCTGGGAAAAGGATTGTTCACGTCCCGTCAGTAACAATAAGTATCCGTCCATTGATTATAAATTCATCTACTAAAACAGGACTATCAAATAAAACCAATACAATGATATTATGTATTCTATTAGAAACACAAACGAACTTGATACACCTGTAAAAATTTACGGTTTAAGTCGAAAACAAAGATCCTAATAAAGGACGTAACGTATCGTCTGAGATTCTAAGTGACCATGTTAAAATCATTCACGACAGGACACACGAATACATCTTTTTACCCAGAATGTAGTGAACCCCTTTTACTATTTGAAACACATCCTTCGAAAATGTTATTTCACTTTATTAGTAATTTAAGTTCTACTCCAACCCTACTCATCTGCTAGGAAGATCCAAACCAATCACTATTAACAAATACAATCAACGAGTAAGCACAGGTTGAGAAACACTGGGGTACCTGACATTAAGAGGTCCGAGGAGACAGGTACTCTAAAAGGTCCATTTTTATGACCTCACGCATCGGTAAGGGAAAAGGTCTCCTAGAAGGATTGGGTCCCTAATTTGTGTTCGTATTATTATACAAGGTATACTTCCTCTGCAATTCTGTGGACCCAAACTAGGGACCCAGCTCTTCTAGGGGACCTCTTCCCGTACCGTTGGGTGAGGTCATTAGAACGAACCTCTTAGGGTACCTGTCTCCTCGGACCAGCCAGTGGAAAGTACCCTAGTGTCTCTCAGCCTGTGCTGACTTCGTCGACTCGACTTCTTCTTCCCGACTATACGTTTGACTCAAAGACGGAGAAGTTTCTAAGTTCCACCACAGGACCCTATTGTCGCTTTAAATCAAATACAAGGTTTACAGTCAAGTAGACCAAACTGGTCAATTTGAAAACTGGTGTATGTTTCTTGAAAGATGAAAAAAAATACTAATACAGAATTTGAACTCTGTAAAGTACACGAACTGAGTATTTGATGTCTAATTATTGTTTCCCCTCTCTTCTCTCTTTAACTCTGGAAGGAAAGAAAGAGAATAGGAACACTAGAAAATTCATAATATTCGAATGTCTTTTTCAGGAAACAAATTTTAGAAATTGAACTTGAATATGTTTAGTATTACATCGGTTCCAGTTTTTAAATTAGTGTGTTTAGACTATATGTTTCAGTTAAATAAAACGAATAAAAGATCTTCAGTAAATTAGTAGGAATATTCAGGAGTCGGATGAATTATCTTTTATTTAAATCTGCATAAGGAATTAAAATAGAACTAAAATAGACGAAAGTTTTCAAAGGAAGTCACTTTAAGGTCAAGAAAGACTCAGGTTGATTTTAAAATATAAAAGAGTATTAGTTCGTCTTCATCCCTGTTAGACCAGTAGGAAGGACCATTGTTCCATTCTCATCCATCAGGAGGACGACGACGACGATTCAGTGCAGTCAGTACAGACTGAAATACGCTGGGGTATCTACCGTCGGGTGGTCCGAGGGGGCAGGGACCCTAAGAGGTCCGTTCTTGTCACCTCACCCAACGGTAAAGGAAGAGGTTAGGTACTTTCACCTTTCACTTTCACTTCAGTGAGTCAGCACAGGCTGAGTCGCTGGGGTACCTGACGTCGGATGGTCCGAGGAGACGGGTACCCTAAGAGGTCCGTTCTCATGACCTCACCCCACGGTCACGGAAGAGGCCTCCATCAGGATCATGACAGAAAAACCGACCAGAAACGGTGATCTACAGCCGAACTCACCAGAGATATGACCGTAGTCGACTCTACTTACGTGAACAAGTAGAAAACTCTACTGTACTTTTGGAGACGACGACTGTCGTCTCGTGCACGTCTGGATGGGGTCCAGAGGCAGTCGATTCACTCCAAAAGTAGTCAGAGTAGACAGGGATTCTCCCGTGTGTTACGAACTTTGGAACTTACGGTTCTTGTTCACCGTCATACTAGAGTAGTGGATAGATCGTTTCAGAGGGGAAACGATACATTAAATGTAGTACAACCTGTAACAAGGTATGTCCCGAAGTCGACCTCTGAACCAAAAGTTTTCGTCCTTTTCGAAAGAACCGATAACGTACAAATAAATAAAGATAAAGAGAGATAAGAGGTTGAGGGGGTGACCCTAAAGTTTAACCTGGTGTGTCGGGGTCCTCTCCGTCTTAAGTAAAAGGAAGAATAGACTTGTATTAAAGGAATGACACTATGTAATTATTACGGAACTCAATAGTTTTGTAGGTTTGACCTAATTAATATATTCCTTCTAGAAACTATCGGGTACTTTCTTCTAGACACTCACTTCAGGTTGAACCTAGGTGTCTAGTGGTACTTGATTTTCTACATAGAAAATTTAAGAGGGTGGTAATCGATAAAATATCTTTGACTTCCGTTACAATACTAAGAAATAGTAATCTTCTGACCTAAATCTAGACTAATTAAGTTCAATACATTTTTTAATGTTCCAACTTACAATCCTTTAATAATAAAAACGTGCAGTTTTCGTCACTTTATAACAGTTACATAGAGGTTAATTAAACCCTTTAAAGGAAAGTTTACGTGTGTATTCGGGGTAACGGCGTGGGGTGTGTATATTCGGGAGAAACAATCAGACCAGAATTGACGTATTTTACCAACTAAATGATGATGTAAAATTAAATACTTGAAAACTGAACTGTTTACTCTTTAATAGATGAATTTTTTAATATAACAGGTCCCAGATAAGAGGAAACATTGACTTCGTTAAGTTTGTGTATGTACGTGATATGTATATATATATATATATGTGTATGATATAGTTATATCTAGATATATGAACATAAATATATTAAGATACAATTAATACAAGTGGTGTAAAGATTTGTCATATAATACTAATATAGACTAAAGAACGCGTAAAACAAACAGGTTCTCCCAGATAAATGGTAAACAAAAAGAGAAGATAAGAGTGAAGACATGGAAAAATATTTAGTCCTTAAATATTTTTTTCTGTCCTTAAAAGGTCAGTGATCCTTAAAGAACAAATAGATTCTGACTAAAAAGGGATAAAGTTTTCCATACTGATTGAAACAAATGGATAGACATAACATCTGACTTTTTTTACGTGTTAGATTTTCAACTCCCACGACAAAATGAACCACCTGAAAGACTCCTGAACTTTGGACCCTATGTCCTGCGAATGTAACGAGACTTCCTAGAGAGACTTCTCCATTCCCTCCTCGGTCTTATATATCCTCAAGACGTTGTTTTTTGTTCGGTGTCAGTCTTGTAGTCTTCTAATGTCCATTAATTCTTGGTCTGTAGAGTCACATTCCGTCAACCGTAAAAAGATGCATCCCTTTCGATTGTTACAGACCCGAATGACTACGGTAACGAAACTTTGCGCAGAGTCGACAGGACCGGTTATAGGTCTTGAAAGAGTAGGACTCAGGGTTTTCCCGTGGTAGAACCCCCGACAACATCACTGACTCCTGAACTACTGACCGTAGGACGAAGGTAGGACTTACCGGAGTCCCGAGTGGAAACCCCCCTAGACATCACGGATTACCGTCTCTGTGGGACACAAATGACTGTACCGTCCATCGTAAGAATTACCTGTCATAGAAATTTGCGTCGGTATTTTATAACATTGGTCGTTGAGTCACTTCCACTTGTTCCAGGTAGTGACTTCTCTTGATCCGTGAGACAATTACTAGTGAGGACACTTATCCTTTCGAAACAACACCCCACAAGTTGATCCATGACATTAACGGAACACTGTAAAAGAAAGTAAAGAAACCTTTCGTTTGGAAAGAAAATAAGGAGCCCTCCATACTGGTGGATCCATACAATGAAAACAAATCATTTTACACTAGATCAAACTCTACGATTTAAAAGAAGTGTGGTAGGAAGTAAACGTAGAATGTATACTTCGGTGTTAACTGACTCCAAGACCGTGGAACGACTCTCTAAACCTAGAATCATTCTAATCGAACCCGAAGTGTCCACCGCGATCACCATTTCTTAGGTGGACGGTCATGTCCTCTATCTTTTCTACACCCAAACTAAGGTCCCGACCCTTCTAAGGGACTTCTTCCTGTACCGTTGGATCAGGTCATAAGAACGGACCTCTTAGGGTACCTGTCTCCTCGAAGTACCCGATGTCAGGTGTCCCAGTGTTTCTCAACCTATACTGGCTTTACTGAATCGTGTGTGTGTGTACCCTTTAGTCAAATCGGAGTAATTAGCTACTCCGAAAGGAAGAATGATTTTAAAACTTTTAAAGAAAAAGATGACTTTAGACAAGAAAAGAAAACGACTATACTCTAATATATTAAAAATAAAATAAAAATTTTAAATTGAACCAAAGTCCTCCCTTTTAATATTTATAGACACTATTTAAACGGTATACAGAGGATCCTTCTAAAGTTTTTAAAACTGAACTCACGGTAGTAGAGGGACTTCTTAACAACATCCTTTAATCTTTGATAAGTTTCTTCTCTCAATGAACCTTTTTCTTTTTGATACAGTGGTTCCATTTGTTGTGAAAGATACTTTGATTCTTTGATACCGGTAACTTGTTTGTTTCTTATTGTTAAAAAGTCTCTACCATAAACATCTGTTGCGAAGGTCCCTCGGTTTTTACATTTATAAAATAAGATGAGACAAAAGAAATAAAAATAAATAAGTACAAAGAGGAAAAAAGGTTAAAAAAGAGATAGTATAAAAGGGGGTCTTCTAGATCGTGGAGTGGTTGATATGAGTAAAACAGGAAGTAGAATTAAGTGGAAGGTATCCCAGTCTCGTGTTCGACGAAGAGAATGACTCTAAGTCACCTTTATCGTCACAACGACCCGAGGAGGTTGACCCGTAAGGTATTAAGACGGAACACAAGTGACCCGATTTTTGTTTTAGACGGATTTTATAACAGTACTGTGTATAAATATTGTGGATCCTTTACGTGTATGAAATTTATATGTGGTTAATGAACTGAGAAATACCCGTACTTGTAAAGATTTCTAATCTCGTGTCAGATGGATTTCCTTTACGTGTATACGTACCAGAAACTTCCCGAAGGGACCATCGAGTCGACCACCTCTCTGAGGTGGACGTTACGTCCTCTGGGTCCAAGTTAAGAACCCACCCTTCTAGGCGACCTCTTCCGTATTCGATGGGTGAGGTCAAAAGTGCCCGAAGGGACCACCGAGTCTACCATTTCTTAGGTGGACGTTACACCCTCTGGACCAAAACTAGGAACCCAACCCTTCTAGGGTACCTCCTCCCATACCGTTGGGTCAGGTCAAAAGAACGGACCTCTTAGGGGTCCCTGTCTCCTCGGACCACCCGAGGTCAGGTACCCCAATGTTCTCAACCTGACTCACTGATTCATGTAGTGTCGTGTACCAGAAACTTTATGATAAACAAGTAAGACGAAGTTATATTAGAATTAAAAGTGAAAAATTTAAAGGTCAAAAGAACATGTCGTAAATTTTTTAACAAACAAATACTTGCCACATAAATGTTCACGCTATGGATTTTATAACAAATCCTTAATATAATCAACCTAAAACGGTCTATTTGTCTTGTTTATCCCATATATCTCCTCTAAACCACCGAGTCTATCATTTCGCAGACAGATGTTACACCCTCTGGACCCAAGCTAGGGACCCAACCCTTCAAGGGACCTCTTCCTTTACCGTCGGGTGAGGTCATGAGAACGGATCTTTTAGGGTACCTGCCTCCTCGGACCACAGGTACCCCAACGTTTCTCAACCTGTGCTGACTCGCTGAAGTGAAGGTGAAGGATATTATCTTTAACCGAGTGTATTAATACCTCCGAATCTTTAACGTGCGAGGTGGGAGACGTTCGACCTCTTGGACCTTTCGGCTACAACAGAAACCCACACTTCTGGACTCTTGACCTTCTACCTACTATGGGCAGACTCAAGACTCCGAGTTCTCGGTTCTCGTAGTTACAGACTTCCGTTCTCTTCTACCTACAGGGGAGAGTTCGTATTTCTCGTTTAAATGAAGAGGAAACGGTAAAATAAGATAAGTCCAGGAGTTACCGACCCACTAGGGGGGGCGGTGATTACTCCACTTGTAGATATGAATCAGATGACTAAGTTTACAAGTAGAGAAGGTGTTTGTGGAATTGTTTGCACGACTCCTTATTATAAAATGGTCAATAGACCCGTAGGGAAACGATTAGTTTGACTACGTATTTTAATAGTGTCCTCGAGTCTGTTTTTCACTGTTTTTAAATAACTTAGAATTTCTTTGTAAACAACATGTTACTGATGCTTTGTGTCGTATAAGTCCATAACTCCTATTTACACGATAATTCACTACAGAGACGTATTTATTTGTCGAATGACTCATTCCTTCTATCTTTATCTGTCAGTTGTACTTATTACATACAATTACGGATGACTTAGACCCACATCTTTAATGTTCCAATTTTCACGAGAAGACTTTATCGGGTAAACTAAAGAAGACTTTAGTTTCCGTATTCTTCACCTCCATACCGACCTCTACCCTCTCTCTGGTAGAGAGTACTATAAGAAAGTTTCGTCTTGGATTTGAACGATATAAATTAAAGAGTCAGAGTTGTAAGACGGTAAACAAGTAACAAAATGTTTAAAATAACTTCATACTAAGCAAAAGTTACAACGTAATCAAAGTCCACATGTCGTTTTACTTAGTAAATATGTTTGTGTATATCGGTGAGAAAAATTCTAAGATAAAGACATATCCAGTAATGTTTCATAATTTTCAAGGGACACGGTATATCACCGGTTACAATTAGTAGATAAAATATATGTCACCACAAGTACGCAGTTAGGGTTAAATGGGGAGGGGGAACTGGGGAACGAAAGGAACGACCATTGGTATTCAAACAAAAGAGGTAGAAGCTGAGATAAAGATAAAACATTTATTCAAATAAACATTGTAAAAAATCTCAGGTATGTATTTACTAGAGTATATTATAAACAGAAAGAGACAGACTGAATGAAGTGAGTCATACTGTTTGAGATCCGGGTAGGTACAACGACATTTACCGTAATAAAGTAAATAAAAACCTACGCATTAACAGGTAACGTATACACTTGGTGTAGGAGAAATAGGTCAGGAGACAGCTACCTGTAAATCCACCGAAGGTACAAAAACGATAACATTTAACACGACGTTAGTTTTGATTCTACGCATAGTAAAACTGAATACCAAAATGGACTTATATACGGGTCCTTACCCTAACGTTCCTAGCAGACCATCGAGATAAAAATCAAAATAATTCCTTGGAGGTATAACGAGAGGTATCACCGCCATGGTTAAATACAAGGGTGGTTGTGACGATCTCCCAAGGAAAAAGAGGTGGGGGAGAGGTCGTAAATAACAAACTTCTCAAAACTACTACCGGTAAGACTGGTCACACTCCACGATAGCGAACCATCAAGACTAAACGTAAAGAGATTGTTGACCACTACAACCCATAGTAAAGTACACGCAAAACCGGTAGACATACAGAAGAAACCTCTTGGTCGGATTGGGACAAGGAATAAGTACTAAACCGAGTTAACAGAAGGACGGTCCTTGGAGGTAGTGACAAGGTAGTCGAATTCATAATGGTCCTAAAGGGACCACCGAGTAACCTTTGACCGTCTCACAGGTTCTTAGGACCCAACTCTAAAGTATCCGAAGTAACAAACTAAGGTTACGACGAAAATGTAGTACACAAACATATAGTCCCCGAAGGGACTACCGAGTCTATCATTTCTTTGACGGACGGTCACGTCTCTGCACCCAAGTTAGGGACCCGACCCTTCTAGGAGACTTCTTCCTTTACCGTTTGGTGAACCATAAGAACGGTCCCTTTAGGGAACCTGTCTCCTCGGACCACCCGATGTCAGGTACCCCAACGTTTCTCAATCTGTGCTGACTCGGACGTATGTATGGTGAGGGGTGTAATAGTGTTTTTATGGAAACAGTTGTGGTGGTTACGGCATGGGAGGTGGGAGTTCAAACCTTTTCACACGAAAGATTAGACAGTATTTTCACCCGTTAAAAGAAGGTATGCATTTCATATAAAAACATTCAACATAAATAAAGAATTGTGATGTACCTTGTAAAACATAGTATAACGTCGGTTCGGTGTTGAGTACCACCCGTACGTCTTATACCAAAAGGTATATCAAAGAAGGATCAGTATTTTTTATCTGGAAGTGTTTCTCTATCTTGTGAGTAAACCGTTAATCATACTACATCCAACCTTGTTTTACATGTGTCGAACGATAGTGACATAGACGAGACACAATATTAAATACGTACCGGAACCAAAGTGTCATTGTGACCTTACAGTATAATAGAAAATATGATTAAGTAAAATTCTTGTTACTCAAGAAGAATAATTGACTAATTACCATCACTCATAATATAATCACGACCTCTTCACCCCTCTAAATCTTTTAAAAGCTACGTGTTGATTATGAAATAAAATAAAATAACCGTAACTTATGTGACTTAGTCGTCAGATTTTTCTCACGGAGACTTATATCTGGAGGGAAAGATCCGTTAGTAAAGAATAACTTTGTGCTTGTGTGTTCGTATTATATATCAGTAAACGAATATCGTTTTAGTAAAAGTTATACGAAGTATTCCGAATATTAAAAGACCTAAACTCTATAATATTCCTTTGAACCGTTACTAGTTTATGACACTCTGAATGATACGGAACATATACAGTTTAATGTATCAAAGTAGATATTCTCTTCACGTACTAATTTGTAGTTTTCCCCCTATATTTACATGCATTAAATCTGTTTCCCGTGCAGTGATTTTGTTAGAACGTCTACGTTTTTTAAATTCTACCTTGAAACCTCATTTTAATTATCAACTTAAAAATTTTAGGAAAACCTTTATAACCCCCCTTCTACATAACTCTGAAAATTATTTGACCGGACTCGTATGAACTCTCAAGGTTGTTAGACTCTATCACCATCTGATAAAGGGGGTCGTTTCCTTTTGCGTGTTTCGACTGTAAAAGACATTGGGCGGGTGACTCGACCGTCACGGGTTCTACGGGTTATTGGAGAAAAACTGAACAGTAACGTTCTGTTTAAACGAGCATATAGTTTTGTCAGTCTTAGGAAAAAGTCGTTGCCATAGTCATTAATCGATACGGAACAATCACGAGTTCCGTACACATAGACAGTGTATCTATTGTTTTTCGAGATAAAAAAAAAAGATTAAAGTTTATTGTACAACCGGAGGGTCGTAATATTACGGTTGATTCTCGGTGTTATAACTAGTTTGGGAGTAACTACTGGAAATTTTTACGAATGTAATAAGTTCTTTTATTCTTGGTCACACGAGACGGTGGGACTTCTGATAGTTTTAGACTCTTCTTTCATTTCAGACATCAATTATAAAGTTTAGTGACCTGTCGTAAAAGAACTTATGAAACCGATTGAAAAGATTATCTTAGTTCGGTACACTTAATAAAAGACATTTTAAAAGAAACTTTCAAATCAACTAATTCTCATAGGTATAAAAGAAATAGTAACTTTTAATTCTACAATAATGATCTCAAAGTCAAGATGAGATCCTTCCCTGCCCCTAGTAAAGTCTACAAACATACATTTGGTTTATTTTTCGTATGTAGTCAAGTCAAGTCAAGTCAACAAGCCAGTACAGGCTGAGAAACGCTGGGGTACTTAGCGTCGTGCGGTCCGGAGGGACAGGGAGTGGTTGAGGTCCTCAAGTGAGTCTGAGTGCAGGTAGCTCAGGCACTACGGTAGGTCGGTAGAGTAGGAGACAGCAGGAAAAAGGAGGTCGGGGGTTAGGGTGGTAGTCTCAGAAAAGGTTACTCAGTTGAGAAGCGTACTCCACCGGTTTCATGACCTCGAAGTCGAAATCGTAGTAAGGAAGGTTTCTTTAGGGTCCCAACTAGAGGAAGTCTTACCTGACCAACCTAGAGGGATGTCAGGTTCCCTAAAAGTTCTCAGAAGAGGTTGTGGTGTCAAGTTTTCGTAGTTAAGAAACCACGAGTCGGAAGAAGTGTCAGGTTGAGAGTGTAGGTATGTACTAATGACCTTTTTGGTATCGGAACTGATCTGCCTGGAATCAACCGTTTCATTGCAGAGACGAAAACTTATACGACAGATCCAACCAGTATTGAAAAGAAGGTTCCTCATTCGCAGAAAATTAAAGTACCGACGTCAGTGGTAGACGTCACTAAAACCTCGGGGAGTTTTATTTCAGACTGTGACAAAGGTGACAAAGGGGTAGATAAAGAGTAGATAAAGTCTCTAAAAGTTAAAATCTAGTAGATGTTTTTTACGTGAGATAGATAGTCTAGATCTGGGAATTTAGATAGAGAAGGTGACAGATTAGTATTCCTTAAACTAAATCCAGTATGGACTCACCAGATCGACAAAAGGGATGAAAGAAGTTAAACTCAGACTTAAACCATTATTCCTCAAGTACTAGACTCGGTGTCAGTCGAGGGCCGGAACAAAAACAACTGACATATCTCGAAGAGGTAGAAACCACGTTTCTTATATTAGTTAGACTAAAACCACGACTGGTAGACCACTACAGGTACACATCTCAGAAGAGAACACAACAACCTTCTCCCACAAATGATACTGGTCACGTAAAAGAACCGTTTTGAGACAATCAGAAACGGGACGAAGTAAGGCGTAAACTTCCGGTTTAAACGGACAATGAAGTCCACAAAGAACTGAAGGATGAAAACGTAAGGTCAGGGGATCTTACTTTTTCTGTAGAAAGAACCCACAATGAAGATTTTCTAGAACATCCAGAAGTATTTTGGCAAGTTGAAGTCAAAGAAAGGGTAGGACCAATGACCAACCCCGTATCTGAACCTATTGACACTATAACTTACCAAACGGAACCTCTGCTTGTTTCTAGTAAGACAGCAAAAACTCTAACGTAGGTTCATGACGTAAAGTCTGAGAAAACAACTGGTACTACCGATGAGGTAAAGAAGACTCCCTAAGGACGGGCGTCATCATCTATATTACCATTAGATTCAATTTAAGTGGGTAAGTTCAGGTAAAATCAAGCGACTAAGGATCTTACAGCTACAAGTGGGAACGGTAGAGAACAAACTGGTGAAGGTTAAACGGAACTAAGTACCTGGACTGTAAGGTCCAAGGATACGTTATAACGAGAAATGTCGTAGTCTAGAACGAAGATAGTGGTCAGTGTAGGTATCGACCCATAACAAAAACGAAACCGAGGTAGGGAAGTAAGAAAGACCTCAATAAAGAGGTGACTAGAGGTCATCGTATAACCCGTGGATTACTGGACCCCTCAAGGAGAAAACCATAGGATAGTAAAACGGAAAGGAATGACAAGTACCCCAAGTGTTCCGTTCTTATGACTTCACCGAACGGTAAGGGAAGAGGTCACTATAACATGTCCTCTGTCCCTAGTTCTGGTAGGGGTACCTTTCTTTACGATTTTTCGTTTTACTGACAGACCCCTCCGGAATGTTTATCGACACTTTTCTTCTCTTCGTTTTTCGTTTCCTCTTTTCCTTTCTATCTTCGTAGACTTACGTCTCAAGATTTCTTATCGTTCTTCTCTATTCTTACGGAAGAAGTCACTAGTTACGTTTCTTTATCTCCTTTTGTTGTCCTACCCTTTCTTATCTCTAGAGAAGTTCTTTTAATCTTTATGGTTCCCTTGTAGAGTACGTTTCTACCCGAGTTATTTCCTGTCCTTACCAGACCTGGATTGTCTTCGTCTTTTATAATTCTTCTCCACCGTTCTTATGTGTCTTCTTGACATGTTTTTTCTAGAAGTGCTGGTTCTATTAGTACTACTACACTAGTGATTAGATCTCGGTCTGTAGGACCTTACACTTCAGTCCACCCAGAATGTTTCGTAGTGATGCTTGTTTCGATCACCTCCACTACCTTAAAGTCAGCTTGACAAAGTTTAGAACTTTCTACTACGACACTTTCACGACATGAGTTATACGGTCGTTTAAACCTTTTGAGTCGTCACCGGTGTCCTGACCTTTTCCAGTCAAAAGTAAGGTTAAGGTTTCTTTCCGTTACGGTTTCTTACGAGTTTGATGGTGTGTTAACGTGAGTAGAGTGTACGATCATTTCATT